>CAJFCP010000036.1:6605250-6636427 GCA_904066005.1 Synergus itoensis | reverse complement strand
AGCTAAACCATTTTTTTCAGTGTTCATTTCTAAAGAAGGAAAATCGAACTTGCAGAATTAAGTTGGAAATATACGGGTCTTGTTAAATTCGTCATGTCGAGTTACGTGACGAAATGAAATTCATTACTATGAAAAGATTTTCTTCTAATGAAAATTGAGCTAATTTCTGTGTCCGACTAGTCGCAAAAAAAATGTACCATTGACCGCATTCATTTCTAAATAGACAAAAAAGCACATTGCGTCCACTGCAAACAATTTTTATTCGTAGTATCTCTTGATTGCAATGCAATCAATACTGTAGCTTTGCATTTGTGTCGTCTTTTTTAGAAATTTGTTTCCCTGGATTTTCATCATTGAAAGTGACAAGTGAACAGAAGACATTTTTTGCTAGCGAGAAATTTGGCATGGCAATTTTTTTTCAATATTAAACAATATTACCTGACTTGAATTAAACAGCATTGCTCAATTATCAGGAATTATACCTAATTAGTAATAGCTCGCGCTTCTGAACTATTTTGACTATTTTGGATATCATTCTAGAAATGGTTCTGCTTAGTCAAAGCAGCAAACACGTACTTGGCATGTAATGAAAGCCAGAGCTTTATGCCATTTCGCGCTTCAGTCACGCGATCAGAGAGCTTGCAGAATTTCAATCCTCCCTCTAGTTTAATATCTAGAAACGCGCTGTCCTTGCCCAAGATTCAGTTCAGTAAGTCCATTCAATTGCAATTGCTGTCGTCGCTTCATCTAACTCAAAAGTCACCATATAATATAAATATATTTTTCTAATTTTATGTCAATTTATTTTCCACATTTTTGCAATTAATTTCCAATCTTTCACAAAAAAATCATCACATCGAATGTTAGAGAATGAATCATCCCGGGAAAAAGAGCAGGAAAAGTTGCAACAGTGCAGAAAAATATAAACCTACTCTAAAGTATTTCGTACCAAACGAAAAGCTTACGACCCTGTCAGCCAGGCAGAAAGTCACGTCTCGTCGATTTTATCCGTCGGTGGTACGACGAAATAACTTTTCTGAAAAAGAACGTGCGACATGTATTCCCGACAATTTCTTCAAAACAAAAGAAAAATTCTGAAATCCACGAAAGGATTTTTCCATACTGAATTCGTCAAGCATAAATAAATTATGAATACAGATTTAAAGGTTTTTTTTTGATTTACAGATTTAAGGGATTTTTTTTTCCAAAAAAAGTCAAATCAGATAATTAAAAAGTATCCATTTGCGCGAAATTTATTTTTAAGTAAAAGCTTAGTCTTGAAAATACTGAGAAAGATAATTTGAATTGAATATTTATAATTATTACGCCTCGTATGGCATCGAGATAAAACGAGAAGTTCGAGATAGCTGACGAAACTGAGGAAACTGAGAAATAACAAAAGAGGACTTCAGCAAAACTGAGCAAAATTGAATGCATTTCACGATTTTCTCATCTCGTTGTGCAACAGTAATTATGGGACTTAAAGTTCTCATTAAGATGCGTTTTATCAGAGGAAAATTAAATCTGTACAATTTTTTATAAAGAAAATCTTTATTTATTAAATAGAAATAGTTTCTCTCTTGATCAACGCGTCAAATTATACGAGTTCTTTGAAATTTTCAGAATTAAGTCTATACAGTGAGAGGGAATAGGAGGTAGAGTAATTAAACTCAAAGAAAAAAAAAAAGGTAACGAAGCAGTCGCGTAACCCGAGCCTCGAACTGCAATGCCATCGTCGGTCTTGGAAGTTGCGGTCTTACGATTCTCAAGGGAAAAGTTTCGAGCTAGTTGGTTTGGTCGGTATCCGCTGGGGAAGGAAATGACAATTTTTTTTCCGTAGAAAAATTGATGATAATTTTACCGACATCCCTTCAAATAAATAAATAAATAATTCTTTCATATTACGATCTCATTTCAAAAGATATAGATATTCTGAAAAAAAGAAGCCATCAAATATTAAAATATAATTAAATTTTTTTAACCATTGACAAAGCGCTTGAAAGAAAAGCCAATTATCTCTTCATTAATTATGAAAAATGAAACGAGGATTATATAAATTACTAATTAACTTTTTTAAATACTCAGAAAAAATGACAAAAATAATTTAATATTTAATAAAATATCGTTTATAAATGGAGAAAACAGAGGTTTTTTGGCATTTATTCATAATCTCTCAGTTTAAAACGAGTTTAGCAGAAATTTAATGGCAGCTTCATACGCCAAACTCATCGCAAATACATAAGCATTATTTAATCTTCTTTCTGTATAAAAATGCGCAGTCAATGCGATGAACGTAAAACTCATATTTTAATTGGAAATTTGCCAAAGCGATCACACGTTCTGGTATTGTTTCAATATTAGGAACCAATATTGGAGAAGACTGGCGAATTATTTGACCCCGTACAGGATCAATATTGTCTGTCAGTGTTCAGGATTCGATGTAGTTCAAGATAATGGAAACCAAAATTTCGTAATGGCGGATGCCTAGTTCCTTCTGGCAATATCTAAACCTATTTCCCCTATAACTCAATGTAGAGAGATTTGCGATTCTGTTTGCAGATTACAACAGGGATTACGGATTATCGTCGATGAGGCCTCCGGGTGAGTTGCCATCAGACGCTGCCGCCTCAACCCCTGAGGTATACCTCTCGCTCTTCCTTGCCCTCTTATCCTGTGCACTACTTCCGGCCTTCAGGAGGTGATTCTTGCATCAGGGATGGAGCTTCCAGTTAGCATATGTTAGAAAATGTGAGTGTCAACATTGAGAACCTGGCGCCTTCGAAATGGCGACTATCCTCCTTGTCGTCCTTTTCTTTCCAACATGGACGATGGTTACTGAGATAGAAATTGTGAGAAAGAGAGTTTGTGCTAAATTATTTTCGTACCAAAACAACTTATACTGAAGGACACTAAACTATAAGTATACTGATTAAATATGTAAGTACTTTTAGGCTGTAATGACCTGACAATGGTCGGCGTATTCATATATTTTAGCAACACTTACTGTCAAATGTTTCCTGCTATAGAAAAATTTATCTCTATAAGCGTACGTAAAATGATGGTTGATGTCCTTTAATTCACAGCAAAAGACAATTTCTGAAGAAAGATACTGTATTAATTCTTAAATCTGTAATAATGTAATTGAATCAAAAACAAAATTCCTAGTGAATCATCACTGACTATTTTATAGTACGAAACATTTTCAGCAAGACATAAAAAAAGAAACTTAGATACATGTAATGTACGTGTATACTACTTGCGGTGTTAATGCAAGGATCGAAGAATCGAAAAGCCGTTAATTTTGCTTCTTCGATATGTGTTTCCATGGGTGTAAATATACATATATAGAACCTCCGTTAGCTCGACTCTGTTACGTGAAAAGGACAAAGAAGACGTGTGTTTAGAAGTCTGGTAATGAGAGCAGAGTCGCACTTCAGAGGCATGTTGGCGATCATTAGACTACAACTCTCTCGTACACCTACGCGTTTCATAAAAGCCTTTTGACGCTAATTATTTCGAATTCACGTCAACGAACAAGTCTACTGTGCTCTACATCCTCCCAAAGGAAAGGTTAATTATCCTGTTCGCTCGTTCGTTCGTCTTTTGAACACTTTGCAATTAAAAATGCAACACAAAATAACTCGCGATTACAGAGAATGCTTTTTAGGTGACTTAAGAGACTACGGCTCATAATCAGTATATTCGGGAGCCTCTTATACATCTAATTTCCACATTTGCAAAGCTTGGAGAAATGTCGAAACATGTCATTTTCAGTTCAAGCATCTGAAAATTGCGCCAATTAGCAGAACGCTTTCAAGTCAAAGGAATTTTGCAAATTGCATAGAAATATTAATTTTGAATGGAAGAGGGTTTTTAATTAATAAGGAAAGTGAATTTAACATGTAAAATTAGCTTTGAGGTAATTTAATCCACATATATAAACATATACCATTCACTAGTGCTTTTATATAATTTCAAAACTTATCAAGAGCATCACATCTGAGATCCTGTTATTAAATTTAGGATTTAATCGGTTACCTCTCTTTATTTGCGTTGGAATATTATTTACCTCATTTACATAAAATAACCTTTCAATGATAATAAGTAGAATAAAAAAACAAATTTATTTGACAAGTGTCATAATACTCGAGATCGCTCGATGAAACGGAAACTCATGGAAACAGACGGGCCGAGACGATAATTTTTACAAATGAACGAGAATTTTTATCATTTTGTAATGTTTATCGTCAAATATCGCTCGAATGCAACACTAGTTTGCAGTATGATTGCTTCTGATATCAACAAATGCTTTTGAATGCGATCTCAATGAGATAACATCTCTTGATCATATGTGTAGAAAGCATTCAAATTGAAACGCCCGATAAAAGGTTTCACTGAGAAAAAAATGCCATTGAATCAATAGGCCGTACTATATATTATATCGCCCTCGTTCAAGAGCAGATTTTTTTGATTCAAATGAATATTCAAGAAAAACTATAATTATTCAATTCGATTCAACAGTTACCCTATGAATTTCATATGTAGTATATATTCTTTGAATCAAAAATATCTGTTTCTAAGCGACAGCGATAGTGCGGCCCATTGATTCAATAGCATTTTTTTCTCAGTGTTCCCAAGCAAACAAGCGGGTTATCGCTTGAATAACGTCAAGCTGTATGTCTCTTTAGGTCTACAATTTATAGTTGTGAGAGTCCATTCGCTCTTTTTAATCCACATAAAGTGTCTGGACGGATAAATATTCACTGCTTTCGCAAAAACTGCAACGAGAGAGATTTTTTTTTCATTCTGCCTCCCAACCTTAACTATTCATATCCCAACATCTGCTGATTTTTGACAATGGTAGAAAATATTTTACAAAAATCTCTAATCATGCTATATAGCTAGAAAATGTCTAAACAAAACAGTAACTTTAAATAGAGCATTTCTTTTATAAAGGTAATTGTAAATTATATAAATCCTTCACATTCGATGTAAATAATTCATTTAGTTTAATTAAAGTGTCGATTTAATATCATATCATCCTCATCCCACTGTCATTCGACGTATAAAAGGTTGGGAGACCTTAATGAGATTTTTAAAATAAAATGTAATTAATGATCGCTGACAGTGCTTTAATTATATATAATATATATATATACTTTTTTTGGCGACTCGAATTGTTTAAGTTCTGCACTATTTTGTATCATATCACGAAAATTGCAAAAATAATATATATATATATAAAAAACGAAATTAGAACATATATTAACATTTTGCGTATATTATACATGAGGACAGGTAAGTGAATGAGAGAAAATCTTTAAGTATAAATATACATACACGTATCGATAATATATATGCACGAAATCGCAGCGTGCTAATGCAAGTCACTCGAAAACCTCGTTGTTTCACGTTCACATGCTTCTCTTGACAATGTACTACTCGTATTGTGCACCTATTCAAATACACTTGCCTGAGTCCAGGAAAATAGGATCCATCAATCCAAATATACATACGAGTCGTGATTTGCACGAGAAACGAGATTTCCTTGTCGAATTTCGTTTTAGTGTCACCATTGTGCGAACCCAAATCCCTTTGTTAAAAGACAGCCCTTCATTAGGTGCGTTCAAACCCAAAAAAAAAAAGTTAGCTATTTCAGTTAATGTCACTTCTGGTTCCAGCGAACACGTAAGGGATAGACTAAATTATTCCAAAATGACATACATGGTTTGTTATTTTAAGGAGGATCAAGTGCTAGCCATAGTTTAAGTTTGGAAGTTGCAATTAAAATATGTTGATGTTAATCTAACTTAGAAAATCAGAAGACTGATCAATATTTCCTTTCAATTATGAAATTGTTAAATATTGTTCAACTTCATCAATTTTTTAATAAAAATAATATATAGACTTTAGAAAAGATTTGCATGTTTTAATTATTTTATAGATTTATGGAGGCTTTTGATCTTCCTGAAAAAGTTAGTCTAACAAGGTTTATTCTTCGATTGAAATAAAACTGATATATTATAAAGAAAAGAAAAGATATATATACATATATCAATGTATTATTTAATCTTAAATGTAGAAATTAAATTATAAACTGATAATAATCTCTGTAAATAAGTTCCACGATATACAGCTTATAATATAATATTTCTAATTTAAGAAATTCACGTGTAAAAAGCTGATGTTGATATTTTATTTATTCCATACTTGTAAGTCTGTGCTAGTCAAAATTAGATGTAAGAAATTAATTAAAATTAATGCAATTCCGTCTGTCCCTTGCCTGTTCATAATGCAAAAGTGTTAAGCAATTGTTAATTTTTTTTGTCAGATGATAATCGAGTATAAAAAGTGTTATTAACGAGTTACCATTTAAAGTAAGTTATGAATGAATACTAAAGTTTAGTTGCTGTAAATAAATGTGTAATCAACTCAATCAAAGCATAAATTTGTCTACCCGACACTGCTGCTATGAAAATAAATATTTTCACAAACTGCCGACAATTCGCTACCATATTTCATTGGCCCACTGGCGTTTGGTCAAGTTTCATTCTTGTACGCATGTAGATTTATATTGCGAGAGTAATTGTTAATTATTGATTTTGAAGGAAAAAAAAGTTTATATATACATATGCATATGTATTTCATGTGCATGTGATGAATGCACACGGAGAGTGAATATGTGAAATTGATACTACTGGTTGTGACTTTCGAGCACGAATGCATTATGTTTGAATAAGAGGAAAAATTGTCGTTAATATTATGTCACGACTTGACAAGACAAATATACATATTTCAATACAGATTATGCTCGTTGTATGATTTGCATTTAAGTCTAAAGACACTTTATTATTATTACTGTGAATGAGACAGAAATACCTGTTGGAACAAAATTATTATTTTTGTTCCAGTTTTATAGATTTATTCCATTTTTTTCATTATTATTTTATTGAAAATTTCAGTTCAGAGTTTTAAATGTTGAGAAATTTCAATATGAAAGCCTAAAAAATGATAATTTTTTTAATTGAAAGTCTTATACAGCTGAAAAGATCAAGAGACGTCATCAACACGAAGCCAACATTTAAAGCCATCCGAGCTTAATCGATTGGGTAAGATTTCCCAAAATTTAATTGTAATATTATAATTATCATAAAAATAATTTCGGAGAATACAATCATTTGCCCGATCAGTAATTTTTCTCGTCACGGCCTACTACATGTCCTTAACATAAAATGTTTCGCTGAAGGAGTACGTAACAGGAAATACTAGATTGATGCACATAATCTCAACACAACAACAATTTATCGACACTTGCAATCAAATATTCGAATATTGTACATGTATATACACCCAGTGCAGTTGCACATAGCAAACAACATCAAAGTCGAACTTAAACCTCAGTCATCGTAACTACTACGATCTCGGTCTGTTTGTGCACCTCATCTCAGTTTGAAACTCGCTATTAGAAGGAACTTGCATGTTACACAAACTCGAAGCAAGTTATGATTGTTTGTACCTGAACTGAGAACAATCCACAACACGGATTGTGTTATAGCTGCGAAAGCTAAAAACTTTTATGCTGTATTAGCAACATCTATTGCAGAAATTAAAGTATAGCATCCAGTGAATTATGTGCTACTTGTGGATAACGATGATGTGCGTTCATTGAGTTAAGAGTAAGTAACTAGTTTAGTTGCGGTGTAAATTCGTCATTCACTCGCACCCCACGTAATTACAATCGCTTGTCGCTACTCCCCTTTCCGAGTTTCAGTCCCTCCCCCGCCGCCCAACCCCCACTCAAATCCGTTTCACACCGAATCGTCGATCCTATTTCTCCCTCAACCCTCCTCCGATCACCGCACTGCCACTTTCCCATCCTCTTCCGCAGAGAGCGAGTAAAAAATAAATGGTAGTTGAACTGATTGATTGCCACCCCCCACGAGTCTCGAGCCACTCACGCCGCATTTTTTGCACTTTTAATCGAGCGGCTATTTTCCACAGGCGCTAATTTACACCGACGGCAACAATTCAGGATCAGAGGTCCACTCTATCCTTCAACCTATGCGCGAATGAGTTATTGGCTATTGCGCGTCAAACGTACGTTCCTCATTTTATTCATCATGCCAAAAGTTATTCAATTGAACCGGAACTGGCTGGTACTGCCTGGAACTAGTTAACAATTTCATGTCCGCTGACCACGAAAATTTCAGGCAAATGTAACCAGGAAAGAAAAAATAATTTCACATCGAAATTCTAGGCGTCCGAAAGATATCCACGAAAGATATATTCGCTGATGAAAGTTCAGTGCTTGCTGAACATAAATCTTTTTGAAATTTTCATTGCATTATTCTTTGACGTTTCATTTCTCAAGAATGATAGTTTTCAAAATTCTTTCATCTCTGGAAAATATATAAAGTCGAACAAGATCCGAATTTCTTAGAATCTGTAGCAGTCAATATGGTTCAGATGGTATGTATTTTTTTGTTCAAGAAGATGCGACATAGCACGTTTTTGTAAGAAATAAAGTATAAGATCAAATTACATCTGGTTTTTGGTTGACTTGGGGTCGAACGTAATCTAGAAAGTGTCTGATGCGGCCCTGAGGGATTTGAGAGAAGTACAGATCGATAGTAGTAACATAAGAGTATGACACGCAGTCTTTTGCTAGAATTCTTCGATCTTTCTAGATTCTAAACTTATTCAGGACTTCGAAACTTATATGCCTCATTGCAAGCGTCGACTATTTCACTAACTTCAATATAATTCCATTTTAATTCATATAATTAATTTATTTAATTTCCATTTAATATTTCTTCTACAAGTTTAAATAAAGAATAAGTTTACTACGGCGGGGCAGTAGTAAAGGTCTATATGTTGTCAGCCAAAAATCGTAAATATACTTTTGCTTTGAATTCATAATAACCATCAAATAGCTTTTTGGTAAGACCTGAGTTATTATCTACTAAAAATGTTTCTTTTAATAGTAATTTAAATCTAGCCATTTTTATAACTTGCACGTACTGCATGCGGTGGAACAGCTGACGTTACCAGAGACCATGTCACATTATTTTTGCAGGCAACGATGCGATCCCACACAGTGCTTCGTCAGCTATAACCATGATTTTTTAGATGCCATCGTAAAGCTAGAATTCTGTCATACCTCAAAAATCCTATTACTCTTAACTTTGACGAGATGGAAAATATGCAGACGTTAGGTCGAACAGCGTACGTACCAACCTAATTTATTTTGATAATGCATAATTTATAAAATCACTATAAACATGTCACTATAAACAACATAATTAAATTTTAATTCAGTAAAGGTAAAAGTAAATAAAAGTAGTACAGGTCCATATTTCGTCAGCCAAAAATCGTTGCCTTGAAAGAAATGAAATTTAATGCACTCAAATAGTAGTGGAAGAAAATTAAGTCTGTGGGGAAAAGGATTTCATCAATTTATAACGAGGAATCGTAGATTGAAAATCAATCATCTTTGTCATCAACAAATTGAGCACACTGTCGAGAAGTATTGGGGAAAAAAATTCGAAATGGGAATTGAACCAGAAGCGGAAAATCACAGCGAGAATTATAGTGTTCGCAAGTTGAATATCCCTGGAGTCGAAGTAGGCAGCATCATTCCGAAGCCAAACAAGAACTGTAATGCATTATGCAACCCACTCAAACGGTAGTCCGGCTCGTAATAAAGAACAATGCCCCGGCTCAATCCCCGCCTCCAGAAGACTTTTATCACCCCCATCCTCTTCCATAAATAAATTATCTCGCGCGGAGTGTATACTTCTTCGTTCGCATGGCTAGTCCCTTCGTAACAACGTTCGTGGCCACTGGTATCAAGTATACTATACAGTCTACGTCGTGGGCTTAGTCGCTCCTTCATTATTTCGAGCTTGAAAGAAGAGAATTTCAAAGAAAAAATTAGAGAAAATTCTAATTAGATTAAATTCCCTTCGCTATTTTATAACACTTTTAGATTTTTAATTAAATCGGTACCCATTTTGTACCTCTAAATTAATTTACTGCAATACTTATTCACAAGTATCAATTGTAGGTGAAAAACCATTTCTGGACATAAAATTAGTCTTTACGATTATATTTCCATAATCTGATCAGATTTTTACATTTATTCTAAAATTTCTACAAATTCCACAGACATGTTTCAATTCACGTAATTTTTTACTTGCTGGTCCTATAAATTATCACAGAAGTAAATTCCAAACTGTTTTTTGAATTGTAAAACCTTATTGAGTTGAACAGCAAACCGATGATCGTTCCCGGTGATCTGAATTTGTCAAGTGATTTAATCGTTCCTCCTAAATGGTGCAATTATAGACAATAGTGTATGAAAAGACTCATTAAACTAAACTCTAATTTTATGCCTTATTTATTGATCATTTCACAAGCGATTGTCGGTTAAGAGAAATTATTTTGTAGATGAAAATTTTATACTAATTGATTGGTGGAATTATTCATGAGTTTTCTCGTTTTAAACCGATATACATATATACATATATAGAATAATTTATAATGCATAATGCTTCACCTCTGTTGTTACCCTATATTATCAGAAAAATTCAATTGCAAGACAGTCGGAAATGAGAAATATGAAACCTGATATCACTTTCATTTATAAAAAGTTAGAAGAAGCTTTACAAACTTCTTCTTTTCTGCTTCCCCTTTCCCATCATATAAAGCATCTCAGTTTTAACCATGATAAGACAAAGTCACATTAGTTTAGAACAAAGCACGTCGTCTAAAGTTTTTCCTTGAAAGCTTCTTTAGGATTTTGGTTGTAAAACGAGACGCCATCGTCTTGCCCTTTGAATCCCATTGAACTAACCTTCTTACAACATGCTGATGTTTTAAAAGCAAGAACTTTTGATCATTAATGTTCGAATAAATATAGAATTATATATGCTTTTCATATAAAATTAAAATTTTATATAGATTCTTTTAACAGTGTAAGCAATTTCTAAAGTCCTGATCTTCATTTGACATTTAAGTACATTGTATTTGCTTCTGTCAGATATATTGTATTAGTTTTCCGTTCAAGTTTCGGCTTTGTATTTCCATTGTCAAGACTGTTTACAGTGTTAGAAGAATGATCTGCCTTTGAAAGATAGTTACAAAGGAAATGCTTATCTCAATCAACCGCAGACCAAAAAACACCCTCACCGTTTTAATCGTTCAATCGGTTTCCTGCTATCGGTTCAACTTTAGGTCGATACCTGCTTTTCACTAGTAAAGCGCAGCACTTTCCATGATTAAAATCCACCTTGCCTTGTACCTACGTTTCTGATTTATTCATCAACTGCTATTTTCAACTTTGTAACTTACATTTGGACAGCTTAGATATTTTGAAGTTACTACCTTCTCAAAACGCCTTTGAGAAGATTCTAAAAGTTTTCAGCATCTTGCAGGAGCTTCTTTGCATGAAGATATGTGAATAGCAACTTCGTAAAGTTCAAATGGTCTCTACCACATTGTAATTTATATGTCTTTACAACTTTATTGACAACAACGAAGTATAAGGAAAGCTTGAGCATACATAGTTATAATTAGAAGCATGATTATGACATGGTACTTTTGTTGATAAGATTCTAAGAATATTTCTATAATAATTCTAAAGAATGAAACTGTTTTGTGTGTTTCGATGCTGATTGTCAGTAAGCTTGAAAACCCTAAAAGAAAAGAACTTATTGTTAGTGAGAAGGGAGGGAACACTAGAGTTTCAGTGAGCACTCGTAGTATCATGGTCGCTCCAATGAAACTCGAAACTCTTTAGCTTCTTATTTTCTTCTCTTTCACGAAACGTGGCCTGCATCCGACAGTCAGACTCGTCTTCCTTCCAGGTCGATTCTCATATTTAGCTCGTTAGGATTGTCCCTCGTGCAATGTGCAGGTGAAAGGAGAGATTCTGAATCGAACCTTTCCGCCATTTTACGAATCGGGTTATCTCTTTCCTTTATTGTATCATTTGATCGATTTACAATTTACAATAATTTCGTTTAACTATTTTCAATTGATATATAAGATGAAACGATAATTTTATTGAATGAAATATTGATCGCCAAAATTTTTCAAGATAAAATGATTCAGTATTGTCTTAAAGTTACACGCGAATAAGGTTTCATGTATGTTTTACGTACTCCATTTTTCAGAATTTGTCATGGAGAAGAACTTATGAAACATCTGTTGGTTTTTGTAGCCGGAGGGGTGTTGGAGAAGTGAAGTATGATTTTAAGTCGCGCACAAAAAAGTGTTTGAACCCAGGTAGTCCCATCACGAACCAAGAACTTTCCGAGTTTCGACAGGGCAAGAATAAATCACGCGTAGCCCCCAACCAGTTGATGTGGCAAAGCAGCGTGTTGTTCCTCACTACCCTGTTTTCTAAATATACAGTTTCAAAAGATGGATAGCTAACTACCTACTTTTCTTGGAAAAGATAATTTTTCATTTTTGAAAACTTAAATAAGTTCATAAAAGATAAAACTCTAGTTGAGATTATTAATTGGTTGATGGAACTAAATTATTAGTCAATGGAGTAATTCATATTCTAAGATGTATTTGATGAAACTAGGTAGTGAGGCTAATCAAGTTTTATGGTGTAAATCTCATTCAATAAGATAAAATCAATCATTCTAGCTGCATTGAACCACAAATGGCAGTAAACATCAATAATTGTATTAAGATAACGTCTTCTCTTTGAAATTGCAACAGAAAATGGTCACTGAGTTCAATGCAATGCCAAACGCCTCGGTAATTAATTAAAGCAGATAAAGTGAGACTCGCCGCTGACGTAATGCAATCAGAGGTTGGTTCAACTCAGTAATTCGCTAGTAACGAGGAGATATCGTATATCTCGATAAGAGAGATAGAAATAGGAGAAGGAACTTCAACGAGGGAAAGGGAGGCCTAAAACAGAAACATGAACTGATTCTACTGGTAGTTATTTTAGTGAATATTGTCTTAAATTAACTTTTAAGCAAATCATTCAATTTCTTGAACTTCAAAAAACAAATTATGTAAAATAAAGCACAAGTGGGAAAATGATTTTAAAAATATTCTCTGTAAAGTGAGCAATTAACACGCTAGTTTAAAGCACGTTTATAATTAAAAAAAAACAATTTCTACATTCTGAATTAAGGTGGTTAAATTCTTTTCTGTTATGGTAAAACTATGATACCAGTTATTCGAGTCGACTGAGGCTCGCGTCATTCATTCTCGTAATTCCATTTCTGTTCGTCGACGAGTCATTGTTCGCGAAATTCGGCTCACTAGAGAGCACAAATATGCAGAGTGCGCTGCAACTGGAAATCAACTGATCTCAATTCACCTACAATACGCATTAGCTCCTTATTTTCTACACGAATTTTTGCTTCGAAAATGTTTTCTCCGACCATTTCAACATAAAAGTTTAAATAAAAGTTTAATACTTTAAAATTCGATATCTATATATTTCAAATTCTGCGTAATCCACATATCTGAAGTTTGTATAAAACTTAGTAGAAACAATGAAATATCTGAGTCTAATGAACATTATTCACATTACAGTATCTCTATGTAGATTACATTTTATATAAAATGAGTTAAGACGCTATTATCTCGTATAGTTGCAGCAACAGCACCTTTGCGGTCCAACTAATCTGATTCAACATCAATGTCAGACTCTCTCACATCCAAGCAGTGCTTTTGAATTGTACCTAACGAAGACGTGGCACACCTGCTGTTTGGAATTAGCATCCCTAACGTAATACTGTCCATGTTTCGATATACACCGAAATTAGTGGATTGCCTAATTCACGAGCAAGGATCTCGATGACTACCTTTACATCATGGAGATAGACCTCATCAATCCGGACCTATTTTACGCCGAGTTGATATTGATTTCCTCGCTTGTATTGTTGCTGTTACTCCGGTTACCTACTAACAATTCCAGCATCTGCAATATTTCCCTAATCAAAGCACCATTCCGCAATGACAAAAAAATATTGGGATCCTTTCAAGTCGATCTCTTTCAAAATATCAGGACCAGCATGTCCTTGAGCTACTTTCTCTGCAAACAAAGCTTGATGCTAGAAAATGCATATTTTTCTTAATCAGATATACTTCACCATCCAATAATTTTATATTTGTCCCTAAATTGCGACACACTTTAGGAAAAATTGATATACTTGATATAATTGATAGAAAAATTGATCCTTTCTATAAATATAAGTGAAAATGATTTCTCCACCCGAGGGAATCAAAGCCCTTCCTCTAAAATCGATCGATGTTCACTTCCAGGTCGCAAACCTCATCGCCTAATTATCGTTCACAGGGAAGTGTACTGTTTGAGTTTACGCAGCATTAGGATGGGTGTTTGGTAATCGGGTAGGCGGATTTCTAATTTGCATTACCATTAAAGACGTTGGAACGCATGGGTTGCGGATGGCACGGACATAGATGGTCGATTCTGTGCTTACTGATCCTTGATGGCGCGGAAATGAATAGATGCTAGTTCGGCAAGTACCTACTATACCAGAATCTAAGGATGATGTTTCTGGAGAGGTACAGAGAGAAGCACAGTTGCTGGGCTGTAACCGCAGCTCGTGAGTGATATACCCTCAATATCCACACTTTACCGTAAGATCTCACTAAATCTCTCCCTTGGTTGCTTCCCTGTGCCGTCTTCTGCAGCGGCGGCTGATCCCTAAGTCTGTATACATAGGGTGTTCTCAAGTTATGGGTCCTAATATTTCCGTTTCACATCTCATGGTAAGTGCAAAAAGTGATCGAAAGAGAACCTCAGAGTTATTTCAAAAGATCTTTATGCATACCTCAGAAGGAAGTAAAAACTTGCATCTCTTGATCATTTTTCACGTTCTCGTATTACGACATCTAAAAAATATTTTTATAACTTTTAAAATAGTAAATCAAAGTGTTTCAGAGTTTAAGAAGGTTACCAATATGAGTCCTAACTTCCACTATCCCGAAATAGACATTAGAAAGTGATCAATAATTCAAGTAAAACAGGAAAGTTCATTAAACCTGAAATTGTGACAAATAGGTTTTAAAGTACCAACAGCAGTCTCGCTTACTCAACTCACAGCCATTTAAATCGTCATTAAGGAATCTGTACACGTAGATAGGAACAATTTATCAAAGAGGGGTAATTATTTCTCTTCTTTTTTCTTCGCAGAAATTTCAACGACTTTCAATCGGACTCACGACAGGCTGGAGTGTGAGAAGAAGAAAATCCCGATAGCACGTGACCGCGGGATTCCTGACTTTCGGTCCAAAGGAGTTTTTCGCAAAGTTACCTCGTAACTTGGAGGGACTCATTACGTCGTACGCGTTCGACTTGAAAGATAAATGGAACACGAAAGTTCAGCGGCAGTGCGAATTTTAAGGTCGGCTAGGAACATTAAAAATGTACGTCGTCACCGCACCATAGAGGAGATAATCGAGCTTTAATTCTACATCCTCCGACACCTTTCTTCGCTTTGCACCCCACCTCTTTTGACCTCTTCCCCACCCATCACTCTCGCACAAACACAGCTTTACACAAACGTGCCCGGTCATACGGACGAATTTGCTCGCCTAATACTTCCTCTTTATCCTCGGTCCCGCTTTCGACAGATAAAACTTCATCCTCCGCCCCGCTTGGCCATTTATATACGATTTTTCTCGCAATCGCGAACATCCATTTACGAGGAGCTCCTTCAATTTCTCGTTACCTCCTATCCCACCCAACGGCGCTATTGATTTACGACGGCTATTTGCAAGATCACGCCGGGCGCGTTAAAACTTTCTATAACTGCGCCGCACCTTGCTCCATTACTTCTGGCAGGAACTACTTTTCGTCACCATGGAATTTCAGAAAAATTCCTCACAACTTCATCCAGTGGTTTTATAGACAGTGGTTCCAAGATTATTAAATTTTAGAGCTTCAAACACTGTAGCAGGGAAGAAACTGTAGCCCACTCAGCACGCCCACCGAAAAAACCCATTGAACACATCTACTATGTACACTAGGGTGGCTAAACAAGAAATAAAGTAGCAAATAAAGTAGAAAATAAAGTAGCAACACCCCCACAGAAGCTTTCATTTGGTGAAAAAATAACTGTGAATTTTTCTCAAATTTTTTTAACACGAAAGTTAAATCCGCTGGGGATAGTTTGTCACAGCAGGTTTGATAAACAAATTTCTATGTTTGCCCATATATCGCAGAAAGTGGTCTTAAAATGTAAGGAAATAAAAATTGTGAAGAAAAGTTTAAAAACAACCGTCAGAAAGTAAAAATCAAGAAGTTCTTGTCTAGTCTTGTCACTACTTTTATGGAGGAATGATCTTACACGCCAGAAGTGAAGCAAAAAAAATCAAAGAGTCTACAAATAATGTGTAGATACCTAACTTAAAAACACTTGAGTCTCATAAAGGGAGGACTGAAAAGAAAAGAGTACTTGCGACCCCTGAAGCATACTTCGGTTAGTAGGCTCGTTTAACAGCTAGTTAGTGAAGCCTGTTGCTTAAGAAACTCGCGCAAGAGTACTTTTAAAATTCATGAGAGTTACTTATGTATATATTTTCATTTTTATGTATATATGTTAAATATCTATTTAAATATTTATAAAATATCACTAAAAGTATAAAACAGTCCTAACCATCAACCATCATAAATAATAATATTAAAAAAATATTAAAAACATCAAATAAATATATATATATAAATATATAGAAAAACAGGGATATTAATATCAGAGGACTCAACATTTCCTTCGAATATACGTGAATCTGATACTTCCGAATGTATCGTTTTTATCATTCTTCCTCTTCCTATATATTGCAGAAAATGAGCAAAGAAAACATATGGGAAATTTACGTGCGTGTATAAAATAGCACACGTGTGTTTATTACAGGGAAAACGATTGGATACTGCTGGCACAGCAATTCGATCTCGATAATCAGGGATTACCTTGCGGAGAATGCGCTAGGGGAGAAAAATCTACCACATCCTCTGCACACGCCAACGCAAAAACTACCCGTCCGGCAGCATGACGGATCAGGCTCGGAAATAATCTTTTTCCTATCCAATCCTTTTCACAACTGTTATATCTCTGCTTTTCGTAAGCTATTGGAAGATATGAAACCCAAAGCAAAGCAATTATGAGAGCGTTGAATATATCAATATTGGCAATCGAAATATCAATTAAAAGTTTTCTCCGTCAAAGAAAATAATTCTAGTCAAGTCTAAAAATGAGGTATTTATTATTACTTATAGGATTTAGAAGATTTATAAATCAAGTTAACTGTATAATTCAGTTTTTACTACATTATTAATCGAGGTTGATTTATTCGAAAGAATTTTACATATTTTTAAAATTGATATATTTATAAAGAAGACTGAATTGTAGGTGTCACCCAGTTCAATCAAAAGGTTGACATATGGTGGAAAAAAAATTGCCTCAGTTTTAAATCAATCTTCATTGAAATGTAGATATTGAACGTAAATCAACCTGAAAGTTTCCTGTACTTGACATTTTTCCATTTTAGAACCGCGTCTTTCTGTACGGGTTTTTATTACTAATTTAAAAGCGTTAAGCTAATTTCATTAATTAATTATGTTGGAAAGAATCTGCACGCTTCAAATATGGAAAATATTGGGTAAAATATAAAATATTTATTTAGCGAATTTCTTATAAGAATCTAACTATTTTCAAAATCCTCATCCAATATCGAATCCATCCCAAAAGTCTCAGGATATGTATTTTTAAAAAATCAAACAATTTTTGTGAAATTCCCTCCTCTCTACCTTCTATCTACTCTGCTAACTCCTCACCCCTCTCAACCCCTATTATTTTTTCTTATTCTACTCTATATTTTATAATTTCAATCCATTTTAGAAAAAATTGATGTAATAGGTTCTTCTGTGTAATTCTATGAAAAAACATGGGAAAAAATGCTGTTCGTTGTCATTTCCATATATAGTATGTATGGTGATTGACATTTACAAGCTCTCCTGCAACCATACTCATCTTCCTTTATGTATTACCTATTGCCTATTACCCTTGCATCTTCACAATCTCCTTCATATAAAGTAATTATCTTCCTCTCTCTCACAGTCAAGTCGCCCTTGCTTGCAACCCCTAATTCAACTTCTCTATTTTCCTTTATCCCTTCAATCTCTTTTCGTTCCACTGGTTCTCGCGTACGACCGCGCTTAGCCGAAGGATCAATTAAATTTCTATTAAGCTCGTCGGCCTTTTCCAACAGCGACGAGCACCATTTATTGACGGGATTTGTCTTGCCGGTTCAAATCCCTGCGGAAACAAATAATATATCGTACAACGTTTATCGAGAATTTCACGGGAAACAACCTATCGTGATTTTTTTCTATTGACACCTACGTATATTCCTTGAAAGAGAAGGAGTCCTCAATATTTAATTGAACAAAATTTACTAGATTATGCGTGGAAAGAACTTCTAAGTATTTAAATTTCGATATTTCTGGTGATTTTTAAAAAAATTTTCAAACTTTTTTTCTTAAAACGCGTCATTTTTGCAAAATTTCAAAAAAATTCTACGATCTTATCTAGCTGTTCTTATATATATAATCAAATTTTAGGTTTTTATTCTGAATCAAAAATTGCACGAATTGTTTGTCCGGCCGCTGATCCCAAAAGGCTGCATACAGCCGCCATTTTGCTTTATATTGCTTTGAAAAAAATAACTTTTTACAGTTCATTTTAGTTATAGAATGAAGGCCATTTTCAGAATTATATTTTATTTCAGGGTTCCACTAGAAAAAAATTCCAAAAAATTTGTATACTTTTTCCTCCTCTGGAGTGCCCTAAATCCTTAATTACAAAGTGGCAAATTCTGGTTGGCTGCATTTCAAATTTCCGCAATTAGTGAGTATAATTTAATACGTTTCCTCGTGGTAAACAACACAATTTACGTTTTTCCCATTAAATGTGACAAATTACTAGCGAGATTTTCTAAAGTTTACCATTTGATTAAGCGTAAAAATTTACACTAGAGATAGATTTGATAACTCAGAATTCTCTAAGTCGTGACAGACATTTTTCTGGGAATATACGACCTTGCTTCACGCTAGATCGCGTGAAAGATTAATACCAAGTGATTTTTTTTCTATCGTGCAATACATTCCTTTTCTGGGTGCAAAGAGGAAAAAGTAAATGAGAGCAGACGTGGGTGCTACCAAGTATAACAGAAACAGCTAAAAAGGTGCCACTAACACTGCAATGAACTCGGTTGGATCATGCTAGTTGGGGTGGAACAATGAAGTGTATTTTCTTTGCCCAAGTCTGCATTCAGTCCAAATATCGCGACGAGACACTGTCGTGTCGCAAGAGAAACGTCCAGGCGGAAGTTGTGACCTCAAAGAATAACGGCGGCAAACACTGTATACTCATGCAGTCGTATGCAGGATTGCAAAAGAAACCTCATTCAAGAGTACTTTTCAAAGGAACAGAGAGCAAAATTTTTCAAGGAAAATTCTTCAGAGACACTTGTCAGAAGTAACAAAAAGTCTACCTTGTATTATTGTTCTACTTCTTCCACATTTATGCTCTCTTTGCGATATTTTCATAAATACAGGGAAAGTCTTTTGCGGCGGAAATCAAATCATAGTGGAGAAAAAATAACATGATCACGAACTCAGGACTTAAAAAATATTTAATCTCTTATCACTCGCTTAATATATTTGTGACTAATAAATTTTTCTTAGGACACCTTTCCTGTGAAGACAATATTTACCTATACTACTATATCTCCATTGATTTTTTTTATTTTAATATTCTTAAAAACAGAACTAAGTAAATCAATTTTTTTAAATATATTGTAAGCTGACATTCACGAGGTGAAAAAAATGTCGTATAAGGAAGAAAGACGTGGGAAATCGTGAGTTCTTAACCTGTGGAAAACGTGTGCGGTGTACGGAAAGAGAGCGGCTCAAGCCTCAAGACTCTGATATCACCTGGTTCTACGTCTTGAACCACGGTGAGCGGCAATTTAACTTTGTAGGTACCTGACTTATATGCGTGGTGCATATAAATGGCGGCCAGGCTCAGGCGCAACACATCACTCAAGAGGACCTAAACCGTCCTTGGAACAATGCGTCACGTCAGTCTTGGAGCGAAAGACAGTGTGATGCGTCCTCTGGATTTCTCGTTTCCTCTTTCCGTCTCTCCTAAAATTCACAATTCCTTCCTTCCGTTTTTACGAGGCCATAACGCTTTTCATCTTTTGGATTATAATTTTTTACATCATACGGATACCAGTACCTGTATATTGATAATGTTCTGACGTGTCAGAATTCAATTTTTAAAAGAGACTCAATAAACTATGTCCAAGAAATATTTCATTAAAAAAAAGGCTATTAAATAAACAGTTAAACAAAGCAGTTCAAAAGACTGTATATTTTTTCCACATTTTCTTCAAAAAGCCTGAAAGAAGTACCTAACTATTTTCAAGAAAAGTACGTCGTTTTGTTTTCCTTCGCCCCCCTTTGTTTTCCTATAGCACGTGCGATGTGGTTCAATTTCAAATTAATTATGCATCGAGGCGTCGGAGGCCGCGGTAGGCAGGCATCAAGTAATACTCGCTACCGAAAGAGGCAGCTAATAAACCAGCATCAATTAGCCGACACGCTATCAACCGCTGGCAGCTCACCGCTCTGACCTGATTCACGGTATAGTGAATTTGCGTCCTGCGAATCATCGCATCGACACTTCTAGCGAATTCGGGTCGATTTTCACGCCTTTGTTGTTTTAATTTATCCAAATTTTTTCATTTGGTCATCTACTCTCGGTTCGGAACTGGTACACGTCAGTACCAACATTGATCGCTTATTGATTCCTCGTTATTTTAGTATTGCATCGTTCATAACGGAGATCAGCCGAGCTTGTTAAAAGATGCACTCTGATCGAGAAGTACTGTCGGATTAATTTATAAAAAATTGATACGAACACTCCCAGATAAATTGAACTTTAATACCATACATGAAATGCTTTCAACAGTGAGTTTGAAAAATAATTTTGATTGATGATAACGTATTTTTAATCGCGAGAAAAATTCAAGAAATTGTTGAGTTTCCATTGCGGAGGAAAGTAAACAAATAAATATGGACAGGGAGATTGGTAAGCAAAATAGAAAGAAATAAATGAAGAATAACCAAACACGTACAAGGTGTCTGAGTGAAGTGCTCGCATTTGTAATGCGGTAGGCTCATCGCGGAAAAAAACCAGGAACTCGAAATTTCCTCTGCCATATACAAGGTTACAAAACACGTTTGTTGACGCTTTACAAATCGAGTTCTCGATGGCGCAACTGGAAATTCTGTATGGATATAACGATTACGAACGACTAAATTTCGTTCCGCCAAAATAAATACAGCCACATGCGAATTTAATAATAAAAAAAAACATGCAGAGATTTACTTTTAATTTAGTTTCCACTCGTTGGTAGAAATGTTTATTCCGATTGATGGACTTCAAAAATTGACGTTACTATGTTTTCACTTCAGATTGGAAACAGATTCTGCAAAAGCGATTCAGATAGAAATATTTTTTAGCAATTATGTGATTTAAATCACATACAAAAATATTCAATACTATTTCGATATTTTTATAACTAATTAAAAATCTTTACAGACATTTCTACATTTTTTTTAAATAATAAGAAGATGGGTATAAACTTGCATACTTATATTATAGTATAGAATATCTGTAGAGGGTGAAAAGGCAAGAGAGGTATTTGCAAAGTTGGTACTGCGACAAGAATTTTCTTGTTTTTCCACTCGTTGACATTCATGGCCGGGTGGAGAGATCGTTGAGTGAGTCTTGGGACTGAGGCTAAAACGAAGAAGAACGAATAGTTTGAGAGAAGACAGAAGAGAAACTTGAGCAAAAGAATTATGTCTTGGTTTTTTTATCCGTTGGCCGGTGGTATTTTTAAGTTGAAGACTCTTTTTACCCTCTAACCTCGTAATATCCTATCTATACACCTATACACAAACCACTTGACGTCGACATTTTAGATGCTCTTGTTTCCTTTGTTTTTTATTTTAGTTAAAGGTTTACACTAAAAAAACGTGGATAGTTAGGTCAACTAACCATTTAGTAAAATATGGTACTGTTAATTTATTAGTCCTGTCAGCAATTTAATGAGTGTGTAATGTAGAATTTAAATAATTTTTTTAATAAACATATCCGTGATGATTTAAGATAAAAATCTCTACACTAAATCATGTTATGTTGATTGAGTACAAATTGTAGACTGATACAATCTTGAATTGTTTCTTGAACTGCGAAACATATTCACGGAACCGTTCACAGCATCGATTACGGAGGGTAGCAAGTAGTAAGGGTTGTATATAGTCAAACGAGCGGAACGAACTTTTGACACGACACTCTTATAATTCGGAAAATAATACAGAAAATAGGTCGAGATTTTCGCTACGACAAATAACAGTTTGAAAGATTTCAACTCGAGAGTATTTCAGCATAACATTTTACATTCCATTCTAAAGTATTAAGTAGGATATAATATTAACTTCATCTTAAAAATAATTACTCGTAGGGACAATTTCATTACTACCTCATCATACATTTCCTGAGAATTCAATTTTAACATTTTGTTTCACAGATGCGTCAGAAAGGTCTCTAAAATAATCTCTTGTTTTTCTTTAAAAGTCCAATGTGAAAAAGTTATACAACCTTTTGTATTTCAGTTAAATTTTTTTTTGGGGTAGTACTCCGTCCCTTAAACAATGGTTTTCTCGGAGGTGGTTGCTTTTTTCAGGTTGTCCTCTCTCGATTCAATAGAGCCAGATGATAGTTCGGAATATTTTTTAAATTTTTGTTTTAAATTCAAATGTGCAAAAGTCATGCAGCTTTTTTTTGACGTGGTTGCTTTTTTCCAAGCTCGTTTTTTATAAATCTTCTGAATTTGAGGCGTTTTCCTCTTCGAAAATAGAATTATTTACACCCATAACTCTTATCAAGTCCTATCACTCCATCGTTCCATGAGCAACCAGAATATTTACTTATAAATTCGTAAAGTGCAGCGGAAGCAATCGTGAAATATAAAAGTACCACTTCTAGCCAGTGACACGTATCAGATTCTCCGACAAACGAATCTGCCTCTCCATTCTCACCTTTTTTCGCAAGTTACACATACAAGCTCTACATCCCTTTTCCGTCTCCGATCGTTCTGACGTTTCCTGCCGGGGTATTGAAAATAAATTTAGCGGGAAATCGGTATGTCATGGCGTGACTAGCTAGAGGGTTTTCGGTGGTGGCTCGTTCGGGACAAGTGAGAAGGCTCCAAGGGTTGGAAAAGAGGGAAGTTTGACGTGGAATTGATTGAACCGCGATGGGGCGGGAATAGGGTGGTTCTGGTCACGCAACTTCCTCGCGCTCACACTCTTTGGAAAGTGAAACAAAGTAACGTGGAAATTGCACGAAAACTTTTTGCGGAATTTCGCCTCAAGTTCTTCGCCGTTTCTCTCACAGTCGACACACGCGCGTTTGCCACATACATACCTACACTCGAATCTGTCGAAGGTTTTCGCACTTCGCACCTGCCCTTAGAGAGCGTTTGAAAGCACGTCGCGAAACTACTGTGCCGATATCTTCGTGAGATAACCGAGCAAGTTTTACGCCCCGGGAACGATTTCGCACGTTCGCATTCAATGTGGTAACTTTCAGATACCCTCAACCCTATTCCTCTCACCCTGTAGCCACATGGTGTGAAGGTTGTAGCTTGAAATGTGCAGGTTCTCTTTTTCAGGCGAAGATTATCGCGGACCATAAAAGTCAGGCCAGATTGGACCCGGGCTTTGGAAGCGGATGCGAGAAAGGGTGAATAAACGAGAGTGAGAGGGAGGCAAAGAATTGTGGAGAGATGGAGTGCTGCTCGTTTGGTGACAACTTTACTCTTTCCATTAATCAAGCGTACCGCTTTTGTCGAGGTAGAGAACTGGTCGTACGCCACGCTCTGTGGCCACGTTGTTCTCTTGCTCTTAACGCTAATGCTCACTAGTCTCACTACCATCTCATCAGGTTGGAGAAAGTGAGAGAGAAGGAGTATGAAAAAAGGAACCGACCAGGAAGTACCCATTCTACCCCTGGGAATCGTGAGTAAGTAACTAATGTACCTACGACCCTCTTTGGATTTTGTGACAGAGAATTCTAATTCACATAAACTGATAGCAATCAGGACTTTTTTATTAATGATGAATGTCTTTTGTCGAGGAGAGAAAAACGACTTATTGGCAGATACTTTCTACAATAAAGAATTCAATGAAACATAAAAAATTAATTAAACCTGTTTACAATTTTTATTTATTTTCTTTCTTATTTTGTCTTTTTTCTTGCTATTTTGTCTTTATTTCAAGTCTCTAATTGCCAACGGGAATAAGAAGATACTGTTCAAGGATTCATAAGAACCAACTAATTAAAAAAAGAAACTCGCGTTCTATATTACACTAAAGCTGAAGTATATAAATTTCCGATTTTTAATTTGCGACCAGCCGTATTACTTCTTATTACAGGAATATATATTTCTTTTTTCAATGGGAGTCTCATTGACCTACACAGGCTATAGAAATTCTTCTAGTAATGAATAAGCGAACCAAGTCGAGTGGTAATTAGGCGTATCACAGATAAGAAATAAATTTATTGTAAAAGAGATGCAGTTTTATTCGAGTAGAGATTTATTAGTCGATAGACGAGTTACAGGTTGAAACAAATGGAAATTGGAAGCCGGGCAACAGACTTTTCCCGTGGGAAGTTGCTAATAGCGTTTAAGGAAAAGGAATAATTAAAGAGAGGAAATAATGAGATTGAATCTCCGAAGAAGGCAGAAGGTACGAAGAGACGGAGAGAAGGAAAATAAAATTTTTCTGCAGTCGTCGGTTCGGAGTGGCAAGAAAAATATTATTCGAGAGATAAACGCCGGCGATCATTAAAAGCCAATTACTTGGCTAATTATTCTTTTGTAGAGCTTTTCAGATCTGTGCTCCTTATTCCTTGAATAAAGAGAGACCGAAATAGTTCCTTTGTTGTCAAAACCGTCAAAAATTCCATGAATTCTCGTATTTCTGTTAAATTATTAAGTACATAAAACTCGGTATTATTAACTTTACTTCTCTCTCAAATAACAGATGCTTTTAAGATGAGTTTTTCTTAGATAATATTTACGAATCGAGCTTCAGAGATTGATTATGAATTTAAGGCTTTCTAAAAATCTGCTTTTACGATTTAAGTAGTATAACTCAATTATGACTATCTCCGCTGGAAAATTTGCTACTAAAATCCGAAAAATAGTAAGATAAACATTTAAGACCAAAAATTTTCGAACAGTTATTGTATTTGAAATTTGTAATTGCAAAAATACAAATAGCACAAGGCAAACTCCCTTAGGACTATAAATTAAGTAGTAGAACATGATTATAGTCAGCCTAGGGGGTCGATTACGTAACTTTTCTCAGTTCTCAAATTTCATTAAAATCAAAACGTCAACATGAACAATTTTGTTAATTTCCGACTGTATTTATGGTACGAAATAGTTTTTCAGGCAGTCAACTAATTAAAATCTTGAATAAAGACAGACCTATATGACAAAGGTAAAATAAATTCGTTTATTTTAAGCTGGTGATAGAAAAAAGAAATAAAGAGTAAAGAAAGGAATGTTTGCACTCCGAGAATCTACAGTTTTCATATTTCCGCTTTTCATGCTCCTCCCTTGTTTTTGTCCAAAACGTTGAAAGAAGTTTCCAATAAATCTAGGGAACAAATCAAAGGTGATTTACGTGACAATTTCCGGTGTCTTCCTCTATATCCGATTTTTCTCATCCAAGAAAATCTCTCGGCTGCGAGATTTAATTCGACCTTTGACTCGATCCAAAGGTCGGAGGTGTCGATGATCCTATAACAGATTCTGTGGAGGCGGAGTTCTCGTTCTGCAATCCAGGCAAAAATAACGCTGATATCGGATCACAATAGAGGCACAATAGTCTGCTCCCAGCCGGCACTCAAAGAAATTGGTTGGTGGTTTTCTGACCCCTGGTGCACGACCTTCCCCAGATAGTTTGAAACTCAGAGAGCAGGTGGCCACTCCGAGCCTTTCATGCCCTCGCTACCTCCACCCACACAGCTATCGCTCGCTTCACCGTCCCGATTCTTCTTTTCGTCTGCTCTTCTCGCGCTACTTTGTGCGATCATTCTTCCGGTATCGTAAGCCGAACAAGAAACCGATTCTTATACTCTGGTCTTGTGAAAAAAATGCGATGCGCCATTCCATTCTTTTTTCAAACATTACTTAAGTAGTTCAGATCGAAACTTGAAGGTGGAACTAAATCGTACAATGCTATCTCGTATCTTTAATTTTAATGCATAAAAAATAGAATTCATCGTGTGCGCTATTTAAATTAATAGCAGAGTAAGTTTGACAGCTCATAAAGTTAAAGTTAGTGGGTTCGAAGAGATTTCAGTTTACGGTTTGACTAAGGGACATTACTGAACAAGAGTATTCGAACCATTCAACCCTAATCCCGTGGTTATAGGAACTCATCAGTGTTAGCGTTGTGAAGAACCCACGATCGATCAATGAACGCGTACTTGCTTGAGCTCGCTCTAAAATACCGATTGCACGGAAATCGCGACCCTGCTCGCCTATGCGTGATTTATTGCTAAATGAGAAGAGAGTTTCCTGACCAGTTAGCTGGAATTTAGTATCTCACCCACGCAAGAAACTTATTCCTTGTTTCAGTTACTTTTTTACTGCAGTAAAAAAACCTACTTCACTGAATATCACGTTGTAACTTTTAGAGAAAAGCAAGGAAGTTTTTACAGCAATCTGAGTCTGATAATAAGCAAAATTATTTTAGTAGAAATTCCATAATTCCACTGGTAATAATTTCAAACGATAATTGAGATTATTATTATTATTATTATTATTATTATTAAACTGGCAAGTAACTTTTTCACATTATCCACATTTTTTAATAATTTCAACTAAAATTTTCCAACCACCTTTTATAACTCTTTTTCAGATATGCATTCTTTTCAGGAATTTGTAGAACTTTGCAATATTCGTTGAGATTCAGTCGCTTCAATAAATGACACTGATAACATTTTGGACAGATCGTTATCTATCAGCATGTCGAATAATAGTGGAATCGTATTACGAGTAGACAGAATTTTCTTGACGGAGTTGGTTTGTCAAAAAAAAATAAAATAAAACAAAAAACAAAGCAATATGCCGCCGAGCTCATACTCCTCGTGAAATCCAATTTGATGGTTGGCTGCACTGCGAACTCTGCGAGTCCCGATACGTGCAGTATACTACTCAACTCACGATATTCACGTTTAAGTTCGAACAATGCGGAATTTGCAATGAGTTAGCGCGACATGAACTGCAAATTCGCTTACTCGGACTGTAAAATTTTCTTCAATTACTTTTTTCACGAGAATCCAATTGTAACCTGAGATAGGAAGGTGAAGTGACGAGTGTGGTAGGATGAAGGATTTCAAATCAAGAAAAGTAGACCTTGTCCTTCTCAATTCTATATAATGAAAAACTTTACGACTCTAAGTTAATCTTTAGCTCAGAAATTTTTCATTACATCGCTTCCCATTTCCCAGGCTTTTCTTATAAATTAAATTGTAGCCCACTCCAAGTTACTCAGTTCCAAATTTTTAAAGATCGTTTTACACAGACTTTATTAGCCCAAGATTTTTAAAATGATCTGATACTTATTTTAAAAAAAATATAATTTTCGGGAGATTAAAAATCTTCGGCTTAAAATATATATATGAAAATAGTTTTTAAAAATATATTTGCATTATGGAACAGCTGCAATGTAGTGCCTATCCTGAGTTGCAAGTTTTTAAATTGACATTTAAAAGCTGATGAAGTTATAAAGTACTTTCTTCATAAAAGATACGTAATTTCTATTTGAATATAGTGCAGTGTTTAAAATAAGAACATTAACATTATGTATTGCTTTATACATTTATTTATTATACTTATACTAATATTTGCTAACTCTTTAACATTATTATTATCTCTAAAATTATTATTAACCAGAAAACCTTGCAGGAAGAAAGTATTTTTACTAGTTTCACATTCATTTTTAGTTTCTCTTCAACATCGCGCATATAGAGTGTAATATATTCATCTGAAACTTATTCTATCGAACTTAGGTCAAAAGTCTACGCGTAGTTGAAAGCACGTTAAGAACGCTGACACATAAGTCACAAATCTACATTTTAAAAGTCAGAAAAATGCACGTATTAGCAAACTTTCACACTCAATCTTTCATGATTATATTACACTTTTGAATATACATATAAGCTATAGTTAATTCGTGAGCGAATTTTTTTCAAGATGATAAAATCAAT
Source organism: Synergus itoensis (assembly GCA_904066005.1). Classification (NCBI taxonomy): domain Eukaryota; kingdom Metazoa; phylum Arthropoda; class Insecta; order Hymenoptera; family Cynipidae; genus Synergus; species Synergus itoensis. Next base: position 6,608,000 of record CAJFCP010000036.1, on the reverse strand, counting down.
TTTCCCACTATTATTATTATTTATTTTCACAGATCGTTGTCAGAATACAATACTGTGGGTAAATTTTCATGAATAGGCTCAACTGCGAATGCTATACGTGAAAAGGAATTTTCATCGACTCCCCAATGCACGAATAACGTCATTGAGGCATGTGATGTGCAGATAATGAATTAATGTAACCATTAGACCGTTCAGTCGATATGCAATCACAAAACCTTAAAAATTGAAAATAGCTGAAAACCTTCTAGAAATGAATTGTACCATAATCTAAAATTACAGAGATTTAATATGAAATTTAATCTGTTTTAAATAATATGTACGATATTTTTAACTAATTTTTTTATCTTTTAAAAAAGTCAAGTAAAAAAGTAATTTTTGCCATTATGGAATGAGGACTCAAAAAAATAATAATTGTATTTCTTAAAGAGGAAAAACAAATAGAGATAAATCTAAAGGAATTTAATTACTAGTACATTGGATCGATAAAGGAAGCATTTTTCTTTCTAAAATTACTTTGAGATGTAGAGGGAAGGAAGTAAATTTTCTAGTACCGAATTTCTCAACGGACGGGCGAGTCTCAGGGGATCTGGAAAATTAATGACGACCTAGTGGATATTCAGCTTTTAGTTTAGTTGTAAAGCTGAGATGCGTTCAAAGGGATGCGTACGAATACAGAAACCGGTATCGACACGGTTTTGAAAACCAGCGAACCGTTCTTGGTTGATTGCTACCTCAAGTGGAAAGAAACAGGTCACACTCATGTTGGAAGTAAATTTTTCAACATCGTCGACTTCATCTGCCTCCCTTATTGTATCAAATGTATTTGTTATGACGTAAATTAGTAAGTTGTTTGAGAAAAGATTTTTACTTTATAAAAGAACTACAGGTGAATGAACCCATGTAACTGAACATTCAAAGGACAATAATAATTCTGTTATCGACTAACTGAATGGAAACCTTTTTCTCAAGCAACAATTATGCTCTTGTGCAATAAAAAACTTTAATAATTGAATACGCAATAATTGAATCAGTACAATGACTCAAGCAACCGCAAAGAAAAGTTCTTTACTAACGCAAAATTGAGTTTAAAAATTTGCATTGAAGTCATAAGATAATAAATTTAGTGCATAATAATCGTAATATATAAAGGACACAAAGACTATAATGTATCTCTTTAGCTAATGAATATTCAAAAGCAGACAATTTCCTTTGAATTAAGGGTAGTTAATCGAAACGTATCTTAAGGGCAAAGAAGCACTGATTTAAACAAACGAAAAACATCTTACGTAATACTTGAATAGCTCTAAATGGCACAATAAAATACATGCACTCGACTGTACGTGAGATCGTTATTTCATTATGGTTAATTTGAGACTGAGAGCGCCCATGGGAACATGGGGTTGATCGACTGACTGAGGGTTCATGTCATTAAAAAGACGCATCTAGTGAAGATTAACGAGCTATGCGTTCCAGGACACTAGCCGCTTTGCCCAATAATATTTACTCATAATTATTACCGGCTAATGTTGAAACAGTGTCATACTTTACTAAAAATAATACTATGTTGTTTATTTTCGAAGGCCCATTAAGGTTTCAGCGAGATCGTACAAATATACCAAATTAATGGTAACTGAAGACGATGTTTTATAATATTGCATGTGGTATTGATATTTTACTGGTATTGATATTGACTAACAATTTAATCAAGAATAAATAATAAAATAATTATTAAACATATTTCAATTTCTTTTTTCTTTGAAGTGTTTTCCTTTCGCAAGCCCAACGAGTTTTCTCGAGAACGCTTTCTGTATATATTGAATATTTTCATGCATACGAAAATGAATGAATAATTTTCGAGAATAAATGTTTGCTTTCTCGTTTGATACCTGGTCGTTTGGAAAGTTGAGAAGGATTTACGAATTCCTGAGCTATTACTATTCCCCTTTGGGTGCAATTTTATGAGAGTCGAGCCTCTCCTTCTTTTTGTAGCCATCTACTCTTCCCGGGAAGCCCTACTAACCCTCTTTATCCCTTAAGGTCTCACCATCAATTCATTGGATTTTAGCGGTAAGCTGTTATAACGCCACTTCTCATGAAATGTGCCCCACCGAGTTAAAAATTGGCTTCTAATATGATATACGCTGGTCACCATATGGTCGGAAAGTGCCGCAGAGCGAACGATATTTTCAGTTTCTTCGGTGCCCTCTTCTCTTCTCTTGCATCCTCACACTCCTCTACCCCCGTAACATATTATTGGAAAGCGATAGTATTTTAGAGATGGTGGTTCTCTTATGGCTTAACCATATTTCACCACTCTTCCATTCGAGTGCGAGTAGGAAAGGAAGAAAAGAAGAGCGCATATAGATATGTACAATAGTCTAGTCTGACTGAACTTATTACGCGATTCTTATTCAGAATCTCAACCTCTCCTCGGTCATAAAGGTTTCAACTTTAGTAATGCTTATCAGTTGTTCCTACTTTATTAGAGCATTTCAAATAACGTTAGAAGTTTGAAACCACGTAGTAAATATCGAGTATCCATATATGAGCGGCTGAAAGTAAAAAATGAATAAAAGTATTTCGTTTGATAAAAATGTTCGTTTGGATAAAAATTCTTCAGAGTGAAAATGGGACAAAATGTCGTCATTTACATTTTCAAACATGCATTTTACGTTTTCAGTGGCTGTCTTTTAGACTTGCAAGCACTGAAAACAATGGTTTAGCTGTTCCAGCTAGACGTATAGCTGGAT
>CAJFCP010000036.1:6543519-6604850 GCA_904066005.1 Synergus itoensis | reverse complement strand
ATCCAGCTATACGTCTAGCTGGAACAGCTAAACCATTGTTTTCAGTGAGTTCTCTCCCAGAGATTATAAAGCCCTTGTGATTTACATTTTGAGCGACGGGGATTTACGTATTTTAATTGACATGCTCTCGTACCCAAGATTAAGAAACAAAGTCTTTGAGTTCAAGAATCTCAACGTTTTGGCAACGACCGGCTAATGTACATGGATCAGGTAAACAAATGGGTGTGAAGATGACAGAATATCTCGCATACATCAGCAAGGTGAATTGTGAGGGAGGAATACAAACGAGGGATGACCCTTCTCTTCCTTTGCTGCACGTACGGTTAGCCAGTTCATGCAAGAGACTCGCGTGTCAATCCACCCAACCGGGTAAAATTCAGTTCCGTCCAACTTATCGACAAGCTTATAGTACCTTCGCTCTCTTGTATTTACATTATCGACTTCTTTTTCCAGAATCTCTTGTTCAGGAAAATCCGTCGAATGCGAATCGCCGTACGGAGAAGCAAGTTTCTTAAGAGCCTCAGAATCTCGAATAGCTCCTGGGGCAAATATTCACTTGATTCTAAAGCTTTTCTCGAGCTAACTTCATTAATAGGTTGAACGAAACCTTTCCAAAGTAAACGGCAAAACTAAGCTCGCCGATGAAGACCGTACCGTTTTCACGTTCGAGTAAGACTTTCGTATTTGTCATGGCAAAATAAAATGTGTGACAGTGTGACACGATAGCGACTTAACAAATACTCTGTGACAATGGTTTCTTTGTATCGGTATTCTTTTTTTCTTTTGTTCAATTCTTTAATCTTTTTATATTCGACAGGTTGTTGGAAACTTCATCCTTGTTACTCCTATGTATAGAATTCTGTAAGGAGATTTTATACATATATATATAGCTGTCCGTGAAAAAGACATCATTATTGAATTAAAGCTGCCGTTGGGGAAACTCACCATCAAGACCGAAAGCGTACCTACTGAAATTGGAATATATATGGATATCGGTAGTTTGCTTTTAACTCCGTCTAGCGACCATTCAAAGCCGTCCGTGCAGATCGCTTCAAATTTTCAAGGACCAGCCTGCAACTGAACAGCGAACACGTTTAAGATTCTTGTCTTGTGCACCAGCTCTCTCGAGATTCGAAGCTACGGAAACTGGTCTCGTGATTACGTTATATGGAAATAAAAGAGGACTTGAGACGTTGGTAATTTTCATCTAGACTGACTAGGTATACTATCAAGGAAAATTCTATTGCACATTTAGATTAATTGTCCTTTTACAAATTTTTAATTGAATTTACAAGACGACAAGACGCTTCCATTTATTTTTCTTGGGTTATCGCTGTGTTTTCTTTCTTGTATCAAATTTTGAATAAATACATAAGATGATACAAATGCACTGAATTTCATTTTAAACCACACGGAAAAAAGAAAATGACTGAATTTAACATTTAAAATAGTGAACATGCGCTCTGAACGCATTTTTCCAGGAATTTAGTAAGTTTTACTATTTAAAATTGTAATTTTTGCTAAGAAAATTGCAAACCCTGTTTTTTCATTGTAAAAGTTACAATTTGAAATAGTAAAAGTTACTAAATTCCAGGAAAACTGCGTTTAGAGTGCATGTTAATTATTTTAATTGGTAAATTCAGCCGTTTTCTTTTTTTCCGTGCAAATATCAGATTTTCATCCCTGCAAAGTATTTTTAAAACATTTTTTTAGTAATGAGGCGTTTCCATTATTTCAACAATTTGCGAAGCATGGTTTTGACGACTCTTTTCAAACACATTTTTTCAACGATTTTAATTCAACTGTAATTCGAACCTTTTCACGTTGCGTATCAGGTATGATTCGGATATCGAATTTCGTGATTTTTAACGTAGCAACAATTTTTCTTTATTATTTGAGTTGGCGTTTTATTTGGCGGAAAACGGGATATCTGTTGTTTACAACCAGTAATTATTTTCCGTAGTCAGTTTACCGATATTGAGTATTCTAGCCAAAAGAGAAATTCTACATTTAATATCCTGAAACTCGAATATGCAAAAAATTAAAACGTAGACAAAAAAATCCTAGTCTAATAAAAAGAATATTTTTAACACAATTTTAAATATACGTACAAAGGATGAATATCTAAAAATAATCCTGACAATAAATAATCCTGAAGATCCAACATAGTGATGTCATAATTCTTGAGAAAATTTTGCACCCCCTTCAATGTAGCAAATTCTTCCATTTTCATTTCTTTCTCAAGACATGATTGATTTCACAGTGATTACCGTGCAACCTTCTTGATAGTGTTTGGCATTCATTAATTTTACGGTAATGAATTATGCTGCTTTAATTGCTGAGCTTTTTCTCGTGGATTCAAGGGGAAACGTTTACTCATCTTGGAAGCTGATGTAAGTAACGCAATCTTCAAGACGAGAACACTGCGAATACTTTTTGAAAATGCTGTGGAAAGTTTATTAATTATTCTAGCTAAAACTTAAAAATCATCCACTGTGAAGCAAGTTGTGAGGCTCGTATATTATACGATCTCTCCTTATGTTGAAAAGAGGTCGACTTTATCTGCACTTCTTTTCCTTAGCCTCCTATATAAGAAAGCATACCTACTCACGACCCTCGAAATGACCCTTTATCGAGTGCCCTTCCTGACGCTCCTTAGTATCGAACACAATTTTCGTCCTTTTCACCCTGCGTTTCTCTATGTACCTGCCATTTTACCCGCTTTTATGCGCTCGGTTCAACAGCATCAGGTCCACAACTCGATATATACCGAAGAAATAGCAAGAGTAAAGTGGATAATCGATCTGGAAAATTGTGCAGGGATGTAACAGTCTTTATTTTTTAATAAAAAACAGTTTTATGATAAATAAAAAACTCATTGCTTATACTAAAGTAGAAATATATAATCAATTCAATATAGACTTTAATTTTAAGATAAGGACTCAAAACAAATTTCAAAATTATCCTAATTGATGGAATATTATAAGCACGCGGCATAATATTTATCAATTAAAAAACAAATCCACTTTTAACGTGGTAACTTTAACAGGTCGTGGCTACGTTCACCGAATTTCGGCGAACGCAAAGCAAATATTTTCGGTGCGCTTAGACGCTACGTTTTTAATAAGAATTGAAAAATTGCATTCATAAAATGTTATTTCTATCCAGCTAGGATGTAATAAAATAACTGTGACAAGCGCGACTTTGAAATACGGATTTTTCTTGATTTATCGCGAAAAATAATAAAAACGCCTGGAAGAAATTCGTGTTCTCTTTCTTTTCTGAAGATCTTCTCTTTCTTGTGCATTCTGACTTTCTTTTTCTCGCATCGTCTCGGATCCGACTTCAACCAGAGAGGGAGACGATGGCGAAGCGTGATTTCATGTCGTTACTTCTTTCTTATACTGCGACTTTTTCCCTCTCGGTTTCCTTGCAGTAATACTTCGGTTTTCGAACTAAAGTTGTGACCATCTAAGTCCCGACTCGTAAATTATTATTATTATTACTATCATTACCATCTCGGTCCCGTTACAGAAGCCCCATGGGGAACTTTATTCCCCACCGTCCTGAATTCATTAGTGTCGAATGGAAAAATTTTCGTGGCTGGGAATCCAACCACATGCGAGACTTCAATCAAAGTACTTCGATTCGTTAACGCACTTTCTTCTTTAAGTTTATATTACCTAAGACTCGAAAATTCAGAGTTACACATTCATTACAAACTTTATTTCCTGAATAAAATTATTAGCGATCAAGCCAATTACTATCATGATAGGGAGACAGAGGGATAAAAAAGAAGAAAAAATACCACGTATTTTGTAAATGACCCCACACGGGAAAAATAAAATGGCTGAATTTACCATTAAAAATAGTGAACATACGCTCTGAACGCATTTTTCCAGGAATTTAGTAAGTTTTACTATTTAAAATTGTAATTTTTGCTAAGAAAATTGCAAACCCTGTTTTTTCATTGTAAAAGTTACAATTTGAAATAGTAAAAGTTACTAAATTCCAGGAAAACTGCGTTGAGAGCGCATGTTAACTATTTTAAATGGTAAATTCAGCCATTTTATTTTTTTCCGTGCAAAAAAAGAATTGACATAATTTAATCGTCCAACGCATGAGTAAATACGGAAGCTCTGGATTTAAGGCACCTTGATAAAATTCTCTTGCCAACTATGTTGCCAAGTAATGCCAACGGCTGATTTGAACTGGTAGAAATAGGTGAACTGAATGAGTCGAGATGTGACAAAATGTCTAACGGATGGATAGGCCCACGTACTCAGAGTGAGCAGTGTTCATTAAAAAGTTATACAGATATAGGACTCACGTTCTAAACTGTAACTGTGTTTGTAACTGCAGAAGTGTAAAATCAGTTTCCGTGTGCACGATACGGAGGAAATGGTAGGTAAAATAAAAAGGTACCCTCTGTTAGCACTGTGGTGCATACCTATTTGCGACGGTTGGTCTGATGCCAAGATTGCAGCCTCCCCTGCGGCTATCGTAGTGCCACAGTTCTACCTCTTTGCTAGAATACGTAAATCTATTGTGTCGCGACGAAACGTAGATATGTAGGTACATACGCGAGAGCCAAATACTCACTAAAGCCCGAAACCGGCTTCCATCTCTTCGTTTCTGGACTCATGGCTCATGGCTCGCATGTGAATATTTCAATTTTCAAAAATTCTAGCTCCTCATTCCATCCGCGCGGTACCTTGCAAGCCAATATTATCTTGCTTTAGCTCTCGGACGCTTGATAAAAATCCTGATGAGGACAACGCTAATGAGGCTCGTCAGAGTAGACGTGTAGAGAATGAAAGGAGAAAGTAATGAACGCGAGGAAATAGAGCTGGAGCAAAAGCTAGATGACTGGTACCGGTACTGAATCACCATAGTTATGATGGAGAGGATAGCACCTTATAACAGTAGTAATTATTCGCAATACTTTTACTCAAATACGGGTAATTCTCAAACTACGAGAACATTTTAAACTTTACAAAGTGCCCTTCTTTCTCTTTCCGACACCAAAGATTTTGAATTTGCTCTTAAACCTTTGGTCTTCATGTGTAGCTGAAAGGGTATCAAATTTAATCCATCAGGCATGAAGCTGTTTGGAAATTATAGCTTATGTTTTTAATTCGTCATCGAATGATTGTGAACTTGAAGTGAATTGTATCAGTAGATAATGTAAAAAGGATCATCAGTAGTATAAAAGCAGACTCCATAATTACTTATTTTAAATTCGAGATATAAATATAAGATAATGAGCAATGTTTCGTTTGAAGACCTCAAATATAGATTGACTCAGGAAATGTTCGCAGTTGGGTTATTTGATTCACTGGAGCTTCACAGAATTGACTAATGGATGAGAGCAGTGGCTCCCCAACCTGACATGATCCGCGACAGATAATTGAGATCGTATTAAACAACATCGAAGGGGCCTGCCTCGAACGCAGATTACCGGTTAACCGGGACAGTCTAGGAATGATTTATTAGTGGATAAAATTTGACATCTGAATATTCTATGCACGTGGTGTGAGTTACGCGGATGCACGTGACACTTCAGGTTGATGAGAGCTAATTGCTGACCCAGTGATTGACTGATCTTTCCATATCAATACATATATAACACGATTTCGCAAATACCGACTAATATGTCCCATTTATTTATTTATATCAGTGAATCAATTATGAACTCTCTGATAAATCGAATAAATCTTGCACACTAAATACTGCAGGTAAATATTTAATTCTGTAGGAAGGCAAGAAGATGAATAAACTATAAAAGTGTGTATTAATTCGAGCTTTAGATGTCACATTTATTCATGAAAGATGTGTTCTTACGCAAAATTGTTAACATGGCCTGAAATTCTACACTTGTATTGCAAATTAGGTACTATTTACATACAAGCATTATTCTCTGGTGACCTATCTAAGTATAGGAGCAGTAATACTTTAGAAAGCAGTAGAAATGTCCGGTTTTGGTCAGCCACTGGCACAGATATTTCGCACGAAAACACCTACGAACCGAATGGAATGACTTAAATGTTTTTTATTTTAAAAACTTGAAAAATGAAGTTATTAGTCCCTTGTGAATAAAAAAAAAATTACGCTGCTATTCCTATAAATATAAACTTTCTTCTTCATGGCAGGAAAATTTTTCTTTTCATACAATCTCGGCTTCCGTAAATTTATGCTCATAACGTGGCACGTGACTTTACAGAAAAGCAGCGCAAGTGCGTTTGACTTGTGAAGGTATGCAAGTATTGAGACCGTGTACGTGAAGATGACAGTGCAAATGAAACGCTATTGCATTCTCCATCCCTTGTGAAGAGGAAAATTAAAGGAAATAGAGAGAACTCGATTTAATCCCATTCCTTATGTTCTGTTTGTGCCTGCGCAGCGATCTTATAAAGAGAATAGATTTTAAGTAGTAGAGTACATTGCTCGAACAAGATTTTCTGTCGAGAAAGATGTTAAAGATTTCATTTTAAGCAAGCGAAGATTATTTCAAGAATTGATCAGTGTTAATATAATTTTGATAATTTTTGAATTACCTAAAGGTATATGTAAATCAATTTGAGTAAGCAAATAATTATTAATAAATAACTATTATTCATTCATTTACCAAGCAGAATGAAATTATTGGAATTACTGATGAAAGCGTAACTTCGGTATAAAGTGTTTGTAATAATTTAAAGTTAGTTTAGAATTTGTTGGTGTTTGAGACATGTAATACTAAAATTAATCTGATAATACCCGAGGATTGCCGGTTGTTATTGGGCAAGGGATCAGGAGATAAGAAGTTAAATGTTTTCGGGTAACATTTAACCGTGATGCGCCTATTCTCCATTATTAGTTAAGGCAGTTAATCATCCTGAAGTTTACAAGGTGTTAGGTGGTTTTCCCGGTAGGAATTAATTTGTCAGGCGCGACGTCGCGGTAAATTGTTGGTTCCACTGTGGATATGTACCTAAGTCAAGCATAAAGGCGCTCGACCGCTACATCGTGTTCCGAAATACTTGCAGAATTAGTTAACACTGAGCACTGTTTCCAAGGAAGAATCAACAATTCAGGATGCGGAAACGTAATTCTGTAAAGGAAAGTCCACCATTACCATGAAACACAAGTCCGCTCCTGGTTTAATGCATTCGTGCATTTTAAAATGATATCTTTCATGCAAAAAATTTAAATTCAGTTTTAAGCGCTATTCTCTAAATTAATAAGATTTTTAAAAAATCCAAGCTGCAGCTTGGATTTTTTTTTTTTTTATCATGATAATGTCTTGTATTAGAATTTTATTTGATATTATAATAGTTAAATCTGTAAAACTCTAAAGTGTAGATATGTTTCTCAGCTCCCAAGGGACCAAATATATTATGAAGGTACTAAATATTCTATATCAGAACAAGCGTTGTGGGACATAACTGAGATAAGGTTCGAAGCTCGAGTAATCAATAATTTCATGCCTGACAAGATTTTTAACGGTAAAAGGATAAATTCATGGTATGTGAGGGCATAAAATGTCAAAGTTGTCGTAAATATCGCGTTTTACACAAGCATCAAACGATTTTTATACAGTAATACTCAAAGATTACTACACTATGAAAAGGGACTTTAATTAAGTAAACATAAACATTTCAAATAATTTACATCAATAATATGAAACAGAAGAGTCAGTTAAACTGCGAATATTGCTCTATTGGGGTTTCTTTTGGTGAAAATATACAGAATACAATAATTCTCTTTCGGCCAAATACATTGGTTGCTGATTGTGTTCATACTTTAGCTTTTAGTGCCAACAGCATACTGAAAATGCAGAGCAATCTGCTTTATTTTCAAACCGTCAAACATTTTGCTGACGACGAGCCAAGTCATCCATTTGTTATAAATCCCTCCAATATATGTGCGTGGCCAGTGCTTTTATCCGGATAATGCCCTGCAATTCAGAGTGCAAACTAGTCGTTTAAAAAAAAAAGTTTTTGTCTAGAGCCTCCACTCAAGCTTATCGATTTTACTTATTAACGAAATGGGTTGGGCTATTTATAAAAGTTCACCCTGAATATATTAGTCCAGTTCAAAATTTATTTCAGGAGTTCATGAACATAGTATTATACTTAAAGTGATTAAAATTAGAATTCTTCCTGATTAATAATCTGCAAGATTACTTCTTGTATTGATATATTGAACATTCTACTTTCTATAAGTTCTATAGTCCTCTGCTAGCTGCTCGCATTCATATTTCTTTAAAATCGAAAAAGTCTAAGTTTCTGAGAAAACTTTTAGATTTTTATTTTTTAGCAGGAAATAAAAAGGATACATTTTTTTAAATTTCTTTTATGTTTTCATATGTAAGCTGAAAATATATTGAAAACATCTATGATTTTATATGTATTATTAAAAAAAAAGATATATATGATATGAAGTTAGATGAAAATGTTTTATACGTAGGTAATGTTTATTGATATATCGTTATTATAAGAGATTCATCGGTTGGTTTATTCATTAACGCATAATTTTCCAGTCTGACAACATTTTCTCTTCAGATTAAAGTTTCTTAGCCAAGTACCGTCAACGCGTGCAACGATCACAAGAGTTTACGACGATTATTCGCCATAACGAAGTTCCTCTTCGTTGAATACCAAGCGATCTTGGTTCCGGATATGATCGTAAAAGGTTGAATAAGACCCATTAGCCACACATTTCATGATAGGGACCATCGATATTCTCAGTTAAGGCGTTGTCCTTCATTATAATACGCAATTTTTTTTAAATTAAGTTAAATCATATAGAGAACAATGGAAGTGGTTTGAAACTAAAAAAAAAGTAAGATTTAAAGGTTGTAACTTCTCGGTTCTTATATTAGACTTTGCTTTCAGACAACTCGATTCCACGTCGACCCGTGCTCGTCTAATGAAGAACGACGACTTATTTTCCTGACGGAAGCATAGCGCCATTAAAATCGCATTACACAAAGAATTCTAAAATCCAGTTAGTGCATGACAGAGGAGCAAGCCAGAGTCTTTTTTCCCGAAGCCCTGTAAAGTAGTTTCCGTTTTATTATTCATTTATCTTCTATAAACTTTTAGCACAACATTTTCGAACAGTAAATATTTGAAGTAAATTAATGCTCAGGAATACAACCGTTAATTAATACAGAAAATCCTGTTTCTTAAATTACCATTTTATTACCTACCTATTACAGTTTACATCAAAATTTACAAGAGAATTTCCACTATAGGATATGTAAATTTTCCCATGTAAATCAAAATCCCATATAATCAAAAATATGGAACAAAATATTCATCATGAAATTAAAATGAAGCTTTAAACATTTCTAACTTTTTTTAATGTATAAAATTTACTCAATTAACTTTGCTTTTTTACATTCAAGGGATATTTTTTAAATAATAATTTTTCGCGAGATTCATGTTCTGGTTTAGTGGTGGGAATAATTAATAATACAAATGTGGATCAGAATATTAAATGTTGGAAAGTAGCGAAAGGTTCTCATCATGTACTAGATGTCCAATTTCACTCGATTTTGATGGTCCTCAGGGTCGATCACTGAATTGACTGCACTACAAGCATTTCAAGCTGATAGGGTGAACGATAATCATTAGTCCGAAACGAGCAATTTATCCATTGCGTTCGTGCAGACCACGAGATCGAATCGCTGCAAATCCATCTACTCTTTTTCAATGATTCACTGAATAATTACGTACCATCCTGATACCAGAAAGGTAGGCCTTTACATCACTAGATGTCAAAAGTACACAGGGAATCAGTTCCTTTACAAAATAAATTTTAAATAAAACCTTCAGCCAGTCTCTGCAAAAGGTCATTGTGACATTTCAATTTTAAGGAGTTATTGTTTTACTTGATTTCACAATTTAATGTTAAATAAATGTATAAAAAATGACCACAGTAAATTTCTCTGGTGGATTCATGTTGAAAATAATTTTTAAGTCCAGTGTCTAATGTGCGATACTCGATTTTCCTAGCATTTCCGCTTCGCATTCTAAATCCAAATGACAATTTATTTAAGAGCGCTGAATGTAGATAGTTCTTGTGTCAAAGGTGGCTGAATCTGTAGTTCAGAGGGTGACTTTAAATGCAATGGTCTGGTGACTATATTGGTGGTGGTAACGGGTACAAAGGAGGACACGCAGCAGATAAGAAAACGTTGGATAGCTCGTGAGGCAGTGTTCGAAAAATAAAAAGAGTAAGAGATGAAATTCTCAAGTCATCCATTCTCTGTGTCAAGGGAGATTCCCGTGCGGTGAGAAGGAACGAAGACGAGAGTCATAGGAGGAGAAAATACGACGGAACACCCAGGAGAGTGAGAGGGACAGGAAAAGAAGGAAAGGGGTAGAAAAAGGTGAGGGAAATAGTGTAGGAGAATACTGTCAGCGAAGCTCAGATTGTATCGTTGTTCCCAAAGGGCAGCTACAACGTCCATTAAAAAAAAAATAAAGTCTCTTGACTTATGAGGATACTACCTAGACAACGTAAGCTGCCGTGGTTCTAAATGAATTGTCATTGCATAAGTTATTCCCCTGGGACTAGATGCAATCGTTAAAACTTCGAAGACATAATATTTAACATTTAATTCAATATTTTGATCTATATTATAAAATATATCGTTGCCGATATTGTTTAAAGAATATGTCTGACTAAAATTCACGAATACTACTTAAAATTATGCATAGCTTAAAACAACGTATTCTACTGTATGCCTATTATGTCTGACTTAAAATAACCTATATTACTTGTCATCCATTCTGGAAACTCAAAACAACTTGTACCACTTAATTTCCCCAGTGTCTGACTGCAAACTGCCTACACTACTTGCAATACACTATGGCTGGTTTTAAACTTCCTTTACTACTTGGAAATAACATTCGTAGATGTCAGAACGTCAAAATTAGAGAACTTATGATTAAAATACTTATATTAAGCATTTATAATTTTCGAGAACACTGTTAATTAGATATACCTAAGCATAGTCTTCAGATTCACTTTAAACTCCAATTATATTGAGAAATTCATTTGATATTAAATATTTCTTATAAATTTGAGGGGATTCACTTCAGTGATTACCGAAGCTCTGAAGTGTGAAGTTTAATTTGAGATCAATAAGGCGGTAATTAATGGCGTGAGAGTATTCAAAAGTGCACCTTATTTGATTCTGCAACTTGGAGAAGGTTCTTTCTGGATACTTGAAAAGGAGAGAAACTAGAGGTTGATTTTATAGAACCGAGGTTAACGTCCACAATTTCTCGATAAAAATACTTTGTTGTAAAATAATCTCGAAGTATAATTTACGCGTAATAATAATATTCGTCGAATATTTGTCACTTGCATCAACAATTGGTAAAAAATTAAATTGTTAATATATAATAATTATCAAACGAAGTCACTCTCAGAAATTTATAAACACTGCGATACATCTTTCGAACATTATTCGTACTGACCTCATGACGCTGGTATTATTCAGTGACGTTCAGAGGATGGCCGTACATTTTAACGACCGCTCCTATAATATTTAAGCACTAACTATAAACTCATGTTAAATGACCGAAAAGTATGTACTTCACATCAGACACACAATAAATTATTATCAAACATATCAGCCATAGAAGTAAAATATCCCCTTGTCAGATTATCCACTATATGAATAATACTAAAACTTCTTATTTCAAGATTTATTCTTATTCAAGATTTATGGAGACCAATTCCATTGATTTGAAAAGCTAATAATAATTTTAAAAAGGTGATTACTTTTATTTTAAAGAAATTAAAAGATAAGAATTAGAGGAAATAATGTTCTGCCTTCCGGGAAAGTGATATCCAAGTAGTAAAAGTAGTTTAAATCCAATCACATTGAATTGCAAGTAGTATGGGTAGTTTACAGTCAGACATCAGGGAAATTAAGTAGTATACATTTTTTGTGTTTCCAAAATGGGTGACAAGTAAAATAGGCAATTTTAAATCATTAATAATAGGCAGAAAATATAATGTCAGCCACACAATTTTTAAGTAGTATACGTCAATTTAAGTCAGACATATCCTTTACACGAAATTGACTACTTTTATTTTAAAGAAAATAAAAGTAAAGAATTTGAGGAAATAATGTGAAAGTGATATCCAATAAGTAAAATTAGTTCAAAGCTAGCCACATTGAATTGAAAGTAGTAGGGTCAGTTTACAGTCAGACATCAAGGAAATTAAGTAGTATACATTTTTTGTTTTTCCAAAATGTATGTCAAGTAAAATAGGCAATTTTAAATCATTAATAATAAACAGTGAATATAATGTCAGTCACACAATTTTTTAAGTAGTATACATCAATTTAAGTCAGACATATCCTTTACACGAAATTGACTACTTTTATTTTAAAGAAAATAAAAGTAAATAATTTGAGGAAATAATGTGAAAGTGATATCCAAGTAGTAAAGTAGTTTAAATCCAGTCACATTGAATTGCAAGTAGTATGGGTAGTTTGCAGTCAGACATCAGGGAAATTAAGTAGTATACATTTTTTGTTTTTCCAAAATGTATGTTAAGTAAAATAGGCAATTTTAAGTCATTAATAATAGACAGTGAATATAATGTCAGCCACACAATTTTTAAGTAGTATACATCAATTTAAGTCAGACATATCCTTTACACGAAATTGACTACTTTTATTTTAAAGAAAATAAAAGTAAATAATTTGAGGAAATAATGTGAAAGTGATATCCAATAAGTAAAAATAGTTCAAAACTAGCCACATTGAATTGAAAGTAGTAGGGTCAGTTTACAGTCAGACATCAAGGAAATTAAGTAGTATACATTTTTTGTTTTTCCAAAATGTATGTCAAGTTAAATAGGCAATTTTAAGTCATTAAAAATTGGCAGCAAATATAATGTCAGTCACACAATTTTTTAAGTAGTATACATCAATTTAAGTCAGACATACCCTTTACCCGAGATTGACGCGTTGTTTTTGCATAGAGTAAAATATTGAATTAAAATTTAAATAATAGAAAAGTTGCTTGTGCTTTGTTGCTTGTTTATCTTGTTTATCTATATGTATAATTATTTTCAAAAATCGTGATGCTAGATTTTACAGCATTGATAGCACTCAGGAAAAAGTACATTCTGCAGGACGAACTTCAGAGTCCCATGAGAACATATAGAAATGGACGTGTTATCAGTAAAACAGGTGTGCCACAGGTGTGCATCAAGCTCACTTTCAACAACAAGCCTCCGTCCAATGTATCCTATTATTAAAAGTACATACGCATCGAATATCGAAATACTGTAACGCTGAAATGCGTGGACCCGATTCCTTATTGGTCAATACAGTTCGTGACGCGTCGTATATCGATAATCGCAGGCGACACGGGAAATTTAAAATCTTTATATTGTACAAAATCGCTTAAATTAAAAATAAAGTCAACCCGCGCGCGGAAGCGCGCGTTCGAGCTCGTCATACATTATTCCTCGAGATTCATCAGTAATAACAAAAGGAACTTTTTCCAGTAAATATGTGCATTAAAATATCATTATTCTAATATGTCGATTATATAGTATGATATATCAACCAACTGAAATAATATACTTCTCTTGAAATATTCATTTCGTTCCGAACATTCTTTCTACTAAGATTCTTATATTTCTTTTCTAAACGTATCTAATAACTTCCCTACATTTTTTTTATATTAGTTTTTCAAGATTCCGCATTGGTATACAAGCGGAATATCGAACTATCGAGTATACCAGAAGTAACTTTTTCCAGGGCGGGCGATACATCATATCTAGTACGTCATCTATCAGTTTTTCAAAGCTTAATCTCTTGTCAGAATTCTGTGTGCTTCTTCGAAAAAGTTTTGGTAAGTTCCTTCTCCATGGAGGCGTACGATTATCCACAAGGAATTAACGTGGATCGTAAAGCTCAACGTGCTCGACGGCAATATAAACTTAGTATGACTAGGAGAGGTGGAGGTCATGAGAGAAAACTGAGGGTGAGAGAAGAATAAGAACTGGATGAAGAACGTGGAGAAATAAATGCTATGAGAGAGCACGACGCTCCGCATCCACTCGAAGACTTAATAGAGCGATTTAATTAAACGAGCAATTCACAACGAGAAGAGCGCAATTAGTCTGCACTGATGGAAAAGCACTTTAAGAGCCCTTGTGGAAGTATCCAATGTATTGAGTATTGATCCATTATTTTGGGACAAAAAGGGTCTTTTGTAAAGCTACAGACTTTTCGGCCTCTCAAAATGTGTTACATTAAAAACAAAATGTACAAGTTAAATATTTTAAAGGCATATATTAACTACCTTAATAGCAAATTCAATATATTATAGTATACAATAATATTTTTCAGTAAAACTAGGCCATGAACCTCAGTCTCGTACCTCTTACGAAATGGAAGTAAATTGCCTAGTTTTAGAAAAAACATTTATTATTGCGAGCGTAAAGTTCGTGAAACTAAATGTGCTCTTATGGTAATTACCACATGGCCTTAATGAGTTTTGCCTACTATTTTTTTAACCCAAAGGAAATCTGAATTTATTATTTTGCTGTGAAATATTTACCACAAAAATTCAATCCTGAGATGCGCCTGTACTCAGAATCTAAAGAATGACTGCCACAGTAAACGAGGAATTTCGGTAAAATAAGCGACTGGAAACGCTTGGAAGGATTATCATTCCTAAGATTGTCGGAATTTTGTAAGCAGAAGCTGGAGGAATGAGGGTAGATATCACACGTACACATGTACAACCCCAGTACCCCCAGCACCTCCACGTGCTACCATCTTCCAGAGATTATCGTGCAAAGTGCTGGAAATTCATATAACATTACTAGAAGCTACCCCCACATTTACCTCTACATTTACCAACATAGTAAGGGGAGGGGAAGGTTTGGTGTCTAAACAAACTTTCTGCTGTCTGCTACAAGAATGATAATGCGGATGGCGTTCAGCACGTTTTGGATTAGATTTCGAGCGTTGTTGGAGAACGCGTGAGATAGAAGGGAACCTGCAGGGGTAGGAGAAGTGGCGAGAGGCGAATACAGAGAGGAGAAAACGAGAAAGCTATATGTGAAGGAGAGGGATTCTAAGAGTGAGAATTGTAGAGACTAAAGCCTCGAAGCTTCGGGTATGGATGATAGAGGGGTAGATGGGGGTGTGAGGCGAGCATGAGTTGATATTAGGTATTTAATAGACAGCTCTGGGGAGTTGCTCGGGCGAGCGAGAACTGAACCGTAATGTTAGCACACGACGGGAAGGATTTCTCATAAGCTGACCTCGGCAAGGAAGGTGAATATAGTGAAGGGGTGGTTCTAGGGGTGGTTCTAAAGGTGGCCGATAGGAGTCGACCAGCCTCGCCCTCAGAAGGGGGTGGTAGGAACGCCGTTCAGGAAGTTAAAGAAGTGGAAGTTGAGAAGAAAGTCGGAGAGAGGTGACGGAAAGACGAGGAAAAGAAAGGGGGATAACTTGAATCTGAGTTTTCTCACGGTAAGCCCTGGATTACCTGCCGCTTTAACTTAGTGCGACCGCTCGTTTCTCAGGTGTCGTTCTCCGAGTGTCACCATATTGGATGCTTTCAACCTTCCAGATATCCACAAGTTCCAACGACCTCGAATGACAAGAGGAACAATTTTTTCCAGGTTTCAATCTTGGATATTCGTTTGTTTCATAGATAGAAGTGCTCGTAATTTTATATAATTTAAAGCAGAGAAAGTTACAGATTTTGAAATTATTAATTGTAATAAAAGAACCAAGTACTAGAACTTATTACTGAATTGCTTAAGCAATACATTTCAAAGTTCAATAAAATTCAATCTTGTAAAATCCTGACACTATCTTCTTTCTATAGATAGGTAATACTTTCCAGGAAAAAAGAGGACATTCTCTATAAAAGTGGAACATTGTCTGTGGATGCTATATGACTTACTTTGTCTCTAACCCTTTTCCTCTGTCTTTCAATCTCTTCCATCTGGCAGGAAACGGCGTAATGCATATTCAATTTTGAGTTCATTCGATTCGTTTCCGGAGACGGGCAAGGAGGCCACGTCCGTTCTGAATACCAGTCAGAATCGATTTTCTAGTCAACGAGCTATCTTTTTTAAGATCGAGAAAAGTTTATGTGTCTTTTATTCTCCTTGAAAAAACAGTGCGAATGTTCTGATAGACTGTTTTTTTATTAGGGATAGAAGCAAGACAGGAGCTTAAGCCATTTCAGACAATTTCAGTAGCGTGGTGTCAGAAATAGCCTAGATGGACTCGTTTCAGTTGGTTTGATAGCTGTACAACCGCTACACATGTGTCGCTTTCAACTGGAATTCAAGCTCCCTTCTGCAAAAACGTCCAGAGATATCTCCTGTGACTATGTCTCCGGACCAACGTAATCCACATCCCCCTGAAAATCCTATTAAACCCATCCTGTATCCCCCTAGGACATTTGTACGAACTGACTTCAACGAGAACAGAATTTTGAATAGGTATGTGAACCATCATCATCGAGAGCTTCAGACGGTGTACAGTTATTTGTGTTGATTTTACAATTGCCAATTCTGTGAAACTAGGTCAATTATAGAAGTTTCTAACTTAAAATTGTATTTGAATTAAAATTCGAAAAAATTACTGCGAATATTTATTATTTTTCATTTTTGCAGTTTCAAACTTTTCTCTCGAACCAGATGTTATTATTATTGCTTCCTCATGGAGCAGAGGTTGTTTCATATTGGAAACTAACCACAAATAAATACAGTACGGTTTCTCACATTTCACGTCTCCATCATCTCCACCTTCCCCTCATCTGGTGTCTCCTCCACTAGTCACCCTGATCGTTTTGCGCTTGCTATCTCAATCTTTTCACAATTCTGCCGGAAATGGTGAAATGTGGGACTGTATGCTTTTTATCCACAAAGTGGTAACACGGAGGAGATCAATTTCATCCATGAACTGAGAGCTTTACGTGTAAACCCTTTTTCTGAAGCCCTTTTTCCACATCCTTTTTCTCAATTTTTTAGATTTTTATAATATTTTGAAACAACAAAGCGAATAAAATCGAATTATATGAAGAGAATGCAGAGAACCACAGAATCTTCTCATTTTCGAAACTTCAATTCATCTAAATAATCCTCTTAGAGCTTTGAATGCCATATGAGCAAAGAGCAATACATTATACGGAATTAATTTGCATGCAACAAACAGATAAGAACGATAAGAACGAGACGTCGTTCAGCTCGATAAAATTATCTTAAATAGCTAAACTATTCCCTCGTCTGGGCGTTCCAAGATCTGAATTTTTGCTGATCGAGTACTAGAAGCAGCAAGGTCCTTGTCTATCGCATCAATTCCCTCTGTCCTTTCTCTCATTCTCTCTGACACTGTAGCTGTCGAAGTGCCTCACTATCATTCATAAAACATGAGTCTCCATCAGGCAGTACTCCATAAATTTTCAAGCAGAAACTGCGGATGCCATTTTCTAGGAGTGCCTGAAACATTATTTAGTATTCTTACAATTGGATCGATAAAAAATAATTACGGTTTCCTTTTCATTGGAACTTAGGAGGCTGAGGTGAATAAGGAAAATGGGGAAAATAGCTTCATTTTGTTAATATTCAACGTTTTTGTGATAAGTAATTTGAATTTCAACAGTTGCATACAAATATATACTGGAAAAGGACAAAATTGAGAAAAAAGATATAAAAATTGTGTAATATATAAAAACTGTGTACACATATTTATAAAGACGAAGTAAATGTAGGAAAATATAAAGGTTTAAATTAAAACAAGAAATTTCATTAAAAGAACATTAAACTTTAATTACAACTCACGTCTATATGGTTCAATTTTTACTATTCAATATTTCACCAGAATCGACAAAAAATTTAATTACTATGTTATATAAGCTCGAGTAGATATTGAGAATCCAGGAAAATAAATATGAGAGAAAAGCAGAGTTGCAAAGAATGTTGAATGTGTTGCATAAACGTCTGTATATATGGAGTGTGCGGTAAACGAAACCGTTATTCGTTTTCCGCTCTGTCTAATGTGTAGAAATTAAGTCATAATTTATTCGGCCCGGTAAAATTAGGCACCTGCACCGTGTTTTAATCTTTAGTCAAGCCCCACCAACCTTGATAATCGGAGCTACTTCGCTAGTTTCCAGCTGAATGGAAGCTTAACTATGCTAAAACAAATATTTAAGAGACGCTCCGACGAGTAGCTGAAACTACGATAAGCTTCTGTTGAAGTGAATGATCGAAACTTCGACCCCAGGGATACCTTTTTCAAATAAATTATTGACAACATTTAATTTCATGTTGAGTACAATTTAATGATTCCAACACAATTTCAAATGCAGGTTGCAATTTACCTAAAATTCCTTTTATATCTATTAACTAACAGTCTAATGTAAAGGAATAATAGATTTTGTTTAAAAAATTTACAAAAAGCTTTCAGCCAATTATTACCATTATTACATTAATGCATTCATTAAAGCTTGTCAGTTATGAAATTCGATATATTCTATACTAAAGTTAATTTTGATTGAATTATCTCTCATGGAAAATTAAAAAAATTTTTTTGAGTACAAGTAGAATGCGAAATTTGTAGTACAGTTTTATTGATTCGTAAAAAAGGTTTGCCAGGAAGAACCAAAAATTGAATGCCTGCACGGTTGATGGTTTTCAAAAAATCAGTTCATCGTTCCTTTTACTGCGTATTTGTGAAATTAGTAACATATATTGTGCATTGATTCGCACCAATACACTCGCTCGTTTTCAGATAACTCATATCGATCATAATCACTTTAGCTACACTCTAAAATGTACACATCATGTAACCCTTTCATACCCTGCTTGTTGCACTCTTTTGAATTTAAAGTTCAAACAAAATAAAGAGACGAAAAATTGTACATAAATTCTATTTTTACTTCTTGTTCATAAACCTCGTCATTCGTAAAATTTTTTATTGTCTCATTACTTAACTAGTAATCACAGGAGAATTTATATTTGCAGCAGAAATGTAGAAGCGTATAATAATTTTATTTTATAATATTGTTGTTATAATTTTGAAGAATAAATTATTCTGCTAAGTAAAAGCTGTTGCGTCTTAATTCATATCTTTGCGAAAACTTAGTAGAGCTTTGTTTAAGCGTATTAACATCAGCTTTCGTTTGGGATATCCTGATTTGGGAGGCCCTTTGTCGAGAATTCTATCCCCCTGGGCAATAATAAAAGTTTCTCATGGAGTCGAGAACTCGTGTTCCAGACCAAAGACCGCTCCTGCAAATACAAGGAATGGATTTTGACGATAGGAACTTCGAAGCAAGGGAACACGAAGACTTCATTTCGAAATCCGATGCACGGTAGAAACTCAAATATCCAACTAAATAGTAAGTGGAAATTGCTTTTCTAAATACTGCATACCGTCTATTTTTATTCCTCCCAATATTTTATTGTTTTAATATTTTTTAACTTTGTTATAAAATAAACTCTTTTGTCATATTTATTTTCATCTTTCTGTAGGGAACATTTTATGAAACTGTTTTACGTTATCCACTTCCAGTACTTTCGCATAATCTAAAATTACTGTATTCGCTGTTCGTAGTTTATTTACAAAATTTCAAAGCTTTAAGCTTCTTAGGAGGAAACATATTGAATACGTATTTTATAAGTATATGACTCTATGTAAATAATCCATAATGCTTTCAACTTTTCTTTATACATAGAAATCAATCTTTTATTAATCTTTCATATAAAAAATGATCTAGGTTGAACGTGTTTTTAATACTCAATAATTCAACTTTTCTTTTGAAAGAGAAACCTATTTTAATGTCGTTCCAATTCTCAATTTTGAGAAACTGTGGAAATTCGTGTCAGGAATTTAGAAACGCGATCAATTAATTTTCTATTCAGTGGATAAATATCCACTTTATCTTTGTCATTTTAATGCCTTTAGAAAAACCAATTCTTGAATAATTCATCGAGATTTTTTATTTCATTTCCTTTTATTAAACTACGGACACCGATAATAAGTGATATAACCAAATTAAGAAAGTGTTAATTTATTAAATTGTCTGTATGGCTATATACTCAACTGATAAGATTATATGATATAAATTTGAATAATATGCTTCCAAAATAGTCTACATTATATGCATAGAAGCTGCTAGACCCAAGAAACTTAGTTTTTACTTAATACTTGTTCAGGGTGCATGGTAAACTTTTGAATATGAAAAGACTGGAGTCGCAACATGAACGAAGGCAGTGGCTGTGAAAAATCAAGGGGGCGCATGTAATAAGTTGCATCGTGCAGGCAGAATAAAAAGATCATCAATTACCGAGTGGGAGCTTGAAGCACCTATTATACGACCTTGCCAGCTAGGTTGTGGAATATTATTCAGAGCATTAGATGTGCTCTCAACTGCGAAGAATTTCCATAAAACCGCTATCTGCCATCTTAGAAGTCCAAGCTCCCTACTCTGGAAAAGACGAGGTATGACTAAAGACTGAGAGGGTAAAGACGGTGACGAAAAGAGAAGAAGAGATAGTATCGTTGTTACACGTGTTTACGGTTGCCTTAAAAACCTAAGTACCAGCGATAGGGCTTTCGACTAGTCCTTAGCTCGTGCTTTAACGAGCTTACCTAAAGTATTCTTTGCGATACGGATGCTGCGTGCATTTCATTTTCTTCAATGCATTTCTCTTCGCATCATGCTAGAAAAAGCTCTTCTTCTTTTTTATTGGTTACCTTCTTAAAGATAGAGCGCGCGCATGTAAAAATGATAAACTTGGCATAATTCTACATTATCTATATGTCAAAAATTTACTCATATCTCATAAAACTTATTGTTAAGTAACTCTTATTAAAGGAAACGTGGATGTGTTTCATCCAAAATTTATAATGCAGTTTTCCTGGTAATTTTCTTTTAGATTTTCTTAATCCCGCAGTGATTTTTTACCCTATTCTAAAAGATCTTCATCACGTCAGTTTCTGTAGGTGCTACATTACAAGCTCCTTAAAAGAATCTTTTTCTCAAGATCGGTCTCCTTTTTTTATATAGAGCATCTATGGGTCCAGGCGCAGGGAAGAACGTGAGTTTGCTTAAAGTACGGAGGTTAATTAACGCGCCCGTTACTGTTACTAGGTAAGCGGCTGTAAAGGGGATTAAAAAAATAATGCACGCCTTTTCACTACCTTTTACTTTTCCTCAGTATATTCTACCGAACCCCGTTTTTCCATCCCTTTCCTCATCCTCTCTACGGGACAAGTTAATTCCTTCCTCACACCCCCCACGGCATTATTACGCCGAAGGGTGGGTATCTTCCGGATTAACTTTCGTTAATTTTACCGCGCCGTTATCATTGTCAGCGCTTCCTAGCCATTCGTTATCATTAAAAGCTTGCTAGCAATTCAGAAGATTTTTTAATTTCTCGCAGAAAATCACGTCCTTTGTAATCGTCCTATATATTTTTAATGCTGCTTTCTTTAGTCTTTTATTTATAAAATTCTTCATTATCAAATGAACAGAATCCTTCACGTTCTTGTTTACTTGAAAATTAAGAGTTTTATACCCTCATATTTTAATTTGTTCAGTCTTCGCTGATTATGATCTGTCCTTCTTTGAGTATTTCTATAAATTAAAATGACGAGAATGGACGATTGAAGCTTTTCTGTTAAATTTTTTATAAAAACCATTTATACGAAAATTATTTAACCATGATTCTGATAAAAGGGGAAAATTTTGACACCGATAGATACATATTGCATTTTTAGATATAAGTTTTAACGCCTGAGGGTAAGAGCATTTTTATACCAGGCTTTTAAAATATAAACTTTAGTCTTATTCTTTTTTTACACCCTCGTCAACATTTACAAAAACTTCTTCTGAAACTATTATTGGGTTAAAACTCGAGATAAGCTGCTGAGGATAATAAAGTGTTTGTAAGTAGAGCCTCTCCCTTTTCGCATTTTTCTTCATACGCTGCGCTGTCTTAAGGAAATATAAAACCCCCTTGAGAAGAGTGAGAGAAAGCGTGCCATTACTTATTTCGCCTTGGATCTCAGATTTAATGAAAGACTGATACTTGACGCTGAGAGTACACTAATAGTCTCGGAAACTTCATTGAGTAATGGGCTGATCTTTTTTTATCTATTTTATAAAAAACGTCTACCACACCCAAAAAAAAAAAAACTAGTAAAATTAAATAATTTTTTCGTTCACTCGGGGGATTACGATTTAATTTTAGTTGAATTAACAACAAATCTTCTTGATCGTTAAGTAAGTTTTTGCATTCAAGTAAATTGCGACAATTTCATACATGAAAGGTTATATTACGGGTCATCAAGAAGCTAAGACGCTCGACGTGGGATCTTTTCGATGTTCTAAGCGAAAAGCGTAACCCTCATATCCCTTCGATTATCTATCCCAAAATCGCAGACACCCCTCGCAATACTCTGGGGATAAATTTTCGTGCTCCGTAAAGCACCCTAAGAATGTAGAAGGTCACACGTCCAAACCATAAATTTCTATTTATTGCAACCGTAACCCTATATTCGGTAACAATTTCATTTTTAGCATATTCTTTTTTGTAAATAATCGGTTCGAACGAATATTCTATAAGAGATAAATTGTATATAGATTCCAGATGGCTGTATTCAATTATGAAATTATTTTTGAAAAAAGTGGATTTTTTGACTCAGAGTTGCTTCAGGGAGCTCATATTAAAGAAAAATGCCAAAAAATATGTCAAATTATGTTGTTATTGACGCGGATGTAATTGTATATTATGATCATGGGATTGGGGACATCCCTTACCCTCTTGTAGGGATAGCAGGTTGTCAAAGAACAAATCGTTTCGGATCGAACACGCCAGCACATTGTCAAGGTGGAAATAAATTAAATAATGTACTGTTGATTAAAAGATTAAAGGGAAATAATAAATTTAACGATTATTCAGACGGATTTAAACAGATACTCATTTCGACTTCCGGTTTGAATACCGGACTAAGTACACCAAATAATCCGTCATAATATCATTGACACTAAACTTCAGAGCACATTTGGCGCATAGTAGGATTCTATCTAAAGTGCTCATTAATGTGGCATTACATCGTAATCGGATCATAGCTCTCATTCTATCTCAAAACCGTATAAAATTTTTAAAACAAACTCGTCAAATATTAACCACTATATTTCGAAACAAAAATTTTAATGGACTTAAATTTTTAATATTAACATTCAATATTTTCTGATTTTTGAAAAATTTGTACTGAATTCAAATTAAATTTCACAATCTGCATACATTTTTTATATCGCTCTTCTATTTTTGCATAGATATAAATAAAGAAGTTAAATAATTGATAAAGTAGATACTGAAAGAGAATTATCCAGTTTCTTTATATATTATATAGATATCACAGATAAATATAAAGATATACATATATATCAAGATCACAGATATACATATAAATTATATTAGTAGACTCAACATTTTTAGTAGTAGTTTTATCCTAAAAGCAAGCTTTACCTTGCTTTTTCTGAAAAAGCTTTTATTATCACACTGTTTTATTCTTTCATCTTTTGAAGGAATTATAGATAATAATGCAGGAGATGCTTTTGTCTCGGAAAATGCAAGTTCCATAATAATATTAATAATTAATTTCCAGATATATCCAAACTCCTGACTAAGCAGGAGATGAAAAAATGTCCTATAATAAGGACGCTATGCGTCATTGAAGTGTCTCATAAAAAATGTAATATCAGGCATAATAAACCACTGAAGAACCAAGATATAACCGACTGAAGACGTTAATGTGAAACAATGTCATCCGTTTCGTTCGAGGGTGGACTCAACCTTGGAATCGTAGAATTGATGAAAGTTACAAACTCATTTTCTTTGAACATGAAAACTTTTTAAAATTTTGTTTAAAATTGAACAATTCTGGATTAAAGAGACTGAAAACACGATATGAAACTATAAAAGTTTCATTGAATTTATCCACAAATTTCTCCAGTTTCTTTCTACGAAGAAAGAACTTTATGTGATGAACACCTGTCCGTAGAGCAAGGAAAGGATTTAAAACTCGATAAGTGATCTAAGTGCTAGATTAACTCGATTCGTATCTAAGTCTAGAAACTGGACTACTTAGCTCCTCCAACTCTATCACACTCGAAAGTTTCTTCCTATCCAAGTGCGACGTAGAATTTTTTTCTGATCTCCTCAAGAGTCGAGTGTCGATGTTGAAATAGTAGTGAATCTATATATAGCAATGTCTAATAATAATGGTGGTAGGAACAAGAGTAATAGAAGTTAGAACTAGTAGAAAAAGAAATAGTCAAAGTAAAAGAAAGATGCCTAAACTGAGCCAAGAACTGTCTGAGCCACCCCTTGTCCGAACTCGGTTCTTTATCGATCGATTTTAAACTAAGATTTATTACCTGATCGTACTTTAGGTATGCTGGTAAATACTTTTTTCCAAATCATATTTATTATTTTGAAAAAAAATAAAACACCAATTAAAATTAAAATTTCATTATATTCATTAACTTAATTTAAATAACTGAATTTTGCCATTAAAAGCTCTTTAAAGCTGTAGAATTCAAATATTCAAATTTCATTCTTTCTACTAGATCCACAATAATAAAATAAATAGTTAAAAAACTACTTCTCTCTGTAAAAATTTTAATTGATATGGTATTAATTACAATTTTTTACAAATTATTCATTGCATTTGAAAAACTATTCTTAATGTTGTTATAAAAAATGTATTCTAATTTAATATCTCAATGGAATGAGAAAATATCTATCGACAGGAGTAAAAAAACAATTTATTACTTTTTATTATGCAATAATATCGCAATTGTAGGAGTCCCTTTTTAAAAAATAAACGTTTAAATATGCTTTCTATACAGTTGGAGATTTTATAATATCTCTATTGCCATCTTAAGTTGAAAGCTTGAAACAGGGGGTAAGTTTCGATTGGATTGGATTGGATCAATAAAGCGTTTGTTTCAGTTTGTACCGTATGAAGCTATTTACTTTCATTTACCGGCAGAGGATATGGCATATATCAATTTCAGAATATGTTATTTATTGATTTTTTAAAATTAAACTCAAGAATATAAATAACTGCTTAATCTATAGAAGAAAAGGTTTCATGAAACTTTAATATAAAAAGAACTAGAAGTCTTGATTAGCCATTTGAAAAAGACATTAGGAAAGAAAGAAAACAAATTCAATGTACAAAATCATATTTTCTGTATTGAATACAAGAAGAATAAAATATTGGACAACAATAAAATAGATTGTCTAACATTTAATCTTTATTTAACATCACACAACGTATTTACATAATTTCAGTCACACTTACAAAAAAACCAGGATATCAGTTTTCACTATAACATTTAAATATTTACAACTTCCCTGAGGCATATTCTACAGAATTACATATTATACAATTATTATAACTCTTTGTACAAACAATTGCCTTAACTATTGACATCTTTCAGGCGGACATATGTACAGTAAATAATTTTTTTCCTAAACTGAAGCTTTTGTTTATGAATTCATAACCAATGGCCTGTAAGAAAATGTTTATTTGCAACGAAAAATGTTAAGAAGTATAAACTAAACTTTACGGAATGTTTGTGCATTTAATAACCATATTGAACTTAATTTATTCATTAATAAATGCGCCTTAGTCTTAAAGTAACATATGTTTTACATTCTTTATGAAATTATAATTTAAACTTACAATACTTATTCCTAAACTGTACAAGAACATTTACAAAAGATTTTCAGACAAATAATAATCTCTTAGTTGCACTTCTTGCGATAAATGTTCCTTCAAAATCATAAAATCAACACTCATCGCTTATCCTTTTAATATTTAGAATCCATTTGCTCACCTCTCTCGCTTCCGACTGTTTTCTATCAAGATTGGCAGAGACAGAGGAGACGGATTGCTGTTGAAAAATGTAAAGCATAAGAAAATGCAATGCTCGAACATTTCGCTGAAATGCAACGCGTGACGTGGAAGACAGATGTGGCAGTAGGAAACGATTTTCTAAATACATCGGACCTGAATTTGTAATGGAAGGATTCTACCAGCGTTTCAAGCTATTAATCCTAAAGTTGATCGATCGGCTTCTGCACTTTGAATGAAACACTTGTAGATGTTTCCATCAATGTAATCTATAAAAGATGAGCAAAACAAATTGCCATCGTGGCTTCCAATAATGAAAGAATTATGACTCAAGTCCTACTTCAAAAATCTCAATCTTTCAATTGTTAGATAAAAATGTGGATAGTTAGTCGTTCAAATTGGCAACAAAGAACGTCTGGAATCAAATAAAGATATTAAGGATTTCCTTAATTCAGGACTTTATGACACCTACGTGGATAATTTTAATAGCACAATAGTCGTGGTTGTTGATAACGCGAAATTTAAGCAGATAGAAGAAGCTCTCCCCGATGAGAAATCGATTACCTCTTCGCTCATATCTTCTTCCTTTAACGCTGATAGATCCTTCATCCCTGCCGAATGCTTTTCATTGCCATAATCAACCTTCCGAGATTTCTTCGAATCCCTCCTTGAACTGGGGCTCCGAGTTGTAGCTGGTTTTGTTATTTCTAAAAAGAACAATGAAATGTTGAAATAGATGTATTAGATTAGATTATTATCTGTATTAGGGTGTTTAATCACCAAAAATTCAATTTTTTTCATACTTTAGACAGTAGAAAAGGTCGAGTGTGGTCAGACACCTGTGCCTTGCGAATATGACTTTTTCTACTGGTGATGTCACATCTGTCGCAGATTACACTACTTGTGGATCTGGAATTACTCTGATTTTCTATTGATACAAAACGAATAAAACCAAACGAAAAGTTTCACTAAATATGAATGTTTCTCAATTTTTTTTAGTAGTTTAAAAACACATGACAGAACTAGTTCGAGTTATGAGTTATTAAAAAAGGATTGTGGACTGTCAAGTAAATGGACAGATAAGCCTTAATAATAGCTCATGTTACGTGCACCTGGGGAAAACAATCAGTCGAACGAATGGACCTTCCACCATATATAGAGTTTGGAAATGACAAATTGGAATGTCATTCTGACATTTTGGCCAAGCTTGAGCGTTTCTGTCATTTACAGACTGCGGTACAACATGACGATAGAGATATATTAACTGCTGAAGTAATTTAAATGCAGGAACCACATAATTTTATTGACTTAAAAACAATTTTCATTTATTTAAATAATTAAGGATTTATTAAAGAATTTATATCAATTTTCATGTGATTTATAAATCCTGTCTGTAATTCTAGGAAAAAGGTTCCTTTTTCACTAGGTCTGTACTTTAGAGGAATGTTAGGTAACGTGGACCACATTCTTTCTTCTATAAGCACGTCCAAGCTTTTAATTAGGAACTCTCGAGCAATTAACGTTGCGACGAACGATTGCGACTCATTTCATTGGACAAAGAATCATTGCCTAGAACATTGCCTAGAATTTTTCTTGATCTGCACCTTTTTTTAAGTTTGAAATTTCTACAGGATACTCACTATATAGTTTAATTTTTCCATCAGTTTCTCCAAGCGAATTCGTGGCGATGCATCTAAATGACCCAAAATCTTCAGGACGCACCGAGTGTATGGTTAGCTTCATTAGGTTTTCATATCCGGAAGGGATGTTCTCGACCTTATAATTGCTGTCTGTAAAACAAAAAGATAATAATATTCACTGTATACAACACAATTGCTAGATTTTGTGTAATTTTCTAACATCGTGATTATATAAAGAGCAAAAAGCTGCTCTTTTTAAATAGATACTGACCGCTCACGAGTGTTTCATTTGTTGGCCTAGTCCAGTAAGTGATAGACTTAGGAAAAGCCTCGCTGTGACACTCCAGAACAAGATTTTGGCCTTCATAAGCTCCAACTAATTGATTTTCTATCCACACCATCGGTGGAACTGTAAAAAATATTTAAATCTATAAGAATGATGAAATAAACCGGCAAAAAGACAAAATAGCTTCACAAATTCAAAAGAAGTGTAACTAAATACTGTTTAAACTATTGTTTTATAGACAATTTATATATCACAAATCGTTAATAATGCATAATAATTTAATACTAATGAACACTGGATTCTGCATTGTTATATAAATTCTACATATATCAAGTGATAAACCTCTTCACTGGATACATTCAATTTTGATTTTCTATTCATTATGCGCGAAATATAATAATTTGTAATTGGAAACAATAGGTCTCAAATAATAGATAGTATATTCAAAACATCCCATCCAATCTGTTTCAATTTTTAAAATTCAACCGTATCTTTATGTCGGATTTCAAAGCTAACGTCATCTTCAGTCTGTCTAGGATATTAATGCGACATGATGAAACTTTATTTTGCAACTACTCTGAAAATTTTAAATCCCATTATTTTCGAAAACAATGATTCTCTCAGTATAATTCATTCACACGGGATGGTAATGTGCGTGTGAATTCCTACTGCCGTCGTTAGCCACTGAGTTAAATTACATTTTCGAGCATGCGTGTCCTTCCGCATTATACAGCATTGCGAAATGCTTGTGGATGCGAGAAGATGAAATAAAAGGGGGTTGGGGGATGGCACTTTGTGGATTATACCTACAGTGAACAATGAGAACAATTCGCTTGCTGACTGTTGGCGGCACTCCATTCGAAGCTATGCAGAGATACGGTCCCATGTGTAGACGTGTGACACGTGTTATTTCCAACTCTGGTCCTTCGATGCTCGCAACTGCAGGAACAAAATCTATATTTACTCCAACAACCTCACTAATGAGCCAAAACATGGCTGCAAATAATTAACTGAAGACTCAACGTCTTTACTTTTAAACCATTTTCTGAAAGAGCGATTTTCTAAGGATTATTACATAAAACAAAATAAGAAAATATCTTTCCTATAATTATGGCATTGATTGACTTCATAAAACTAAAAATGAAATTGCATTCAACTCATTACTCAAAATTGGCTATAAATTTGCTGAAAATAGAAAGCAATCTAACTTCGTCTATAAAATTCGTTAAAGACGATCCAAATTTTCACGCCTCTATTAAGACTTTTCTCATCAACAGATTTCCTTTAACAGGACATCCTTTTTCAAGTAAAAAGGTTCTCTTAATCGTTTTGTCTGAAGCGAGACTGTGATACTGAAACTCATTACCACTTTCAAACTGAAAACGTGAATAATTAAGTAACTCTGATGAAGTGTAAAGTTCTCGATATATTTTTTTCCTTGCAGATGACTATATGACTATAAAAGACTTAAGAAGGGGAAGAAAAAGACGGACCAATCTGTGTAGGTGCTAATTAGTATCTGCATGAGAGAAGAAAAAGAATCGAAGAAAAGCTTAGATTTTAAGTGACATATAAGAAAATGTATGTTTATAAAGAACTTGACAAAATTTCGAGAAATTGAGGGAATAATGGTATGTATGGTAAATTTTTGAAGAGATTCGAAAGCAACTTTCTGCTTTCAATTTTGAATACTAAGAAAAGAATCTTTATTCAAATACCCATACCTTATACCAATTATTAGAAGAATATAAATTAATAAGAAAAAAAAACTATATTTCGGTGCTTTCACTTCAGAAATATTTTTCTGCCCATTTACTTTCAATGTAAACTCGAGATTCTCAAGCGCTCTGCCCGCTTCAACAGCGAATAGCTTTTTCAAGCCAGAATGGCCTTTCCTGAATATATTAATCTTTTCGTACTTGCTCACTTGCATTTAATAAGTAAAAGTTAATAAGAAAATTAATATTTAAAAGATAACGCTATCAACAAAAGCCCTGCAAGTTTAATTAATTAGCCCACTATTCATGCATACAGCGGTTTATCCAATTTTCAAGTTTTTACTTATTTATTTATTTATTGAAGATTTATTCAATTATTTATTTTATTTATATTGAAAGAAAATTGAATGTCAGCTGAGAATCAGTCAAGGAACAATGCAAACTCTTTTCTAGATTCACATCGGTTGTTTTTTTTTTTTTTGACATTGTGTGACAATAACTAAAATGTCAAAAAAAAAGACAACTGACGTGAATTTCGCAAAAGTGGAAGTGGAAATGAAAGCGAAAAATATACATAATCGATCCCCAACTTTATGAGTTTACATATATTTTTAACAATTTATAGGAAAAGAAACTAAATCAAAGTTTCTGAAGAAAATTTCCTAGCGCAATATATCAAGCAAGTTTATTATTTTACTGTCATAATATCCATTTTCATTTCCAATTTTAACACCAAATTTACTTACTGTCGATATGTACCAGTACTTAGGAATTTCAACTGAAACTCGGGACAATAGCTATTCAAAGCGGAGAGAAGAGAATTGCGAGGTTGAGTAAGGTTAATAGCTCCCAATAGAATGGAGTAATTATTGACTTCATCGACGAAATTAACATCGTCAATATTTTAAAAACTGTAGCAGTATTAATACGACTCGAAGAAGATCAATTATTTTATGTTCAATTAGGAGATATATTAATTTGTATAAACAATAATTCATTCTTTATAACAGAGATATAATCTTATAATCTCTTATTATTTACTATACTATTTTTTTTCTAATCAATGAAGTTTTCTGCTCATAAAATTTCTCCTTTTTTTCTTTTGGCTTAGTGTATGTTTTTCAATTCGTTATGAAGTACATGCAGTATTAATTTCTACACCGTTAATGCATTAAGTGAAGCAAATATTTTATCCCCTTGTACGAAAGAACCCCTATTAAAAATCTCAAGAGAAAAATCTGATTGGAGGGAAAGGCCAAGAGCTTTTTTCATAAAAATTGTTCTCAAGCACTTCAAGCAATAATTAATACGAGCAATTTCAGAGCCTTGTTAAGATAATTGAAGAAACTTAAGTAGGGGGAAGGAACGTCAATAAAATTCTTTAGTGCATTGCAAGTTTTATTAAAGTTGCAGAATTTATTATCTCATTTCTAAACTCTAAAATGAAATATGATTCAATAGAAAATGACGATAAGTTCAGTCGTAAATTGCAGAATATTACTTTTAAAATGAGCAGAGGAAAATTGAAAATGAATGAAAGCTTGCGATTTTACATGCAAGCATAGAACTTCCCAATTTTCCAACTTTTCAATGAACTTCCAATTTCCCTTTTTAGAGATTATTTTCATGTTTTCCATATTATACGAAACTCATTTAGAGGGGGAGAAAGGGTTAAAAAGGGGCTTTTATTATTGGGGGATGGGGTGGAAATTGTTTAAAATAAAAAGTGGATGTCATGGTCTATAGTTACGGTAGGATTACAAGGGGAGGGGGGTCCAAAAATCATAAAAAAACAGCGTTACATAATAAATTACCCAAACATATGACTCTATCTTGTATGACATTTATTACTTTTATTATATCTTCTATATCGATATGGTGTCAGTCGTAAATATGACGCAGAATTGCGAACCAATAAAAAATCGAAATAATATGTCAATGGCATTATTTTTGAAGATAATTCGATCAAAATTACCTTCCTGCCAACTAGACAGAGTGATGGTGCCACCTGTTTCACGTCGCCACGTGACAGTCGGTTCGGGTATTCCTGTGGCTGCACAACGAAGCGTCACGTTGCTTCCCTCTCGTACAACCATATCCGTACTTGTGGGATAGTCCAGGATATCCGGAGGCACTGAAACAATACCCACATTGCAGCATCCACCCATCCTCCTGAATCCAACGTTATTCAAATAGATATCTCGACTATCGCTCGGTGCTCGCAAATATTCTACCTGACAGTACTCAGCGAGTAGGGGCACACAAGGCAATGCATCGTAAAATCTCAAATCTGTATGAACCAGTCGTTTCGGCTTTTCCAAATGGCTTTATAAAATCGAAATTAAAAAAAAAAACTTCAGGGAGAAATATGATCAAAAAGAATGCAAATGCATGCACCTATATTTCAAATAGAACGCACAAGCGAAAATCGATAAACCAGTAAATGAAAAGCTCTTAATAATTTGATAAATTCTATATATCATCTTTTGTAAAATGTTGAAAAATTGCTGTTCCATCAAACCTTAAGAGTTCGTCCATTTATTGCGTGACGCTTTTTTTTGACGATTTTTGGACCCTCCCTACATTTTCAAGGGATTTAAGAAGAAATTAAAAGATTTAAATATTAAAAGGGCCATAACAGGTCCTCTTGAACCCTCCCACCCCCCTAAAAGCGTTACGTAATATATGGACTACCCCTAATATGTATTATACTTTTAAATAAAAGGAGACATATCATTGTGTATTTATGAGGAAATTCATGTGAAAAATTGAAATTCCCTTCAACTGCAATTGCAATCTGATATCCTGCAGTGTGTGATTCATTTCAAGTAGTACAGTAGAGTAAACGAGGTGAAAAAAACCTTGTATCCGCATGCAGTAATATTTATTGATACGGGAAAACAATTGTATAGAATTTATTATTTGGCACAGACAAGCGTCGTTGATTCTCGCTCCTTTTACGTGTTTCCCTGTGTTGTAATAAAATACATGTTCTTTACGGATAGAACGATAACTTGTTTTATCATGCAAACCCGACTAATGCTATAAATTATAGATCAGTAAAGTAACTCTCCCATTAAACCCTCGCGTATCGCTTTATCAAAACAGCTTTCGTATTATGGAAAATTATCGCAGATGAGAAATTAAATGCAAACTAAAATTTAAACTCAGTATTTAAATTTGATTTAGTGAAAATTGACTAATGAAAGAGCGAAGCGCGAGTCTATTTTCACTCATGCAGATGTAGAGAGAGCATTTTGAAGGTATATCAAATAATTATAATTAAATAAACTTTGTCGAATCATTTAAGAACATGAAGTAATTACTACAAGGGAAAATTTATTTTCACCACTTTTACACTCGCAATAGTAAATATTTTTTGCTAAAACTGGGTCATTTATAACTGTATGAAATAGAGGTAAATGGAGTATTAGCAAAAAATATTTATAATTGCGAGCAATTTGCTCTCATAGTAATTACCACATGTCCTTAAACACAAATGAAAAAACTGATAAATGATTTCTCTTGTTGTTGCCTCTGGCATTTAATTTATACCTTCAAGTTAAACTTTACATAATAATTGCTTTGGAGAGCAATTTTGACAATGAATCGGATACTCCCTTTGCTCTTTCGACTTAGATCTTCGCTGGAATCCCAAGTCTGACGTAAATCGAGGTCGAAAGTTCCTTACGAATGCTCTTATTCTTAGCTGCTATAAAACGGACCAACCATTCGATCGATAAGTGAGGATCGAAAGAAAAAAGTGGGAAGAGAAGTGGGTACGACGATCTCTTATTTTCGCACCTCGATAACCTGACCGGCTGTAGCTCCATCGCGATAAAGGCGAAATTTAACGAGGGGTTGCGGCGAGGTTAAACTACGTTTATGTACACACACCGACTGCTGTTCGCGACCACGCACACCTTTCTCGTTAAATGTGTATAAATGTGGTATAAATGTATACAAATGTGTATACTGTATGTGAATGATTGTGTGCGTTGAAACACCAGTATATATCACCGAAAGGGGAGGATAGTCTGGAAGAGCTAGGGTGGGTTATTAGGGCTGAAGGCACGTCGCCAGGAAGGTGTTTAATAGCCTTCCAAGAGTGCAATCGTCTACCGGCCGACGTAGAGCGCACTTTACATACATTTGCATCGCACCGTCGCAAACCGGCCTCACAGGAAGAAATGGGCGTTTTCGCGGATGCATGTCTTTATAAAGCTATGCATAAAGAAAATAAGTCCAAAACTTCTAACATCCTGATGAGTGACAATGTGAAAGATTTATATCGGATGAAATTTTTCACAGTGCTGTCAAAAGTTGTTACACCAAGCTATTTTTTCAAAATGGCCTGAAATCTATCTAAATTCTGCTAAGGGGCCATTCATTCATATTCTACGTGGACATATTTTATGAAAATATAGATATAAAGGGGCGATGAATTGGCTGAAAATTCGGATTTACTTGAGAACGTGAGCTTAAAACGTGATTCCACGTGGATTCTAACTCAATCCACCTCCACCCGGTTCCCCTCGTAGAAAAGGGTGAAATTTTGCCATACTCCCCTCCCAAACTGTCCACGTGTTATATAGTATTGAAGAAAGGAAAACACATTCATAAATGTATTAATAGAAATTTGTATAAATATAACTTTGCCCTCTGAGTTTGTTTTTCGTTCTTTTTGATTAAATTAATTAGAGTAGGAAGCAGAGTACTTAAAAAGTATGTAAATTCTACTAACTTGAATTTTCAATATACTATAAAGTACGTTTACGAAATAAACGTTTGCACATTCCGAAATTAGTAACTTTCAGAACGCGAAGAACATCAGCAGTTTAGTACCTGCTTTCAAAGTTTGATTTCTTTTGCAAATATTTGTCGGGAGTGAAGTTTTAGTTTAAATTCGTTATAATTTCTTGCTGCGAAAGCTGTGCTCGTTTGAAATTAGATTATTTAAAATAAATGTTTTCAAGTTATTAAATAAATCATAAATTACATCATGAATTGAATAAATTCTCTTTATATCATTTATTCTTACCAACAACTTCCAGGAAGCCTGTAATGCTGGACATTGGATCAGTGTTCACTTGACACATGTACCAACCCCTGTCAGTCTCTTTCGTATCTTTTATGTGTAGAGACCATGTGCGGTGGCCAATATGTGTCACTGCTATTCGATGATTTTTTGTGATGACGTGACCAGCTATGGTCAAAATCGTTTGAGTGTCAACTCGTAACCATGCCACCTGAAAGCAACAGAAATCAATTTCTCTATCAACCTGTCCACATATAAAAATTATCAAATTTTAAACTGTATCACAACTGCATATCTTATAAACTAAAATTAATATCTTTGATCTGTCGATATAAAAAATCATTTTTATTTTTTGCAACCTTTTTTTGCAGTTAACTTTAATACGCTTAATATTCATACTCAAAATTTGATAAATTACTAGACAAGAAAGTGCGAAGTTATTAGTATGTAGATACATTATTATTCAAGAAGTACTTTGCTGAAGGAGAGGAAAATGGCTTGGCAGTAGAGCAGAATCTGTCGCGGTAAATTCTACTTTAGAAGTTTGACAAAACTTCTTCCGGAGAACTATAAAGTCGACTTACTCTTTCATTGCGAAGGTGTCCTGAATTATTTTTCTCGTTAAAATTATCGGCCGAATAAGCTTTTTTGCATAACTTTTTAATGACAGAGTTTCGTAGATGAATTACAATAGCGGATCAAGTTTTCCATTTTGAAAATGATGTGCCTCTCCTTTTTTATAAAACGTTCCACCCTCAACTTTCGTTAAAATAAACTTATTTGCAATCATTACTAACGTGGGTTAGAAAAATGATTCCAGAGCACGCAATAATGCAGAACTCTGACAATGATAAATAACGCGCTTTGAAATCTTAAATAAATCTTGATTCGAAATCATTAATAATATCATTTTCATCGCATTAACAATTTATTTTAAACGTATTTTAAAGGATAAAGAAATAAAGGATAGAGAAAATGAGGTACTTATTACAAACTTATCTTCTCTGGAAGACATTAAATACGAAGAAATTAATGTACATGCTGGCTATGAAATAAAATAAAAAATTTATAAAATGAAAAATATAAGGGAAAAAAATTTCCAGAACAAAGCAAGTCCAGTGGATTGAGAAAAAGTACTAAACGAGATCTGCATCTCTGCCAGTGACGTAACGGAAATAAAGACCCTTGTTCGCG
Source organism: Synergus itoensis (assembly GCA_904066005.1). Lineage (NCBI taxonomy): Eukaryota > Metazoa > Arthropoda > Insecta > Hymenoptera > Cynipidae > Synergus > Synergus itoensis. The sequence goes on along the minus strand of CAJFCP010000036.1, from coordinate 6,569,035 downwards.
AAATTCACGAATTCTGGTTTCGCTCTCGTTCCTTTTATGTTTCGCCATCTGTACGGAAGTTTCACGCCTTGTCCAACATAGTTTTGCATTCTCTCTACATAAACTGAGTTCGAATAACCATTATTCGAATATTTTTATGGCTATTATTCGCCACCAAGCAGCAACGAGTTGTGGCTTTATATTCTTCGTTTCGGTCCCAGCAACATCATTTGTAAACCGTAATGCAGGTTGAGACTGAAGCTTGATTCGGCACAGACTGAATAATTACTCTCTATATACGGTTCAGTGCAGGAAACCTTACAAAGGAAGTGGTACACCGATGTTTCTCGCAAATATGCGTACACATCTCCTTGATTTTCTTCTTCGCTCATTTCAATCTTCCTACCTTTTCAAGTACATAGTGTGAGTCTGCAATTTTTTTCTCGTTTATCTCAGTTTATATTTTTTTCCCTTTTAAATAAACCGGGAAAAGGCTGTTATGGAATCTTTCTTGTTGAGCTCGAGACCGTTCTTTCAAGCAAGAGACTTAACGTAACTTTCCTTTTGAGAAGGATTGCAGCCGTTTAGACGTAATGGCGCTAACATCTGTTTTACACAGTATATGTGCGAATTCACTTGCAAGTTGTGTAAAATCTCAAAGAACAAGAAGAGTCAATGGACTTTTCCTCACAATGGCATGGACTAAAAAGATAAAACTATACTTGTGTATGAGCAGCGAATCATAATAGCGGATATGCGATTACACCTTCTCTGAATCTTAGTTCCCCTTTTCTTACTACCTTTTCTTATTTGTGATGACAAAAGGAAATCGAAATAGTAACTATAAAAAATAATTTCACTCCTCAACTATTAGTACCAACCGCTTTATTGTTACACTGAACTTTATTACTGAAAAAGTAATTCACGAGAACGCCAACATGAAATAGTGAATTGCTGACAAGAAGAAAAATATTGCGGTTGTAGTAAATCATATTGTGTTAGGAAGATTTAGCGATTGGTATTATTTTTCAAGAAAATATATGAGGCTGTTATTAATTGACGTTCGTTCGTATCCTTGTATTGACGGATATCCGCTTAGCTCACGAGTTAATTCTACATGTTTTGACAGAATATATTATGTTGCTGTAACGTTTGCCCTCATGATCAAAGCTTACCACGTTTGGCTAGATCAGATTTAGTTGAAATAATTAACTCGAACTAATTACCCTGTCTACTGTCTCTAATCCTACAGATTTCAAGAGTTACAGATTCACTTTGATTTTCTTCTTTCTGTAGCATTAATTCCCTTAGAATCGCCTCCATTGGAGACCACTAGCAAATATCCTGTGGGAAAAGGATTCTCAGAGTCCATAAGGTCGCTAGTCGGAGTGAGTCATGTTATAAAATCAATTGGTACCTGTACCAAACCAGTTATTCTTAAAAACTAACTAAAAATTTTGCAAATGAAATTTCTTTGCTTTTCAGAAGCTGCAACTTTTCAAACCATTTAAAATTTTTTGAAATTTTGAAATCTGTTATACTGTGAATTTACGCGATGAATTGCTTTATCGGTTTCCATATCAGTCGCGTTAAATTTGTGGCATCCGAAAACGTCCATCAGCTGGACAGTGTAACGAGAAAATGGCACCCAGCCGCTGACTGGATCACGCAATAGTGGATTATCCAGAGGGTGATTGCGACGCGCCTGATTGATGACTTGAAGCTAATAACACCTTGCACATAAATAGCCAAGAAATATCTTCGCATGGTGATATGATGCCCACCTTCCCTTCGTGACAGGAAATATCCCGAGTTAGAATCCACTTCACTCACTTCACCCCTTTTCTGGCAGACAGCCACCATTTTTCATATTACGGCCTTCAACCCTGCGACTGTAGAACCTTTCAAAAGGGACATCGCTGTCAAGTTGTCGACAAAGCGATGCGATGATTGAATCGTCTTCTAATGGGTTCTTGCCTCTTCGACACTTGAAATCTATACATACACTCTTTGAAAAAAGCACAAGTCACTTTTTCACGTATTTTTTTTTTTAGAAAATATCCATAAATTGTTTCATAGATAATTAATTAAATAGATATTCTATTAATTGTCTAAAGCAGCGCTAAAAGAAATTAATCACTTGCGATTACCGTCACTTAGTTATTATGAATCTTTATTTGAAAATAAATATGTATTATTGCTGGAGAAAATGTGATGCTTACGAGCTTTATGCAAACGACATTTTATCTTTCCTAACTTGCCATTTGCAAGCCAAATGTCACTCTCTGATCTGGGTAAGGAAAGACATCCAGTAAAATGTCAACGCTCTTCCTTTATGGTTCTCAAGTATTCCTTCAGTCCTTTTGTCAGCGTAAAAAGCAGAATATAGCCTTAGCGAGATTGAAAAATGTTATTAATGACAAAACTCTTATAAATTATAAAACGATACTGACTTGCTATGCGGAAAAGTTAATTAATTTTTCTCAAAATAATGATTTAAGACAATACCTAAATATGCAGTGAAATCACAGACATTTTATTTATAATTCATTTTATCTCCGTCCTCACATAATTTTTCAACTCGTTTTGTGGTTTGTAAACCATCCATCCTACTTTTCTCAGCCCCTAACTTCACATTCTCTAAATGAGAGAAACCTCGCAGCATAGCACATTATTCCTTCTGGAATGTAGTCCAAACATTCTTCCTGTTTTAGATATTCTCCCTTTCAAATTCCATCAATTACAATTCTTCGTAAAATAAATTCTACATCTGAATACGCAAAATAGCTGTCAAACATTTTTTTAAATCTACATCAATTTTAGCGAAATTCTCCCGTCTGTAGTAGATATTTATCAAGAATAACTCTAATAAATTTGGTAATCAAAACACCAATAGAGACACATTGATTATACCTAATATCTTGCACTTTATCTCGGGAGTGAGGTCATTATCTCTTCTTTCCAGCAAATCATTTATCTAATATTTTACAATCTAAAAATCTGTGGAAGACATAATCACCAGAGAATGAAGAATAGCCAAGCGCCAGGTTCGTGTTTCACCTGGATTCCAAATCGTAGATGGGTTGAGATCAAACATGTATATGTAGTAGGATAGAAAGGCGCGGTTTCTCCCATAAATTTTGCAGGCACCCTCCGTGCAGGCCTAGCGAAAAATAGAGGGGAAAAAAGTGCTTTTACGAACTAGCCGGCTGCTACTAAATAGCATCATCAATACACACAGTGGGAGCTTTCCGGGTTATTCCGCCACTCACGCGATCCAAAGGAAGTGCAGGCAATTCTGTCACAGTGCCGAGTAACGTTCAATTAATATCAGACCTGGACGACTCGTTTCTGCATCGAATTCGAATTAAATTTGTCGACCCAGAACGGTATGCTGTCCCTTATTTGCAAATTAGAGGGTCAATGGAAATTTCAAAGTTGCTCAAAGTATTGTGCAACTTGCACAAGCAAATTAATCAAACTGGAATTAAATTTGTTGACCCAGAACGGTATGCTGTCCCTTATTAGCAACTTAGAGGGTCAATGGAAATTTCAAAGTTCCACAAATATTGTTTAACTTTCAAAAACAATTTTCCAAAAAATCCAACCCACGTATGCTGGTTCGAATATGAGAAATATGTAAAAATGCAAGCATTCAAATTCAAAAGAATTCAATTAACTGGATTCAAAATAATTCAAAGGAATTCTAAATGAATTAAAAATATAATACAAATCAAAATGTGGACTCTCCATTTTCAAATCGAAAGTAATAATAGGTATGCTGATCGAATTTTAAATGAGTACAAAAGAGGTATTTCCTTTTATGATTTCACAATGTAGGTCATTAAATCTAGAAGGATCTCACTGAATAAATGCTGAGAATTGGAATTATTATTATTATTGGAAATATAAATTTTGCAATAGTACCAATTTCTTCGAAAGTCATTTTATAAAATCGAATACAACTCGAAATATTCCATATATGTAAGATTATTTAAAAAAAGATACCAATATCGAAAAAAATATATGGCATAAAATGCACTTGTATGGAGGAATGCATATAAAATTTACCTTTTCTTTCCTTATCCAGGTACATCTATTTTAATACTATTTCTACCAATATTTAAATTCAGGCAATGAAATTATTGTGAATCTTGAATTCGTATACGGTTCTAAAGTCTGAAAGACTTTCTTGGACTGCAAACATGCTTTCGAACTGTACAGCATTCGATTCTTTTGCCAACTTGAGCATATCGAGAAGACATTTAACCCTCCTCCACAACAACTGCTTCCGTGTTTCCGTTTCACCTTTCGATTCTTACAGTTCTCAGACTCGTTTCTATTGCTTTTTCTTACTCCACTCTTATGTTACCATAATAATATGCAAGAGATACGTGTTTTGACTTAAAAAGAAGCAATCTCATTTGATTTCCAACCTCGTTGCACTGGAAGCCAAAGCTCGAGTGCTAACTGTGGTTTATCGCTAGCGGAAAGATTGCACCCGAGAATTGGAATTATTCATTACTGACATATACATCTTTAGACTATTTTTATAAAAATCAGTATATTGTTTTCGATTTTACTATATTTACCTTGAAATCGAGTTTGTAACAAATTTTTCTGTTATATTTATTTTCTGTCATAACATCCTAACAACATTGTTGAATCGAACCCCAGATGCGAAGAAGATATGCAGGATATGTTATGATATGATGCTTAGCGTTGAGATCTAAATACCTAAGCAATCATTAAGGTAGCAAAGCAGATCTAGAAACGTCGAAATACAATTTCCCTTCAAGTTTAGGCAATTAGCGTTATCGCGTTATTAATATTGGGCCAACTAAGTTGTTAACCTGGATGAGAGCAATTCTCACTCAAGTCAGTCGAAACCATCTTACTTTTCCCTCTGTGAGAATTCAGTTTAGGGTTCTATGCTGAGCCATGGCAAACGGAGCTGAGGGACTGCGCTCACCAGCGGCGAATTAGTAGATAATTCCTTCTCTCACACCACTTTACCGCCCTCAGCAACTTCACAAGGTGGCATCTCGTTACTCTTGAAGGGAAATCTCCAGCCACCCTCATCGTACTTTCCTTTGCTAACTATTCCTCCCTAAAGGTAGGTGAGGCAACGTTTAGCCTATTCAGTGTAACCATGCCATCACGAATAATTAATATGGCGGCTCTTTGCACGAGTAATCAAAACCTTCCGAAACCGCAATCTTGGTTCTCGATACTCTAAAGAGACGAGTGGCATCAGGGCAATCGTCCCAAAGCTCTCTTCATCTTCTGAAATAGTCTGAGTATATCAAGTTGCATTCGGGATGCAAAATAAATAATATACCAATATTAGATACAGTATTTTCATTAAAAAAAACCACTAGTGATAAGCACGATAGGACAAGAACTTTTCGATTCGTGATACTGATAAAATTTTGTTAAAATAAATAATTTTATCAGATTGTTTGAATGCATCACTAAAGACTGCATAGTTTCTATTATTGGCAACATTTTTATAAAAATGACGAGTCACTAAATTTCATTTCATTTAATGGGTCTTTCGGAATTGAAAATACGAAAGAGTTTGGCAGGAATGAAATACCATCCCATCAAACGTCAAACCCCCGCATACTACAGACTTTCAAGGGGTGACTTCAATTAGATTTAAAGGCGTAAAAAAAGCTTGCCAACGCCGAAGGCGGCAAAGTAACTCTGCCTGCTACTTCCGTGGGAAGTAACTACGATTTTATAATGGAATTACAAATTTCAGGCACAGTTGAAGCAGCTTGAATCATACATACCTATATACATTATACAGAATACATTATACATTATACATTATACATTATACAGTAAACAGAGCTTTACTTGTAACTGCCAAGTTTTACTAACTTTGGAACAAAGTTCTGAACGCTTTCAAGTTTTCCTACCAAGATTTTGTATGTTTAAAACTCAAAATTTATATTATTTATGTAATTCTGAAAACACATTTTTCCAATCTGAGTTAGGGTACGAACTCTTTAATAGCATATGTCAAAACGACAATATCCTTGGAAGTTCCCTATGTCTCAGGAGTAATTTGTGAAAATAATTGAATAGAAAGGTTATTAGAACTTTCGATTCTTTGTAAGGGTGATTTATTGAAGTGCTTATAAGGATATTTATTTCCCGGGAGTGATTTTTTCAGATGAGGGTGAGTTCCTCGAATTCTTTCAGCTAGAGACCCTTCCTTCATAGCGTGTATGAAGGAAGGGTAAACTCAGGGGAAGCCTTGAATTTAATTGCGATTCGTATTTTTTCGTCTGTTCCAAAAACAATTAAAACTTTTATTCCGTGAAAATACGCAGCTTATACTTTTGTCACGTTGTAATTAAAAGGAAATCTTTATTGCTATCACGTAATTCAACTTTTTAATTATTCTAATATTTACCAGTTGCGAACACATAACTTTTTATCTGGCATTCGTTTCTTCAGAGTATTAATTATTATTTTTAAATTACGTTGGACGAAATTACCTTTCGGGAATTTTTATCGCAGCCTATGGACAAGATTCTGTTTCGAATCTATACAATTTACCTTTGTAAATCACAAGTCTAGGCACTTTAATTTCCGCGTAAATGAAGTTCAGCGCTAAGGTGGATACAGTTCATTGAATAAAAAGCTATAAAGCATTGGAAATCGAGTTTTTTATCTTGGAACATCAGGTGCAGGCCAGTCATGCGGTTTTATGTATATTCAGCAGTGGTAACGATTCGATTCGAGGTTGAAGAAGGGCCAAATGAGAAAAGGCGGTGGATGTTGAAAATAGGTTTCTGGGGAGTACCAGGACGTTTATTAGAGGGTGAGTTTGGCAAAGAGAAAGAGAGACCAAGAGCAGCTTAACAAACTGCTGAACTCACACCTCCTGGGATTTTATTCTTATACCTAATGGGCTTCCACAGAATACGCAATACGAATCTCAAGAAATTCGATGAAAGTCTGTTCGTAAAATCTTGCTATTTTCTACCCACTTATTCAACTCTAATTTCATATGACGCAAGGAAAATTACTCTTTGAATAAACTGCCCGGATTTGAAATTTTTAAATTATTCCTCTGGGACAAAATCGTACAATTTGATCAAATTTACTTCTAGGGTATAAAAAATGAGGCACTAGGGTGTGTAAAAAATGACGAAGTACTAAAAAGTCAATTATATCTTGGAAATTCTTGTTGCTTTTTATAAGAAAAAAAGAAAATACCTAGAAAATGAAGCCCAATCCGATGTCTTGCAAACCCGCATCATACTTAAACTAATTGTAAGTCATGAGAAAGTAATTCGTTGGAGCAAAACAATTTTAGAGGTTTCTACGTTGAGAGAAAAGTGGCCTTAATTAGAGGTTTTGGGAGGTAAAAATAGAGGGAGGAGAGAGTCTAAATTAACTTACTTTGTAAGGTCCCAGGTTCTCAGTTATACAGTCGAAGACGGCTTCTCGACCCACAGACACTGTGAGGTTATTCAAGGGCTTTCCAAATCTCGGCAAGTCTGCAACAAGCCAAAGACATGGTTAGTTCCTTGCATCAAGTTTGATAAGGTACTGCTACTTCGAGAGTACAAGCTCACTTTGCACAAACAAGGATATAAGTTTGAAGACACTCCAAGCGCTGAATCGATATCTTCAAGTGAAAATTATAAATTAGGTTAACGGTTTAATGAAATTATGGGGGACACGCAATTCGGATTTTCTTGTAAATCTAACACAAAATATAGTTTCTATGGGAAATATTTTTTTTTAAATTCACTTTGTAGTCACTTACAATCACTGGTTTCACTTGCAATTACATGCAATTATGTAATTCCTCGAGAAAAATATTTCACAATTTCATTATGAAAAATTGCTGACACGTATTATATGAACTTCTGTAAAATACGTGTAAAAAAGGAATTACTCCTGCTTAAGAGTACTATAAGGAAGGTATTCAGTGGGTACTGAGATATTCCCTAGGTTAGTCCGACACGATACGCTTTTAATTGAATTTAAATCTCTTTTTAGAAGCCTGTATATTCTGATATAACTTCATTCATGGACCATATTAATCCTTCTTTTTCCTTTTTTTCCAGTCTCGTTACCTGAAATCCATTTAATCCTCCTGTTTACTTCAAAATTGTAAAAGAGGGGACATCGTTCATGTCCCACGAGCACACAAGAATTATCCGTTCTGTAAATCAATCCTTTATATCACATTTATATCCTTTTTGGCTCAATTAAAATTATATTTCTGTACGTTGTTGAATCCTTTGTATGAGAGAAGAGTATTTATGTTTGCATTACTAATTAAGTTTCCAAAAATCGATCCTCTCTACTGTTTGAGATACATTCTGTTATAGCTTACATCAGAAGTTAGTTAAGTTAATCTCGTTCAATTTCTTAGTCTTCTGAAAACTTATCAAATTCACGAGTTATATTCCGGATCTTCATAGATACTTTAGAACTTTCGACAAAGTTCAAAAATTCATTAGTACAATTAAAAAAAATACAGTAAAGAAAATGTTCTTAAATATTCTATAGTATACAAAAATATAGGCAAATATTGCTAAACCGTAAAGAATCACGTCTACTCTACTTTTCCCGCATAATTAATTAGCAACAAAACACTTATTTGTATTCCTTGAATTTTATTAACAGAAAAATTTGAATAACATCAGTCGACTGCATTCACGGTATTTTTCATAGAACGTGATGCGTGACTGATATCTCGTTAGAGGCGTGGTTCAAGATCGCGTGTGCTTTACCTCTCAAGAAGCCCTATGAAAAGTTAATACGTGAAAATTGTGTCTGTCTTCTGCTTTAGCGTAATTTAAAAAAGAAATCAATGACATAAAATGTATACTGAGCTTTAAATAAAATTGTCAAATTAGCACTTAATCCCATGTTAAATGTGCCCTGAAAATTTCTAGTTAAAAGTAAAATTAAACTTATGCTCCAACTCGCCAGAGAGCCATTTGATGGCCAATTAAAAGACCTTAATGGTGGCATTTATGACCCTTACTTAAAGTAGAGATTGTAACGTTCGGGACTCACGATGGCATCCTTATATTTTATCCAAAGTACTACGTAATAAGTCTATAAATGGAACGTCAAAATTTAAGTACCATCTTAGAGCATCAATGCATGACATTTTTTATTATATACGTTCCCAGTTTATTTGGCATGGTGTAAGTTGAAAATATATTCGAGAATATATATATTTTATTGTATTCATAATTGTTGGCTGACTACTTACGGACCTCTACTACTGCGCTTTCAATAACTGGCCATACATTGACCTGTACTACTGACCCCTCCCCTCTCTTTCCATATCTATTCTTCTTCCCAGCTATCTATTTTCATTAATTATAAAGATTTTTACAAAAAGAAAAAAAAAGGAAGAGCGCCTCATTTAAATTTAAATCATTACAAGTATTTTTTAAAATCACATGGCAACTAGGTTTCAATAAGCAATTTTCGAATGACCTTTCTAAATTTACCCAGACAGAAAATACCATTTAAATTTCTTTGAGCTGTAGAAATGCATATCTAATATCTTAAGTCAATTATTGTACCTCATTCACGGAAGTGACTCTTCTCATGAGGATTGGAGGACGTCGAAAAGACGGAAGCAAGTTATTGAATGGACTGGAACAACGACAAACAAGGGCTGCGTGCATGCCAGAACCGGCTACGGTCTCGCCATCGAATCGGCCTCACAAATCAGATTAATTAGCAACTTGTCGACTATATCACATCAACGAATAACAGTACAGATCCTTGCTTTGTGGCTAAGGTTGTGCCTAATATTGAGAATAGCTTTAGGCAGCACCATACCTGACTTGTAGACAATGCTATGATTTCCCTTTGACCCAAAGTCGAATAGCATGGCACTAACGTTCATGTAATTGAGTGTAAACAGTTATGCATCAACTTGAAAATCTGGTCAAATGCATATTTATAATAGGAAACTATCTGAACATTCTAAAGTAATTTCCTCATTATAATACAAGTCCAAACGAAGTTAGTTATATTAAAATCGATAAAAATTAGTGGCTTTTACTGATAAAATAAATTAAGAACTATAGTGATCCAGACCGAGGTAATAATAAGGAAGGTTTGATGGTATCGTGAATGCGGTAGCTCGTTCATAATTTGGACGAGGAATTTAGGCTGTGAATTAGAATATAAGTGTGTCCTGTTGCTAGAGTTCGCGTCGATCAGATCGCGTGACAAAGTCTGACGTATAAAGTGTGTCAACGTCATCAGTTTGTTCGGTATTGTTAGCCAACCCGAACGGAAGTCGTAAGTACAATGCTGAGAATACTCAAACGCCCGTCTAATTAACATTGGAATGGGCTGAGAAGAGCAGGTGCGTTTTCATTGCGGGGGCAATAAATCGAAGGAAACAGATAAGCGTTATCGCGGTCCTTCGGCAAGGATTAGCTCCAGGAACGCTTACCGATTTTCGGTAACGAAAAGGATGCCCTAAAATATTTTATAAGGTATTTCTAAAATATTGTATATCCTTCTCCAGAAATTTCTCAAGTCTTTGTTTTAAGAAGAATTTAATAAAAAAAAAAACAGTTTTCAGACTATGTTAGTATTTTAAAACAAATAAATGTTTAATCAAATAAAACCACAACTACTGTAATACGTAGAAAGTTTGATATTGCACTTGAAAGTCAATTTGAGACTCTAGACTCTTCAGAGCACATAGAGAATTTTGTGACATATTTCATACTTTTTTTTGGAAACCAACATGAATTCGAGGATAAGCGGAATTGAAACGTCACGGTTCTATTGTAATTGTTCGCAAAACGAATTAACAGAGCACACGCAATGCACTTTAACTTATTCAAGAGTTAGGTTAAAGGTGCAGAGGCTTCCAACCTATCTCAGTCTCGCATGTGAAGCTAATATATGTTGCCGCGGCATGAACGAAACAGCTCACTGGGTTTAGTGACCACTGGAGAAAAAGTTTTCTTTCTAAAAGTCGCAGCTTTTGATTCTGAGATTTATTAAGAAGAAGGCGAGTTTTTAAACCTTTCGATACTATAATACTTTGAAAGAAGTCCTAGCTTAATATATCCTCAGAAAGTCTCTCTTGTCTGAAATTTTATATATCAGATGTAAAATTTTTATAATTTTATAATTATAAAAATGTAAAAGAGAAGTGAACAAATTTCGAACATAACTTTAAGAACCTAGTTAATTTGAGAAGCATCTGAAGTAAATTTGATGAATGATGTAATAAGATCCCACCAGAAAATGGGAAATTTGAAAAAGTTTAAGAAGTAAGACGTCTTGTCAAAGGCGACTTTTTCTACTGAACTCTAATATTTTGTCTGACGGTGACGTTCGCTTTTCACTTGAAGAACTATCTATGACTTTCAGACATGGAGGTAAATTTCAATAGAGTTTTCTGAGACGTCTAAACCTTCAAAAGTTTTTTTCTTTCTGCATCTCACAAAAGAACTCATTATTATTGTGTGTAGCATATCATTTCTGGTCGGATACGATGAAGACTTGCTTTGTTATAGTAAGATTTACTCTCAAAAACTCGAAACATATTCTGGAAATTTTCTTTTTAAATCCAGAAATATAGATCAATTGTAGTAGCTAAAATATTGTATAAATGAGAATATACCGTTTTCTTTTATAAATCACATCCTATTAGGGAATCTTCTAACATTTAGATACGATTACGCATCGATATATTACGGAAAGCCGAGATTGCAAATCCCAGAGTTCGAATCGGCAAATCCACTGATTTATAGACGGCGGATGTTGATGATGATAATTTTGGTAGCAGCAGGCTTTATTTGCATGTATTACATTAATTTTAAACAAACATATTTAAGAACACATTTAAAGTTTGAAAAATAATTCTTTGAAAGTAATTAACTAATTTCCTACATAATCTAAAGTACAAAACGTTTGAATTTTCTGAATGTTTGTCCTGCTATCTCTGCATTTGTTGAAGGTTCTTCATACACTTTCTCTATTTTTCCAGTACCATCACAACCACTTTTCAAAGCGCAACTTTGTTAATCATTCTGTGTGCCATCCAGAGGCAATCATGATATGTTTTAATTAAAAATTCTATTAGTTCGCTGCGAGTTCATATACTGGTTGTTCTTTCAATCTCTAAAGGATAAAATACAACATTTAAAATATTCCAAAAATATTTAATTATCTGCAAGAGGTCAATGAAAAGATTATATTGATATGTATTTTGAAAAAGACTCTTATGCATATTAGATTCTAATCTCATAAAAATAATGAAATTTCATTGTATAAGCGAAAGCATACTAGATCGTTTTCTAGCCTCAAAGAGCACTTTACGAATGCGAATAATAATTAATCGACGCGCTGCGGTAAACTCGGTAAAAACTCAATGCATCTCATTTAGGAAAAATGGTTATTTAACTACATTACTATCTGGTGGACCAATTTTAATATCTTTCACATTATTTTAACGAAATAATATAGAAGAATAACATTCTTACTCTGAAGTTTATAAAATCAATTACTATTTCTGTGAGTAAAGTTCAGATGAAATTTTCTCTAATAACATAATTCTCAGAGAATTCAGAATAATATTTACTAACGATCCTCTTGTTTTGAAAATAAGACGCTTTCAAGGAGTTTCATTCTATCTGTTTCTGACAGTCTTTTGACAAATTAAACTTCAGATGGCAAGACTTGAGTTTCAAAGTGAAAGGATGACGATTTAATTATTATTGTAGCGTTTCACGAGAAATGATCTTGTGTCACACAAAATCCCTGACCTATCCGTTTCTGAGTATTAAAAAAATAGAAAACAAAATTATAAAACTGCTCAATAAATAATTGATAAAAATATCAAAAGAAGAGTTTTCAAACATTGTATCAGTTTATATGACAAATTATTAGCAGTGCATATTTTAGGAAATAAGAGGAATAAAACTTAACTTCACATGGTAATCAAGCCCAATTAGGTGTCAATGAGAGCTCTGCGTTCCTAAATTTGGCGCGACTATTTGATTTACAATAAAATTAAAGCGCTACGTCGAGCTCTCGAACCGACGAGCTTGCAGGTACGGGATTCCGTTTATCGCTCGAACGAAAATCGATTTGGCCCGACGGATACCTGTAATTTGTGACACGCGATCTCCCATCAAATAAAAACTTGATGTAGTCGCGTGGATTTTTGGCGGCATGCCGAACTACTGGTTATTTCGATAAATCCACTCGTTAATTTAAAAAAAAAACGATAACAGCAAAAATCACTGCTAATTGCTAGGTAAAAAAGTTAAGTGGAACGGTTTTGAACATTCAGTTTTTAGTAATGTTTTCTACACACTCTCAATATCATGATTAGTAAAAACTAAAGTTGAAAACTATTACATAAAATAATGAAATACAACCATTAATTAGTAGAAATTAATAGTTTCAGGTTTGGAAAGTGTAGTTTTTAAAAAAGTGTTATGGAAACTCTGCGGAATAAATTCTGACATCCTATTATTCAAAATGTTTTAATCAATCGTTTTTCAGTTGAGCTGTAATTTTGCAAATTATCATAATTCAAAACTGATCTAACTGTCAAAACTTTGTGTCGAGATGAATCGATTGACCTACATACATTAATTAGTGAAAAAGCATTAATGCTCCTTCTATGAGAAAGTAAATATTTTTGCAATTGGATTATAATGAAGAAACAAGGTGCTCATCGCAGTTAGATTATTTGAAGAGTCTATACCGAATTTAATGCTAAAATTATAGCAGAACATATACATACCTTTAAAAAATCAATAGAATCTAATAATTTACATTTAATGTATGTGATTTATGTCACGATTAATAAATAAGTAGTTCAATAAAAATGTATAGTTAATCATAATATCACTTTGCACTGATGTGTTATTACAAATTATTCAGGACCCTAAAAACGGAAATCTCGTTTCCCTACATTGTTTATGCCATTCAGTACTATAATTTCAATTTAACTAATAATATAACATTAGCATAGTATAGTGGTTAGTTTTATAGTACCTATATAGATACGTTAGTTACATAATACATTTGATCTATATTTGCTCTTGTAATTGTTTCTGACGCAGTTCAAATACAAAGGAACTCATTAAGTTCGTAAATAGCACCCTTTGAACCCTTGTGAATTGGTTACCATTTGATTACATGAGACGCTTGACATAGAACAAGATCCAATTGATCACAGAGGCAAAACCTGGCGAGTCTTCATTCCTTCGTGTTCATCACTAATTTCAAAAAATGGGAAGGAACAATTTATATCAGGAAGATAATGCAACTTTTTCTAACAATTTTTAAAAATAACTTCTCAATTTCTTAAATTAAGACTCGTATTGTCGGTAAACATCCCCGTTTATCAAATTTAAAATTGTTTGCATATGTATCAAACTAAAATTGATCTGAAAATTAATGAAAACGTATCAACTGAAATTTATAGTACTTGAGTCAAGCGGCGTAAAATTTTTGGTTCGTTAGAGCTTTGGCATTGCGTTATCAGTTCTGGTCGTTAAATTGCTCACGACTTATTCGCCAACGGACGCCAATATATTGACAGGTTATTTACCGCTGCCGAACATTCGAGCAAGCATTGAACCGTCAGGAAGATAATCGAGGAGTTTCACGCCCGTAATAAACTACCATGTGTAGTGATTTGAGAGGGGAATGGTTTAATTAATTGGGGTTAAATAACTGACTATAAAATAGTTGGCATGTCGAACTAGACGCTCGCTTAAAATGAAAACGAACCTCATCGCTGGTAGCAGTGATATCGGCTGAAAGTTCAGCCCAAAACACAGCCCTGGGTGGTTAGGCACCTTTAATGAGGTTGATAATGGGATCGTTTTCTGTATAGCATGACCCTCATTGATTTCTTGGCAAACTTAATCGTACTACGATAGCGATCAAATTTTCATTTTCATTTTGTCTAAGTATTTTTCTTTTATTTTTATTTACTTTCTTCCTGTTTTACTTTCACTATTTACCCAAGTTTACCTACTACGCCATGTTCATTAGGCTTAATGCCTAATGCTTAATGCCTCATAACATGCTTTATACGACAAATATTAAATGACGTATTAATTAGATTTTATAAGCTAAACTTATAAAAATCCTCAATTTACAAAATTACTGTAAAAGTGAATTAAATTTCTCCAATTTTATGTTCGCAATAATAAATATTTTTCGCTAAAACGAAGCAATTTACCTTCGTTTCGTACAGACGGAGATAAATGGCCTAGTTTTAGATAAAAATATTTATTACTGCCTATCTCATGGCCTTAAATGGAATTTGGATTAACTTGGCCTAATTCTTATTGTATACAAATTTAATAAGCTTTGTATAATGAGGGATTTTCGTGAAAATATGGCAACTCATTTTGAATTTTTATATATTACTACACTCATAAAAATGTCTAATTAAGTTAACCAGCTGGTTAACTTAATTAGGGGCACATTTAACCAATTCTAGAATTGGTTAAATGTACCCCTACTATTTTTTCTGATTGATTTAACAGTACTCTAGTTGTTTCAACTATTATAGAAATTCTGATACTAATATATACTGTATTCAAATGTATGCTAATGTATATAATTCTGTTGTGAAATATATAAAACTATCGAGCCAAATTTTATAAAAATGCCAGGCTGCAGTTTAATTATTTAAAAAGTTTTTATAACTGATTTCATGCAAAACACCCAGTATTATATATAGCTCGCATTAATTAATATTTCTAATTAAAACCTGCTGCCCAGGGAGAAATAAAAAATTTCGTTACTGTGCGTTAATGAATCCTTGGAGGCTGGAAACATTCGAAATCTTTAAAAAATTAAATTATGAGCTATTTTTTTGTGAGATTTTACTTTGCGCAACACAATAATAAATATGAAAACTCTTGAATGATTATGCCTAGCTTAAAAGGATTCCTCTGAATAGATTCGGATTGGATTTTGCCTCAGGGAATAAGATCTTATAATATTTTTCGAATATTCACTCCAAGTATGCACAATTGAAAATACTCTTTTCTTTCGTTACAAATTAAGTGCGCCGCATTTTTGTTAATTTGATTATTTGATTATTTAATTAAATTCATGAAAAGCTAAATTACTTCAAAATTTAAAAATCGGTTTTGGTATTTTTCAAATTTCAAATTTAAAATTGAATTTAAAAATCTGTAATATTTTAAAGAAAGTTTCTTAACAAGAAATTTCACAGTTAAATTGTGAGAAAAGCATGTTTACCCCAGCTTTAGAATTTCAGCTAAAAGTTTAAAAGCAAACACTATGAAAGACTGTCATTCTTTTCGACGTAAAGTGAGATGAAAGGTAAGACTTGTGGCGCCAGTGAAAGAACGTAATTAGCATCTTTATTTCGCTATCTAAGGAAACGCTGTTACCTCACACGTCAAAGTAAAGTTTCTCGGGCAATAATGGAACAGATTTAATAATTTTATAATATATATACTTTGTAAAAAATGACAAAATATTTAATATATGCAAATGGAATAAATAATTTAAAATCCTTGTTAGTTGCCCGTTTTCCATTTTTTGTTTTAAATGGAAGGAAACTGCTTACTGTGTCAGTAATATTTATTGTTAATGGCATTTTAAATATATAATGATTAATCGACATGTTTAACAAGTAACAAGTCTGTGAGTCACTGTTTATTCAGTCTTTAATCAAGAGACTTTTGGTAGTAATTTCCTTCATTATTTGTTAAAATTCGAAAAAGGTACTTTGATCTTGTGGAATTGAAGTCGCAAACAACCGCTTAATGCCGATTACTCAGGAAACAAGCAGATGTGTGGGCTGACAGTGGTTTCCTGTTTGCACATTAGAAGCAATCACACGGGAAATCTCTCCGATAAATGTACTCCTGTTTGCCAATCATAGGCGACGCCTGACTAATTACTGATACGAGTAATTAGCTAAAACGGCAACTCAAAGCCATTAATAATTATTAAATACTTAAAAGAAGTATTCGAGTCCCTGTAGAATAATTTTTTTCGTGTATTTTTTCATTTTATTTCTAGAAATTGTAATTTAATATAGAGCCCTGATATTTTTGCATATAAAAGTAACTTTGGAAGCCTCGGCAGCCTGGAAGTCTAGAATCAATACCAGCATGATAATTCTATTATAATTCTATATTCTATTCATTTGACCGATTTTACCCTTCATTAGGATTATTATGATTCAAATCAGTTATATAATAGTACTTATCGCCTTAATTAGAAGAAGATATCAAGGAAATTATTACAAATTACTATTATTGAGTTCACGGAATTGTCGTGAATTATACAATACCTAATTTTGAAACATTTGTGAGAAAATCAATATTGCTAATGCAATAACAGGAAAATATGGCTTAGTTTAAGTATAAAATATTAATTATTATCGCAAGTCATGTTGGCAAATTAATTTTCATTATTGCTACCTTCAAATCCTTTTTTCACCTAATGAATTCATCCGAACCAAATTCTTGGAAAACTTCAAGTTCATTCTATGTATAATTCACACTAGTTTTTTGTAATTCGAGAAAAAGTTTAAAATGTTTATAGAAACTTGGACGATTATACAGAAGTTTCTCGAGGGGTTAAGAAAATTCTACAATCTCTTAAAAGATTGAACGATTGTTCTATATACGTTTATAAAGATTTATGCAAGTGTATAAAAGAATCGTGAAATGAAAGACGTATTCTCTATAAAAATTTTAACTAATTGAGTTGTTTTTTGCATACATGCTTTAAATAGACTAAAAGGAGGAAAAGGAAACACGGAGAAAACGTTTCATAATAACTGTCAACTTTAAAAAGTCACTCACAGTGTTTTTCAGAAAAACATTAAAAGTTTCTTGCATGCTGGAAGGCTTCCAGTAATTGTGTAGCATTGTGCTTTACATATACGATAATCGGATAATAACCAAATTATTCTGGTGACACGAGAATAACAGATGGATCGCATGCAGACTGTATACCTGAAAGCTACGTGAAACAACCATAAAATACGAGTAGGAAGAGTTGACAAATGTTTACGCTGTGAACTACACGCAAAATCTATGTGTTTCGTGCCATCTGACATAGAATCTGAAATTACCTGGCTTATTTCTGTGAAACTTAGGTGTGTAATGACAAACAATTAGCAAACCTCCGTTGACGTATTGCATTGTCATGAAGTGTTTCTGTAATGAAGCTAACTTTCTGTTTTATTAAAAAAGTTTCAATTTTCTAAAAAAGTGATTTTCTCAAAAGTTATTAAATCTTCTTGTTTATGATTATAGCTTGGAGATATTTAAAGGCTTTTCAATTATGTATGAAATTATAATGTAGATTCATCAACTTAAAAAAAAAATCTATACCCAATAAAAATACATATACATAAAATTACTTATAAATTAAATTTTTTATTTTTCGCAAATAGAAGCTGAATATATCTATATATAATGAATATATATCTAATGAACAAAACTAAAAATGTGTGTTCGAGATATGACGAGAAAGAATATAAAGTTACATATATGCAGATGTATCAAATGAAAATGGAACGACTCCTTGAACCAAGAAAAACTCTTTTCTGTATATTATTAACCCATTTGCCGTATTGTTCTATTTCTATGAAATTTAAATACATTTTCTGGAAATATGAATATGATGTGCAACTATTATTGCAGCTCAAAAACCTTTTCCTGTTATATTCACGTTTCGCAAACTATACATATATAGTATTTTGAAAATAAAACCCGAGGGGCCGTTGACTGGAAAATCGATTCTACGTGATTCTACTGATTCCCTATATGAAAAAAAAATATTTATGAAAAATATTTTGTTGAGAAATATCTTTAATCAATATTTAGATATTGTATAATTTTTTATGCAACCACGCTTGCAATGTATAAGGAACAAAATAATAGAGTAAAGGTGATGCTCCTAATGCTTTCACACGTTCCTTACATAAGGTAAGATCACCTCTAATACTGGAATTTGCTTCTAAGGGATTAAAATCTTCCTCTCCCTCTCTCTCTCTGAACAACTCCACCTTTCTCATAATAAGAGACGTTCCAATCGTGAATTTTCAAAGTAAAAGAGAAAGTAAATTCAAAAATCATAAGTAAAGTTCATTTCAAATGATAAGTGATTAGATTTCCACTTTCAATAAAGAAAAAATCAATAAAATCAATATGTACCTATGTACAGAATGATTTGTAAATTTTGTTTCAATAAATACGAAAAATTAACTAATCATAAATACAAAAATAGTGAAACATTACTAATTGGCAACAGAAACCTTGCCAAGTTTACACAATTTTATAATTAATCGTTCAAATGTTTATTTTGAAAGAAATTTGAGAAAATATATATTTTCCTGGTTTTCAATACGTATGAAAAATATTGACAAGTTTATAATTTGCCGTGCGGATCCATGAATCGATTTACATATTGAAACATTATTTGTGAGTAATATTTTTCAACAAAATGAAATTTTAGAAAAGCAGACATAAAAAAAACATGATCACTTTTAAAGTTGTTAATATAATATAGGGACAAAATTAGTATGAACCTAGTAGCGATCACTTTTTGAAGTTCATTATGCTTGAATTATTTCGAAAACACTTTTAACATTTTGTGAGTTATGACGCAATAAAAAAAATATGCATCTATAAATCAATAATTTGATTCATTAAATCACTAATTAAGATAAACATTTTCTTTGAATGAATAATTGTATGAATTTATTTATTTTACTAATAATTAATTCGATTAGGACGAAAATAGGGACATGGGCGCGAATTGGGACATTTACAGACATTTACCTCAATATCGAGAAGTCACGTTCGGATTCACCACAAAAACCAAAATGTCATTAATAAAAACATCACCATGCAAACAAGCTTGCAACTGTTTCGTGACTTGAAAGTCAAGTATTGAAAATTTTTTTAGCTATTATAAGCTATTTTTTTTATTATTTTTTTAATTCACTTCCATAAACCTCCTTTTCGCTTCAACAATATTTCAATCAATTTATCATAGAGAGATTAAACTTTCTCCTATGTGACGAACAATTAAAATGTACATAAATCATCTTCCAACTAATCTTGCATTTATTTTCAAAATGAGATGTATGAGAAAAATTAAAGCTTAAAAAAAATTCAAATATTTTTTGAGTAATATGATTATATAAATAAGAGAGGATAGAACATGCAAAGAGGTAGAAAATGGCACAGCGATTGATTTACCTAAAGATGGATCGTTCATTCCGGAAGCCAATGTTACGAAGAAAAACGTAATCGCGGGAACAAACATTGTTACGTCGACGACGCGGCTACATAAACTGGCGCCCAGAATCGTTTGGAGCGACATCCCCACGAAAAGCTTTTGCCGCCAACCCTTGGCGCAAGCGCCTCTCAGTGAAAATCATTTTATTTTTTGCTTAAACAGGTACTCATTCTCCAAAGGACAAAACTTGCCCTTTCTCCTAAACATGACATTTCACTCCCCTAACATAATAATCTAAACAAGAATAAATTAAGTTACGGTCTTGTGCACCCGATCTTTCCAACCGTGAAATAACATTTTATCAAAAAATTACATTTTTGGCTTTAAAATTCTGGACGCATATTTTTGCTCTAGTCTTTTGTTCAGAAAATGATGTTGCGGACTTTGCCTATTGTTACATTAAAAATAAAAATGAGAATGTGACTTAAAACGATGAAAAATGCAAAACATAAATAAATTGCTCGCATGCAATTTGTAAATGCTACTAATTTTTTTTTTATTAAAACTTGAATTAACATTTATCAGTGGAATTAAGATCGAAAATTGGATTTGAATACTAATACCTGGTAATTCACATTTTAATCAGATCTCATATCAATGGAACTGTAATTATATGCAGACCTACAATTTTCTGTGTTTTATGACTGCATTCAATAGTGCATTTATGCCAATATTAAAAACAACCCTAGTCCCTTAATGACAGTCCAGCTCACTCTTCAGTTCTCAGAAAATTGTATGTAACATACATACAATGGGGAGTGAAAGAGGTGTAAAATTTGTTTGAAATTAAAATACTAAATAAAGTAGAAAAACAAATATGCTTTATAAAAAATTCAATAATTAATTAACTTTATTGGAGAGAATTTTTTATAAATTCTGTATGCATAAACTGACTGCAGAGTGTGAATATTGGAAAAAATAAAATAAAAATTTAATTGAATAATTTTAGCAAAATTTATTTTATTGTCAGAGATATTTTTTCATTGTATGAAATAGAGGATTTTACAGTCTGATGAAGAAATATAAAAAGAATTCCCCTTTTTCAGTCCTTGATTTCATTCCCATTTTTATTATTATTCTTTTATCGAGTAAAACCATTTCCAACGTGAAAACTTTCCATTCTTGTCTAAAGCCGAAAGCTTTAAAGTGTATGAGGGATTATGAAACGCATTTCGATTTAATTTGGTCCAAAGAGCGCTTTCAATAGATTTGCGCTTCCTCGAACTTCAGTAAAATTGCCTCCTAAGAAGCTTAATAATAATTAACCAATCGTGCCAATCAAGCAAAGTTTTATATTAAATATTTTTTATACTAACTTAATTAACAGTAGATAACAAACTCTTAATTGCGTGCAATCAGAATTTAGCGCCTACATTTAATGACTATCTCTGAAAATTCAAAATAAAATGATAAGAACATGAGGCAGCAAGAAGATTCAAAATAATTTTTCCATTATATAATTACAAAATTACAAAATTACGAAATTAACAACGTGCAGAAAATTGATAAAATATTCCTAGATTCTTCTGAGAAAAAATAAAAATTCTACAGACGATGTAAAATAATTACATGAACATTGAGTGTTTTGCGTGCCATATATAGTTTTCTCTGTAACATTACCTTTCCGATTTTCGTTTAGGACGACGAGAATGAAACACGCTACATAAACATTAATATGCTCGAAACTACTGCACAATTTCGCATTCAGGTTCGTGTTGCGACTCACACCGGTTACCACAAATCAGCACCTTGCTAGAAAAATCCGACGTCATACGCATTCTTTTGTAGCAGAGAACGAAACAAAAAATATTAAAACGTAATATCACAATTAGAGCTTAAATTAAATTCATATAAAAATTTCTACATCTTTTTAATAAGAAAAATTTGTATTTCTTCAAGGGAAAAGGTAGAAGGTTGTGTTCGCTTATTGCACATTTGGAGAAATGTACTGCTCACTTTGTAAACTGTAATCATAATCAAAATTGCTACTAATAATAATACTAATAAATTTCTTTATTAGTAATATTAAGGCCTTTAAGGAATTTCTTAATTACACTTGCCGACGAAATTACGAAAACGTGCCCTCGTGTCGATCGTTCAAAACCACAAGATCGATACAGAACTAAGGATCGATTTCAATTTAGCCTCGTTAAGCGGAGCACGCGTTCAGAGCTAACGAGCTTTCGAAAGTCATAGCCGGCAAGTTGGCTCACGAGGCTCAAAACTTATTCTAATCTGTATAACAAACCTGTAATCTCCCTCAGTAAAATACAAACCCCTTCCACGTTCCATCCGTACATACTTATCTTTCTTAAAAAAGAAAAAAGACGTAATATCTATAAAGCTGCTGAAAATTACTCTGCTTTTTTCGAAAAATATTAGTAATTAAAGATTATTTAATAATATTATGATTTATGTATTGAAGTAAAAATATCCATAAGATAATTAAAAATATTATTTATTTTGACATAGTTTACAAGATCATATATCAACAAATTTATTAAATCTTTCCTAGACAAAGAGCTCACAAGATGAAATATTTTCTACCTGTTTTTCAGGGTGCTTTTACTTCAGTTAGATTTTTTATGAAACTGTAGAAAATGAGTAAAACCTAAACGTTTTCCTTGAAAGCTCTCCAAAAGCTCTCCTTAGTGCGTACAGAAAATATATTTTGGAATTATCTATAAAAATTCGTTGAGTTGATATAAAATATCCTTCAAGTGATGACTCCCTGTTAGTCAAAAATTTTTTCATATGAGAAACTTGTGAATATTCTTATATTCTTTGTTCTGTAAAGCCTTGATTTTAGGAAAGTGTGCGATTTAATTGAGAGGTATCTTCGACATGTGAATAGCGAGTACCTAAAATTTTGATTTAATACTTTCCAGAAAATGTTTATTATTAAATCTAATAATAGTTCATTCGGCTCAGTTCAGTTATTACCGTGCATTAATCAATAATCTTAGAGACATAATTGTATTTTTTAACTATAGGCTCTTAAACTTTAAAATTTTTATTTTACCAAAATATTAATTTTTAAAGGGTCGAAATCTCTTCAGATAGAACTGACTAAAATTTGAAATAAAATTAAAGAAGGAACTTCAAAACCGCGCAGAATGAATAATGGAATTTTTCTAGCTGTGAAAAATCTGTGTCGAATACTTCTATGCACCAATGCACTATTATTCGTTTTCTGAAATCGACTTGTTTAAAGTCACGCGATTTCCGTTCTGTAAATGTAAGTCGTTCGCGACACTAATAATTTACAATGTCGATTTCCGTTTTCCTCATCGTACGAAGTCACGAATTTGCGAAAAGAATCAGCCTACCGGAACTGAACTTTAAATTAGTTAACCCCTTTCTAGGCAAGACAGTATTTGTAAAATAAAAAGATTTGAACGATTGCTATAAATATAGATAGCTGTATGGTGATGGTTTTTATGACTTAAAATGAGATTTTTTACATTTATAATATGATGATATATTCATCTTATTATCATGCATTATTGTGACATTTTCATTCAACGATTAGGGAGGCTTTTCAGGCCTGAGTGACAAGTTGAGTGGCGTTGAAATCCCGTTCATTTTCTGTCCCTCTTGCTCACATAATAAATTCCTGAAATCCAGGATCTGAATCTCATCGTGAAATTTTCACATTCACTTTGTAAATTCAATATCATTGTCAAAATAATTTTATATAGAGAATACTATTGCATTAGCGAAGAATTGAATAACGACCAACCAAGGAAATATGACAATCGTCACATACTCGAACAGGTTTTGATGAATTTGGTAATGCCATTGTGTTGTCGCTGCAGGCGTTGCAAAAAATGTTTCCACAGTTTCGACAATGGTGCTGTAACAGATATTTTTATTTTTGATTAATTTTAGCAAAGAACTAACTACTTCTTTTTATAAACATATGAAATTGAGGCTGCAGATACAATACGGGCACATAGAATTTTTCGGTTCGAGCACAATGATTTTTTATTGTTTTAAAAGATTTCTTTATATATAATTTCAATTTCCGGTGTATTTAACTAATGCAGGGAAGTTAATTGGATTTTATTTTTAAAAAACCAAAAAATTTTATGTGCCCTTATTGCATCTGGAGCCTTAATTAAGAGCTTTATGACATTTCAATAACGCTTTGAACTGAATTTCAAAAAGAAATTTTCGACCAATAATATCTGGAAAATTTACTTGTCCAAAATGGACTGAATAAATTAAATCTGAAATTGTTGAGAAGAAGCATAAAGCGGTTTTATTCCCTTTCTCAAAAAATAAATCACTCCGATAAATGTCGTATGTATACGGGCTGACCATAAACTTCCTTTACCACTTAAGTAGATGACGTATTTTATATTCAGTCTCGCAAATTTCTTCAGCCCTAGTAATCTTATTTGCATAAGATAATTAGACATTTATCATTTTAGAATCTTCCCTTTCTTACAATAAAATATTATAAAAAATATTTTCTACTCGCAAAACTTCCCAAACATTTTCCTGAAATAATTACAAAGGATATCAATAATTGAAAAAGAAACGCCCTTAATTTAAGCAAAGTTGTTTAAGCTGGAAAATAGCAGGGGATCTCAATGTCTCAAAAATATTGAAGGATAATTTTCCAGGGGTGAAAATCTGATGAAGGAATAAAATGTTAATATCTTTATAATTCATTCCTTCCACAAGTTCTTTGGTTTGGATATATTTCGACTTCGTTAAACCGATGGTAGATATTTGCGTGATCGAAGAGGCAGAGCGACTAAATTTTACATCCAAATTGAATTCTCCCAAATAAGATAGGACACCTCCGTACCGAGAAGCGTCGTTATACAGCGTTTAAGGAAGGGCTCGAATAATATCATCCCGATAACCGATTCGCCCACGAAGTTAATTATTGAACCGTCCCATCAACGTGACTTATGGCCGAAGAGTATAGTAGATTAGTGTCTGCAACTTTGCGCTGCCAAGCCTCAACCTTACCGCAGTTCCTTATCTAACACAATTCCGGATGCTTACAGACACTTAAAGGATGTATAAATCAGTCTGCGATCAAAATCGAGAACGACTGTCGGCCCAGTGTTTCATCCTGGCACCATACATAATGTCATTAATAAACGTTCCATCAATAGATAACTACTTTTTTATTTTCCGAGTTCATATACACGATAAAAATTTTTCAGAGTAAAAATAGGACAAAATCAATTCCCAAAGCAAAAAACGGAACACC
>CAJFCP010000036.1:6494541-6543419 GCA_904066005.1 Synergus itoensis | reverse complement strand
GTCCTATTTTTACTTTGATGAACGAAATATTTTTATCCACTTTTTACTATCAGTGGCACAAGTATCAATGGAAAGTGAATAATTTAACATCTGGATGTTAAAAAAGATCACCTAAGTATTGATTAGGATTAATTTCAGTCGAAAGTAGGGTAACTAAAAATATTTATTGATTTGTTATTCAATATAGCAGTGATAATTTTCAAAATTATTAATAAGCTTTTTGGAAAGTTGTTATTCTATTTAATAAAGCATTTTACTGTTTTTCATGAAAAGTACTGATGTTTAAGTTCATTTCACTTTTTTGTGGTAAATTTCCTGCTTTCTACAACCCCCAAGTGATCCCACTTGACGAACAGGTTGCCCGTATATCGAATAATGCCTGCAGCTACCTTTGGTGGCCTATTCTATATTACACAGTATGGTAATGCCCCCACTGGGCGAAAAATGAGTAACAAGGATAGTCAGACTAGACTGCCTTGTTATTATGCAATAACTTACCACTGTGCCTGACGTAAAAAGCTGAACGTCCTGAATATCGTGGACTAAACGTGTTTTATGGGGCGACCAATGTCTCTATCACACCCAAAACTTGAATATGCATACAGATGAATAAAATGCATCCATATACAGACGAAAACGATCGTGCAATAACGTTATTGGTCCCGTTGGGCGTGAACGAGGGAAATCTCGTTCGAACGATCGCAAAGCTTTACTCACAGACTTGATTTTATTCAGAATACATTCAACGAGGGCTTCGACACAAAAAATACAAGTGATACGCTTCAGAAATTCGAAAAGGGGCAAATAACTATAAAAGATATTGATTTAAACAGTCTCGAAATTTTCTCTAAATATTTTTTTTAAAGATTTCAAACAATTACAAAATATTTCAAGAGATTTTAAGAGATTTCATGAGGATGTATAAAATTTTCAACGTTTATGGTAAACGGTAAAAACATCAAAAACTACTTAACTTGAAATTTTAATGCTCAGAAGAAGACCGACCCTTGTCACAAAAATTTTACCCGAAAGTCTTAAGTTTTGAATAGTTAGAAGAAAATTTTTGATATAGGGTCAAAGAAAAAATATCTTTAAAACTCAAAAAAAAAAACTTAGTTTAAATCAAAACTTTTATTTTAATAATTCAAAGTAAAAATTTCTTTATACTATTAAAGAAAACTGTCTGTTTAATTAAAAAAGAATTTGATTGAATTAAAGTTTTTTTAATTAAAGAAAAGTTTTTTTCTGTGTGTATCATAAACGTTTCAAACTTCGGTATCATGAGGATGTATAGACCAGATTTCAAGAAGGATCACCTCTCATCAATTTGAATAATTTTGCACCTATCGCTGCTTAACTCCAGGCTCTATCGAATAATTGAAAGTCTGAACTTCCATCGAGATTCCAAGAAGAATAATTACCAATGAACGGTTAGTAAGCAAGCAAAAGAGAGTTCTGAAGGAAGGTAATTAAAAAGTTTGATTACCTTACGACGGGCAATGTTGAACTCTCTGGTGCAGCCTTTGCAATGGCTGACCAATCGGTCGTTCGCCCATGGGGCTATTCCATCTTGCTGAGGTTGTTGCTGAGCATTGTCTGCAGCTTCTCGCAGTTCAACAGCTGCCAACTTAGCCGCGCTCAATTGTGCACCTAACTCTTCAAGCGTCTTCTCCTGCTCGGTGCAGATTTCTCTTAAGGCATAATGTTCCTCTTGTAAAGCCAAATATTTCTAAAAAAAATTAAAAAGATTATTCAATTTCCATGACCCTTAAAAAGATTCCTGCGAAGGAAAGAACTTCCTCTCTCTCTTTCTCTATTGATATTCTTAGAGAAAAATGCAGAAGATTATAAAACAATGTCTTTCGTAATTGTAAAATTAATCTCCCATTTTCTATCTACATATTATCTGAAAGCATAAATTTCAGTTGATTTAATTGTTGTGAGAACATACCACGCCCTTAAATTACAGATTTAATTTCCTGAATAATTAATTTTTTTATCCGAAATTGAAAACTTGCCTCAGCAACAGATTTCAGTTGGTCAACTTCCTGATGAAGATGAGAGATCTTCTCAATGTTGGAAATGGATGATTCTTGAAGAGATGTTCTCCACTCTCGTTCTACTTTTAACTCCCTTTCAATTCCAGTGGCCCAAGCATCTTTCGCTGCAGCTTCAGCACCCAAAGTTCTCGCCTTTTCCTCATATCCTGTTCTTGAGTTTTCAATCTCTTTGAACCTAATTAAATTCAATTCAATTGTTTCACTCAGATGTAATAAAAATAAAATTAAATTAAATGAATTACCACTATTCACAAGACTTAATTTTTAATTAATGCAAGGTATGAATTAGTACAGGAATGTTAAATCCTTGGCAGGATACGAAAAAGCGACGTAAGCTGGATTTAAACTAACTAAATGAAGAAATATTGATCTCAGCAGACAAATTCGAGAAAAAATTCACTACTTCTATATTTGTGGCTGATTCAAATTACATGAATTTTATTTCCTGCCCCAATACTTTTCACCTCATTTTTGAAGAATTTATGAATTCTTTTTCTATTATCTTTTATTTTATAAATTGATCCTTTTGAATATACAGATCCTCCTTTTACCTCATCAGAGAATTGGTCTGCTACTTTCGTATTCGTGAGCAGGCAGCTATGAGAATACAAAGCTCCTCATTTACTTAAATCTACTTTAACCCTCTAGAGTACCAGATTCAAAATTTCCTATGCACTATTATTTAACGATAATTCAGTTAATTAATTATATTATTCATATAATTGTTCTTTATTTACATATGTTCAAATCTAATAAAAGAAAATGCTAAATAAAGTCAGATTATAAATATGAACCAGATTCTGAATAAAGCTCCTGAAAATCATTGAAATCGTCCACACCATCCTCTCCTAATTTAAAAATTTAATTATTATGCATGCATTTCAGGAATCAATCTCTTCTTTCTTTGCTTTTGACATATGATTTATATAAAAACGAATAAACATTTATCAAATTTCAAGTGTACAAATTAAATCAATTTACATTTTATACGTAAATAAATCAAAACTGAATAAGCGTACTTTTAACGAATTTTCAATTACAATAAAAGTTTGTTTTTCAAGAATATTTTTCTTAATGTGGAATCGAAATAAACCGTAAGTATGTACTTTGTAATTACATTTTTCACTTTGTTCATTGTATAAATATCTTCCTTAAGGATTGAATTTTTTTCAATCAAAATAAAAATTTTATAGTCATAAAAATATAAAATAATTGAGGTATAATAAATATAGATTTACTCTACGTATTCATATTTACTTTATGATTTAATTTCTTACGTAAATACTTGTAAAAAGTATTTAATTTAACAAGGATAACATGCGTCATTTCAACTGAAAAAATAAATCAAAAAATCTTTTAGAATTAACGGAGAATTATGCCGAGCGATTTTTTTCTGAAGAAAAGATTAATTTACAAACAACTGATTTATTAAATAAACTTTCAATTCTGAATTAGATCTTGATCAAAATATTTGACGTAGCTTTCTACGTTCATTGAAAGAGAAAATAAACTCAATTGATAGTATAAATGTCGAGATAAGAAACGACTATTAAATAGAGAAATGAATGTGCCTTAGAAACATTGTTTCACAAAACAAACATGACTGGAGTGAAGGGCAAGAACTTCTCTAAATTCTATAACATTACGCAAAATATGACTTACCTTGAATAATGAATACAGAAAGTTCGTAAAATCAATACATCAAAAGCAAAGAAAATTATTCTGTAGAGAAAAAAAAAATTATACCATTTTAATAAAATAGAAAGAGAAAATAATTATTTATAAGGAATCCTTATTTATTTCTATGGTGTAAAAATATAATTAAACAATCAAAAATTAAAACACCCCCTTTAATATAAATAAAGTATTCAAATAAATCTCTTAAGTCTAGTCCTTATTTATAATAAAGAAGTATCACAAATTTTCTATCATGAATTTATTTAATCAAATCCTTGTACAAGCAATCTTGATCTAGATTTATCTTTGCACGCATTCATTTTACTGCAAAATGTTCTAAAATGCATTATTTTCTTCTATCTTCAATAGAATTTTCATTTCGAAATTCAGTAATAAAATTATTCTCATTCCAAATTTTACATCGGACAGAGAAACCTTCAGAATGGTACATTATTATTGCACGGAGTAATCGATTTCGAAAAAAAAAATCTGCATGATGAATACAGACACATTTCGAGAGTTGCATATTATATTATTTAAATTTGGGCCTAAAGAAGGAATGATACTTGTTAATATCTGAAAAACTCTTATGATTAAGGATGAATTTGACTAGCAAATATTGTACATTATTCTCTAACTGCCTCTGCAAAGGCAATTCATTCTTAAATATGCTCAGTAGGTGACTATAATATGACTAGAGGAACAGATTTGAAGGGACCATAAATAGGTTTCACTTGTTCTTAGTTTAAAAAAAAAACTTATTCGCTTTTTCGTATTGCCAAAGTCTAAAACAAATCATATTGGTACGGTGTTCTTTTTAAAAAATATTGACTTTCTATTTCTACTTTGCAACAAGGCAAAAAAAATCAACAAACGTACTTTTGATCCATTCTGTTGATAGTATCAGTCATGGAAATCGTCTTAGCCTCCAGTTTAGCTATCAGTTCTGTTTTATGCTTGAGCGAGCTCTCGCATTCCTGAAAGCAACGATTGCTAAATAAAAATGAAAAAGATGTTTTCGTAATGCCGTCATATATATCACAATTTGTAAACGTCCATAATGATTAATCAGACATATTGTGAAGTTGTGCATTTATCATAAATGTAATTACATCGTAGGCAACATTGCACATTGACTTTCGCCTAGTCAATCACGTCAGGCACTTCGAGAGACAAAGGAACTCAAGTAAATGTAAATCAATAAAAAAATTATTATTCTTTGTTCTGATAGTCCTTGTATTATATTTTCATTTCAGTTTAATTTAATTTTAATCAATATTAACAAATTGTGCAAGCATACTAATGACACGGTATTCTACTACAATTGTTTGATGAAACTTTGCCTTTGTCACCGACTGCCTGAAATAGCATGCTATGATAAATTAGTCCTTGAATAAGGAAGCCGAGGAAATTTCGCTAATAGAATATTTTAATGAAATAGAGCTTGAACGAAGAAGTAGCTGAGGTACTTTACGGCACAATAAAATTTGTTATGTAGAGAAAGCAACACTTTCTGGCATTCAGCCAACGCTGGAAAATCTCAATTATCATATCAAAGAAAGATGTATGAAAATGATAATTCATTTAATCATTGATCACCATTAAACAAGGCAAAATTGTATTGCAAATCATAGCAGGTAAATATTTACATTAATAAATACAGCCATTAAAATCGCGAGATTCTTTATACAACATATCACAAGTAAATCCAAATAATCGACAATTTTCATTTTAACTTGTTTAACGGTGAGAATTTGATAAAAATTAAAAAATATAAATATACGTATAAAGTTAAAAACAGAACTCAAATCAGTAATGCATTTCCCTAATCAATTTTCAATACATCTTTCTCCAACATTTCCAAATTAAAAAAATTAGTCGGTCGCTTGTGACTCATTCGCACTATTCTCAGCAACTTCTTCCTGCAATTTTTCAGCAGAAGTCGAGGACTCCTCTTCATTTGACTGACAAATGCTTCTTCGATTAGTATTTGTTTGACTACTCGATCGAAATTCAGGAATTTTATCTATTAAAGATTCTTTCGGAGAAGTGGGACTAGGTTTGTTCAAAATCGATTTCGTGCCATTTGGAGTCGTGGGACTGCGCAATTCTCCATCCTTCATTAATCTGTTGTATTTATCAAGGTTGTTCAAAAGCTTTCCAATTTGATTTGTTTTTGCGTGCAGCCGGCTCACCATCTCTCCCTTTTGTGTCAACTCGTTCTCACACTCCTACAAGCGAATATGTGTGAATAATCAAAGTTTAATAAATCAGTCAAAGATAAGTTAAATTTGAATTTCCAGAAAAATTTCCTGAATTTTATTGGAACCTGGATTGGATTAGAAAGCTGTGGAATTCAAAACTGACCTACTATTTAAGAACTAGAGATATTATTATATTTATACTATTATAGCAAAATATCTGCAAGAAATTAAGCCGAATGACTATGACAATGTACACATGGGCTGATGACAACTTGGATAATAACTATTAGGGAATTCCAGTTTCGACTCACAAAAAAAACTGTTTGGTTTTTATGAGTGCGAGTTGGAATTGTCAGAGGGAAAACTGAAAAGCAGGGTAACATTTAATTGAAGGTCAACACAAGCCTCCATCAAAATTACCTTTACATGGAGTCATTCTATCAACAGCACATTGTCATAATCATCCCTGCTCATACGCATCATATCACCTGTAGTTTTTTATACATTTCCAGATTGATCTGTTTGATGTCATCAAGTTGTCTTCTCAAAGAAGTAATCGTATCTTGTTTTTCATGAATGTCCTTTTCCAAAAGTTTCATTGCTACTTCCATTTCCGACTTCATGCTGATCTAAATTCCAGAAATGATAACAAATTTTCTAACATCTTCTATCAAAACTCAGAGCATTCAGATAAAAAATGTTTGCCAACCTGGAGATCGAGTTCCTTCTCGAGCTCTAACCGTTGTTTCTTTTCCGATTTTAACCTACTTCTGACTTCTTCCAACTCTACTGTCGTTTCTGAGATTTTCAGGGGAGCTTTTCCATTCTGAAATGAGTTTAGAGATCAGCAAAGTATTGAACCTTAAATCAGGTTACCATTCATCAAAACTTCAAAACAATCATTAATTAATTTATTTACCTCATTAGGATCTTTGACCTCTATACCAAGTTCTTTTTTCAACTGTTTATTTTCGTACTGCAGAGCGAGGTAACTATTTCTCGCAATCGAAAGATCTTCTTTCATAAGGGCATTTGTTGTCGTGAGGGATTCGACTTTGGTTTGAAGATTTGTTACTGTCGCACTAAAATTTTCATAAGATTGAAAAATCATTTGAAAAAACCGTGTTTTAAATTGAACAGCCTGACAGACTTATTTTATTAATATAAAGAACAATAATTACTTTAGATGTCGGTTAAGCTCTTCGATATAATTCTTCTGATCTAGGACCGTTGTCATGTTGTCGTTTTCCAGCTCCTCGTCCGGCGATTCACCAGGAATGTGATTACTGTTTCGAAGATAGAGGGAAAAGTCGATCACGCCTTGTTGACAATCGAGGTCTTCCTCCTAATTCGTTAATCAGTATCGATTAGAAACTAAATCCTATTATCAGCAGTTACTTAGATAACGTCCTAATTTCTAACCTTCACGCAGAAGTTGCAGTCAATAACGTTGAGTCCGACCAGCAAACCCATTATCACTATAGCTTCATCGCTCATCATCAAAGCGTCAGGCTCAAAGTATTCTGAAAGAAGGTCGTCTTTGTGATCGATCAAGACTTTCAAATAGTCAGCTAGCTTCTTTTGCATCAGTGCCATTCGCAGCCAAGCACGAGATCTTCCTAATGCCGTCCTGAAAATAGTCTAATCTCAACAAAGAAATCCTACGCAGACATTTTCTAAAGGACCTCAGCAGACAAACATGATATATTGATATAAGTGCACCCAAAGGAAATTTCAGAAATTTATCGTTTTTATCAGTCCCATATTAAATTCATTTAGAAGCACTTTTACCTTGCTTATTATGGTGGTCCTTATTTTCTCTCTCTTTTTTTAAATTCGTTTACTCTCACCAACGAAATTTGCTCGTTTGTTAATAACTTTCAAGAAATACTATAGGAAATATTAAGGTCCATATTCAGTGGATAAATATTAACCGATTTAGCTAAAATTTGGGGTACTTTCTTTTTTGGACCTAAGTACGAACAAATTCCGCCAATGTGAGCAAACGAATTAAAGAAATTAAAATAAAGACCACCCTATTGCTTTTATCTGTCGTGGCCTTTTTTCAAATTGATATTGGATGTATATACCTAACCGTAGGGAGATCACGAATACTAGAAGTCATGTCTTGCGCCTCAGGGGAATATTTCTCAACCAGTTGAAGAATATCCCAAAGTTCCTTCTTCGGTCCAAGAAGACCCTGAAAGTTAAGGCGTTAGTGCCTGAACTCGAAGACAATTGAGAAAAGTCAATTCCGAGGGATATTTTTTATACCTTCTTCGGTCGAAGACCATGCCTGAGAACGTGTTCCAAAACAATGAAGAAGTGCTGAA
This sequence comes from Synergus itoensis, assembly GCA_904066005.1. Classification (NCBI taxonomy): domain Eukaryota; kingdom Metazoa; phylum Arthropoda; class Insecta; order Hymenoptera; family Cynipidae; genus Synergus; species Synergus itoensis. The sequence goes on along the minus strand of CAJFCP010000036.1, from coordinate 6,535,145 downwards.
GAGGCATGTGATCAGAGTCAAGCATTCTTCCATATTTCAAGGATGTTTCAATAAGTTCCTTGACGATTAGTTTCGAGATATTAACGAGGTTGCTCCTCTCGATTATCACCGGATCTCTTGCTGCAAAAAGAACACGAGATGTCTAATCTTGAATCGTCTAATGTTTGTTCTTTTCTTTTGAATATTCCAATAAAACGGAAATGACATAAAAAATGAGTAGTGTCGAGTTTTTATCACTGGCCATTTTCATTGACACAATTCGTATGGAGTCCTTATTTTGAAAATGAAGAGTGATACAAGAATAATGATGCAGCATGCTTTTTTTAATAATTAGAAAGACAAAAAAAAACAGAAAGTCAGTGCAATTTTTTATAGAATTGTATGAAAAAGTTTGTTGTTGTGATCATGATAAATGGAAGCGTACGAAAGCTGCGGAAAATTATAATTGAAGGTGTACGTGATTAAAAATACTGCAGAATTTCAAAAGCAGTTCCTCATCGTGTAATGCTGCCTCTTTACCTAATATCTTTTGATTATTTTTTAATCACGTTGATTAATTATGAAGTTGCAGAGTAATTAAATTTTCAAAGAGAGAGATAATTCAACTGACCACCTAATTATGAAATTGATAATTAAATGACCTCTGATAATAATCACCCGAAAAAAACGTGTTTTCGTAGGTTTCTCTTGTTAATCTTTTACTAATTAAGGCGTGAAACCTAAAAAAAAATTCATTTTTTGTTGCCCTCTACTGTATGTGTAAAATTTAAAATGCTTCTTATTGTTTTAGTATCAAGGTCTCTTTAATTACATTAAAAATGAGTTCACGGACGCTCAAATCGATCGATTTGTCTCCGAGCTGTAAGCATTGAAATGGTAAAAAAGTTACTGAACGCCAGTCTGGAATATGCGGTTAACAATCCTTGCTTATAATCCAAGCTAGTCAAGGTTTTTAAAAGTTAAAAAAAAAGTAATTTATAAATAAAGCCATGTATTAGTACCCGATTTCTACCTTATCGACTTTCATTTTTTCAGCAACGTTACTCTGACTTAGTTATTTTTTACTAATGATTAGTACAAATTCTTACTAAAAACACTGATTGATTATTAATTTATTAGTGATTCAGATTTAGAGTATGAAATGAAATCCTAATCGATGGACTTGCTTGATGAGGATCAGTGCAAATGATACAAACACAAGCTGGAGACGTGTTGCATTTGCGGTGGACTTGGCGGAAGAATATCGCAAAGCTCTGATGAATCAGGATTATGTTGACGATGTCGTGTACCACTGATTGCTAGTGGAGGTGATGGGGATCGTTGCATCGAATCCTGCATGGAAAATTCGACATCCTGAAGTTCCTTTAGGCAAAGCCATTCTCCATCAACGGAAACCCGAAAATTGCACAGATATATGGTGTCCTGTGCACCAGCCATGTCCTGTTCAATCATGACTCCGCCGTGACGATGTTCGCCCGAAGGCCAACCTTTCAAATTTGCTTGGGCTTCCTGACGCATAGAAATCACTCTAATTCTTCAAAAGTTGAACTTATCTTTGTAATTCCACAACTAAGGTTTTATTTTTTTGCCTTATCGATCCAACTTCTATGACGTACGTAAATAGAACGGCACCCTTTTATCACCTGTTCTTTATTCTTCACTTCTCTGTTGTCACCATTCTATTGATTTCTAAAGTACCAAGACGAACTCAAGTCCAAGAGTTAAAATTTTCTGTCAGTAATTTCTTATATATACTTCAAATATATTCCAGATATTTTTGGGACAATTCTTGCACTCCCTTTTTATAATGCAGCAGATTTGAACAGCTGACGATGATGAAAGTCACGTAGATGACCTTAAGTTTAGTTTGCAGATTATTCTGTTGTTTTTAGAAAGCAGATATCACTTGCTAATGATGAGAAAATTTTTGCTTAGGTCACACTGATAAAAATATCCGTCTCGACGATTTTCGAGACTTGAGGATGTAACGGGATGAAACACGAGAGCACTGTGATCAAAGTGAATAAACTGCAGGAGTATTTTTAATTGTACGCAGTTCCCGTTACATTAAAGGGTTGATCAAGAAATCAAAGCAGAAGTATATTATGACTGTTTGAAATTTCACAATTTTAGAGAGCAGGGTGGTGAAAAATGTTATTGCATTTCACCGGGGAAAATGTTACACGAAAATGGCGAGGGCCGGCGATAATATTGATTCTCCCGCCGACTATGTCTCCACCTACGTTAATCAATAGATCTGTGGGATTCGTGTGACCTTTTTATCGGAGGGTGGTGGCACCTACTGTATAGTATTAGTAAATAAAAAGCGGGTAAAGCAGAAATTAGGAAATAATGCTGAAATGCTAAAAATATTTCTTTCTTAAATAATAAAAATTTCAGAATTCAGTACCTAGCCTGTAAATAAGTCTTCCTTCTGAAGAAAATTTGGTTCCTATGTGCAAAAGATAATATCATAATTTGTGTTATGCTCACCAATTTTCAAATTCTAAGAATAAATATATTATTTAAATACATCTCAGCTGAAATATATTTTTGAAAAGTTAGTTTTTGAAATGTAACTTTTTTAATTACTATTAATGTATGAGAAAAAAGGTTGTATCTATTTTCCTTGCTAATCATTTGATTGTTAATTAATTTAAAAGTATAGAAGAAACGTGGTTTTATTATTAGAATTCTTATTGGTTTCGATGTTATAGGTTTCTCAGATTATATAATATGCAATTTTATGATAATTACATGCAGTGTATTTTTCCTACAGTATACGATGGCTGAGAATTATATTTGTACGCATTCAAAACTGAAAAAGTACATGAATATATTTTTTATCTAATTTATCCTGTCAATTACATGTCATTAAATAAAAGTTTGTACAATACATTCAAAAATTGTATTCCTTTGGGTGATATTACTAATAATCATGTATTTTTGTAACCGTTTAATCTTATCATATATTTATCGCAATAGCTGATAATTATATGCTTCGCCGTTTTTTTCTTGCTTCTTCATTTTAATTCATTTTTTTTTAATTTGTATATATATATTAACCGTTCAATGATATTTTAACTTCATCCAATTACATATTTTTTAATATTTCCAACTTATTACAATTTTTTTATACAGAGTACATATGCAAGTACAGTATAATTACATAAAAGTTACACCTCACAGTTTGTTCGATAAAATTATCATTATCAACATTCTTGTTTTTTAAAACATTATAGTCTCTCTGTTCTCTTATTTCATGAACCTTCGATAATAAAAATTCGGGCATCATACTATTCTGAATCAGTTATGTATATCATATAATTCTCAACCACCAAATATTTTTCTCTTGGCAATTTTGAATTTCGCGGTAAAAACATACTACTACAAGTATAGCATGCACCTGTCGCATACTTACGTCTTGGCAACCACCATGCGTCCAATTTTCTAGGTCTAGACACCACTAAGTCCGGCCACCTATCTTCTCTGATAGAATAAGTAGATGGCGAACGAGAAACACTTTTATCATTTTCTTCCGAAACTAAACTACCCGACAATGATTTTTCCGAAGGCGACATCGGTACTACATCGGTAGTTTCCGCAGCCATATTCACTTACACAATCGATAGAAAGAAAAATGCACTTTCACAATTATACATATGCGATATCTCTCAAAATACAGATAATTATTTTCCACGTGGAACGCGTGACGATTCAATTAAATTAATTAATACTAATTAGAGTCTTTCAGGTTTAAGGGTCTACCACGCAGTCAACAGACAACAACAACAACGCCTCTCATAAATCGATTTTCATCTCGATTACCAAAATCAAAACAATATCGATCGATTATCGATATATCGAAGTCGAAATATGCGATTATCGATAATCGATTTTCACTTCGAGATATCGATTGTATATGTCGGTACTTTCAGCGCTGTATAACGGGTTGCTGTAAATACGGCGCTTAAGGGTGTTAAAATATCAACAACAATGTTAAAATTCACTTGAAAACAATTGACATTGTTGTTCTATCATTGTAATATATATATATTTGCTACGTAATATGATTGTTATCATATTATACCATTGTTATATAACGTTGATATGCAATTTTTTTGACTTTCGAGATGTCGAACGATAATTATTAAAAAATTATTATTGTCATTTAATTGATTGTAAAACAAAAATAACTGAATAATTCAATATATAATGATGTATAAAAAATACAATATATGGGATGGAAATTTCAAAGAACGTTAAATTAAATCTTTTCCAGTAAATACAGCAATACTTCTTGACATAAATTTTAACGAGTTTAAAAGTTACACTAATTGGAATGCTTGCCGAATGTTTCCACGTTTCGCTTAAAATAACAAGTTTTCATTCGGTATTTCTACGTTAATTGCGTTTCTTTTTGTACTAACTAACTGTTGAACTTGAATAAAATCATTTTCAGGATATAAAATTTAATTTATTTAATAGGATAAAAATTCATATTAATATTGTTCACTTAGGGAAATGAATACATTCTTGTTTTCCGTATTCCCTGAATAATTTTTTTCATATTTTTTTAAGTTGAAGATTTTTGATTGAAAGATTCGAATGAGAAAACCTTTTTCTCTAGAATTTATACCTCTGAAGATCAATGTCCCTCTAATCAAATCAAATCTACCCCTCATGAATTAAATGTGTTCCAATGACGTTCGTCACACTTAATTCGCAAAAAATCTCCTAAAGCCAATAGAAAACTTCAGATCCCACGAGAGACTTTAATTGGGGTCTAAATTATTGATAATTTTTCCAACTTTCTGGATCGGGAATTTCGGAAGTGGGCACTGGTGCTCTTTTAGATCAGAAGCTGCGCACGCAGAAAAGCAGATGTTGCGACTACCCTTGTATTATATCGAAGGTACCGGTATCACCGAAAGTCAAAGTTCCGTGAGTCGTTGAACAGGACGAACTTCCCACTCTGCTTCCGGTGACGTCGGACCAGTACGAACTGATCCGAACAGTTCAGAAGCCGTAAGATTTGATATCAATGGCGCGAAACTTGTGATTCAAGTCTTATTAATCGCAGGAAACACAAGTGCAGCGACTCGAATTTATTTTTCAAATCTGTGTCAATTTTGATTGGTTCCAAATGTATATGAACACAATAACATTAAAAATAATTAGTAAGTTCGAAGATTATTAAAAGATTTCTTCTTCAGTGTAGGAAAAATTAAAAATTTCGTAATCATGTATGGCATGCTACTGGAAAGTGTGCAACACTTCGTACAGGTTTGTATTGACTAAGACCGTCACTTGTTTATACTCTTCCGAATTTAAATGCCCCTGTGGACTATTTATAATTTCCGAATGACGAATGGTCCAAGTCCTGATTCGGCATTTTGCTTTGGCCATCTGTATAAACTTCAGAAGTACGTTATATAATAGAAAATAGAAATGCAAGAGGTCCAGTTTTCTAGATTTTGATGTTTAGTATAATTCTACGTTTCATAAGACAGACGTGAGTCATTTTATTTTAAAAAGTAAAAATTACAGGCAGTTGTAAAATCTGTGAGACGAAAAAAGGAAAACTGAAAGGGACAAGATTAAGAGAATGGATTAAGAGAAAAGACCTTAACTAAAGGTCTTAACTTTCAAGCCAGAGTTAATCTGGTTTCATTTGAAATTTATAGTTCTCATTTAGAGGAGTAGATAAAATAAATTCATTAAAGAAGGTTAAAAGCTTAGAGTACAAATCCTAGAAAAAGAAATACTGCTATTATCGAAAATAATATATAAAATATTGTATTATTGAGCAAAGTAATTAACTTAAGCTATGTATCCTTAGATTAACGCACTCTATCACTTGCAGAACTTCCTGAAAGTTTTAAATTGAGTGAAACTCTGGTTTTGTCTGTTGAAATTAAAATACTTCACGTGGTTAAGCTTGAACTTCCACGAGACAAGTCTAACTGAGATTTAACATTCCCTTAACCATATATAGCATCTATTCTACACATTTACCCTCCTTTCAGACGTAAATTAAACTTGGAATAATAGAGTTTCCTGGCTTTAAGAATATTTCCGTAAAATTGAATCTATAAACCAGTCATTAATTTGTTTTCTGTTTCTGTTATATACGTACCGAAATTCATATAATTTACCTTACTTATTAAACTATCCATGGGTAGTAGCGATAAGCATACATTCTTTTTCAAATTAATATTTATGGCAGTATTGTAATGCTGTACAACTCACGTCTAATGCATTTTCACATTATTTATTTACTGATATTAGCAGAAAGCTCTCTGCAGTATCTGCATAGTTGAGTGGTGAAATGCTTTCAAGCTGAGAAAGTTCGAATGTTTGAATGTGGGAAGTATGCATACAAATTTAAACAACCTCAAATGTAAAGTTCAAATTGGAAACTGAAATTTTAATTTAAAAAATTAAACAACACAAACATATTATTTACAAAATTGTACATAAAATTTACTATTTTCACGTAAATAGTTTTTTGTTGCTTTAATTTATCTTTATTTATAATAGTAAAATTATATAAAAATGAAAAATTTGAAATGAATTGGACAAAAAAATTCCGGACAAGTGGAATAAGAAAAATCCTCAAGGGGAATATTATTCTCCGATCCACTCCCCTTATCATTTTATTATACGGAGCCCTTTATAAGTTTTTTTTATTGTCACAAAAGTGTGGGAAAGTGAGTTAAGCATTTGACGTTGTATTTTTTTAAGGATTATTGTCTTCGTGAGATTTTCAGGATTCGTATTTTCTTCGTTTTGAAATAAAGTGTGACTTGCAATTTTCTCTCGCTATTGACACTTATCACTACGCTCCAATGGTTTTACTATCTAAAAAGAAGGAAATTCTGTTTTATGTGTACGAAACTTTGATCGTTAAACTTGATTCAGCTGAGGTATTCTGTAAAATGAAGATTGTTAAATGAATTGGTTGAATTGTACCGATAGACTTTTCGTCTTATTATTATTATTAGTATTATTATTATTATTACTATTATTATTATTATTAACATTTTATTAGTATTTTATTATTGCAACAATATCAAGGTTAGATACGTCATACGAGAATTTATACTATCAATTATGACTAAATTTATGTACATAATGCATAAACTTATTGCTTATATCAAATAAATTCTTTGTAACTTTAGTTTATAATAATTGTCACGTATTCATTGTGCGATTCAAATCAAAGCATAATGCAACAATATTAACTATCCATATTAGGCATACTTTTAATGTCGGAATATAAATAGTTTTGGGAGTATTCCAAAAAAGGGATCAAAAACATAAAAAAAAACTGTTTTCAGTTATTAAAATATTACAGGAATATGTTATATAATTTTATCCCATGGAAATTTCTAACAGAAGTTTTTAGCAAAAGTTTGACCGACTGAAAACGAAAGTTTTGATTTACCTTACAGAAAATAGGAATAAATCTGAAAATTTACTCGTCATAAATCTGAGTGTCACTGCCAGTGCTCTACCACACATTTTCACGATACTAAATGACTATAATCATACATCATTGAACTATGTAAACATTATAAAATAAGTATGGAACCCTACATTATCCTAAATAATAAAAACGCCATTGCAGATATTTCAACACATTCATCATTTTCACTGAAAAATTACATTTTTTGTGGGGCTAAATCCTATATAAATCAGTTCTAAAAGGAATTTTAAAACAAAGACCATTTTTCATCCTTTGCGGAACAATGACAAATGGTTTCGTGTTTCCGGCAGTTTTCTCAGAGAAATTCTTTGATCTTGCACTAATTAAGTCGATCTATATATTTATTTGTGGCCGAAAGGTAGAGTTAAGCAAAAAGTCATTAAAGCTGATTCCCCTGTGGCGTGTTCTTTGTGTTTAAACGAAAAGACTTGAATGTATGCACTGCGTACTTCAGTATGTAAATAAATTTGCACCACCCTTCCCTCAATTTCCTTTATTCGGGTTTCAATTGCTCAGCTACCAATTAAACGATAGATTAGTTGTCGTGACTAGACTCATTATATACTGTTTTTCGAGAATCGTGGTATATTTTTCTAATTCTCAACTGCACGACTTATTAACACCATTTTCCTTTTAAAACAAATAATTCTTACTCTTATAAGAAAGTCTTCCAATGGTTTGAAAATATTTTATATCCCCCATGATGAATCTGAAACTTTCTTATATCTTAAAACGATTTTAATAAATAATGAACCATAATGCCATCCTTCTGTCTCAAGAAAAACAAATTGTCAAAGAATATTAATTAAGTTTATAAAGTGGTTCCATTAAATATTCTCAGATTGATAAGTTACATCACTTAAGATAGAAAGGTATAATAATTCTTCAAAGATTATTTCTCTCGAGTTTCAAAACGTCCTTCTAAGGAGGAAAATACTTTTCACTGAAACCGAAAATAATTATCTTGTACTCACTCCATTTCATATTACAAAAAATCACCTACTCTAAAAAAAATGTCAAAATTTCAAAATTTTACTGGAATTATTTTTACTCATATACGTAATTGATTTTATATGTATATAATTAGTAACAGCTCATTAAATTTCTATAGAATACTAAAAATCTTCAGATATATGCTCATAAAAAGCGTAAAAAGATATCTATTGAATTCGATATTGAAAGGATCTTCTTTGTGATGAACAAGACATATATTATGTAAACTGTACTCTGTAGAGGGAAGGAAATAAATTTTCCACAGTGCGATGTTAACAAATCTCTCACATTGTGTAGATAGTAAAAAAAAGATGTATCATTTTTGCTCAGCTGTCTAGAGAGCACAAAGAAAAATATTGCAAGATTCGCGTTTAATACAAAATGTCTTATTTTCAGTTATTCAAATATTTGGTTTTTACTTTTTTAATTTCTTCCAATGTTTACATTTAATTTTACCTTAAGCAATGAGCGTGTTCAATCTCTTTCGAAAGGAAATATGTCCAATAAAGCTCTAAAGAAAATGAATTGCTTCTGCAAACATAACAGAGACAATCAAAGTATTCTGGATAGAGTAAGCAAACTTTTTTTATAAGCTATTCAATATATTGAACAGTCTAATTTTGATGTTTTTCAGTTTCAAAGGAAATCAGATAAATTTAATTAAATGTGTTCTATCTGCCGAAGTTCATTTAGTTTAAACTCTTCTTTGAGTAATTTCAATAGAGTGCGTTCGTTTATCAAATTCTATCTCACCAGTACATGGGTAAAGTGCATAGTAATTTCGTTAAAGCTAAAAGCTAATTTTGATCAGGCAGACGTATTTCCTTCCTCAAATTGACAAATTTCACTGTACTCTGTTTATACTACTTTAAATATTATTGTAAATTTGATTACTCTCTATCAATAAACTCTAAAAATAAATCTATTACAGATTTTACTTTTGATTTGTGATGATGTTATTGAGCTGAAAAAATGTTCAATTGGAATTTAAGAAAAGAAAATATCATTTAATACCAAGGGATTTTTAATTATAGCCAAAGTTCACTTTTAAAGTTGCGAAGTTTTTTAATTTCATTTTCAGGCGCAAATCTAAAAAAGAATACATAACTTTTTCAATTACGTTCCCCTTTCGATTGATTGAGAATCTTTTTCAGTTGGAGTATGGAGAGGAATTATGGCTACAAATGCTGGAAAAAGCGGGTGTTAAACACACTGTATTCAACACACGGCAAATTTATCCAGACGATTTAATGACAAAATTGGCAGCTGCACTTGCAGAACATACCGGAGATACTGTCGACAGTGTAATGGAGTTTTTTGGCAAATGTTTTGTTAGATTCTTTAGTAATTTGGGGTAAGACAATATTAATATTAAAATAAATATTAATAATAATTATCCACAACCGTAAAGACCTTATTATTATTTTATAATTTTTATCTTGAACTGTCAACTGCCTACAGTTTTATCCAATTTTTCTATATCAAGAGTATCTTGCGTTTATTGTCAAATGCAGAGCTTTTCTCAATTCTCCTCATCACGCAATACTGAAAATATTTTCTTGAACGATAAGACAAAAGTATTTATGTCAGGAAGTGTCATAAGTTTCCTTGAAAAATATTTTCACCATACGGGCGATTCTCAGAAGGTGTATAGAGTTCAAGTAGAAACAGGGCAAATTAACTTAAAAATAAGAAAACTCGTTTTAAAGAAAATAGCTCCGTGTATAAATTGAATTCGAATTGAAGTAATTCACTTGGAAAGCAACTTGCTGAATATTCTAGAACACAATTTTATCCATACCTCCCATCCCTTGGAACACGAGCTTCTGAAAAACGAATATTAAAGTTGCCTGAAGCTCATTTGCTAGGGGAAAAAACTTAGCTGCTCAGACTTCACGTAATAGCAACATGAGCTTTCATAACTTGGAAATCAACTATGGAATGCTAACTACCCTCAACTTTTTTTTTTACTCCAATGAAAATAAAATTTAATATTTCTTCCTCGTAGAGAAAACATTGTAGTGGCGACAATTTCAAACATTTTTAAAATTATTTATAGTTTATATAGAATATTTATTCCTTTCTTATCGACAGGTATGACTGCACAATAAAAGCAACGGGTCGATACTTTTGTGATTTTTTGGGTAGCGTAGACAATATTCACATGCAAATGAGATTTACATATCCAAAAATGAAAAGTCCCTCTATGTACATGACTCATGTCGATCCACATGGTGTGATATTAGTTTACAGAAGCACTAGACAGGGTTTTACGCATTATTTTATGGGTAAGCAACGTGATATTGCATTTTTCTTTACAATTGAATTAACTCAAATATGTACTAAATTATATAATAAATAAATACAGAATCCACTTACATTTTTTAATAGATTAACTTTCTATCAGGTCAACTTTATCAGATTGCCAAAGAGCTTTATGAAACTAGTTTGGACATTAGGGTACTCGAAAGCTCAACTAACATCCCAGAATCACGAAGCGTAGAAGTTATTTTTCGAATTGACTTTGACAACCGCGAATATGTGAGTAATTTATATAAATATATATTTATATTATCATAGTATCTACGTATTCTTTAAAAATAAGAATAAAGTAAGAAAGATAAATGAGCAAAAATTAATCATGTTTGTAAACTTTGCCAACAGGTAGCAAAAAACACAAAAATGAAAGCACCAATGGGACGAGAATTGCCTCCGGTTCCTTGCTCGCTATTTCTACGATTATTTCCTTTTGGAGTGGTCATGAATCGAGATATGTGTATTCTGGGAGCTGGTGATAAGCTTCTGCAAGCTTGGGGAGGAAATTCATCCATTCTAAATAAACCTGTTACAGAAATTTTCAAGCTTCGGAGACCGAAAGGCATTACGTTTACTTGGGGAAATGTAAGGCTTCTCATTAAGCATATTTATAACAATAGAACCAACAGATGTAAAAAGGCGATTCATAATATATTTATATGCTGGCTGAATCTAATTTTTTCCAAGAACAATGTTTTTTTTTTTATGAAGTTGCGCTATTGCATCCAGCAGTGGAAAAGTTATTTATAAATATGAATTATAATTAGCTATAATAACGAAAAGGATTATCTTCCATTAGCTGATATATCTTCACTCAGTAATGTTCGAAATGGAGTTAATTAGATCAACGGAAAACCATTTGAGTGCACCAAGTACTGAATCTCCGAGTACTAGTACTGGATTAGATAGAAGGGGTAGTCAAGGGGCACGTAGTATATTACTCAAGGGACAAATGAGGTACATAGAGGACGTCAAGTCTATAATCTTCCTTTGCAGCCCTCTGTAAGTCATTATTAATTCTGATTCGTGCAAAGTCACCATTAGCCGACTCAACCATAGTATATAATTTCTTGCAGGATCAACAGTCTGGATGAGCTTCTTAGCATGGGACTATATCTTAATGACCTTAATCCTCATGGACTAAGTAGAGAGCTTGTCCTGACAGGATGGCAACATTGTGGAAGGTAATGAAAAATAATGACAAATGATCATTCAAGAAATAATGAATCACTAAAAACGTAGAAGGTATTTCGAACCATTTTGTCAAGCTGTGACCCTGTCGATTTGAAAGCCCATAAAATCGAGGGTATAAAGTTTATCTGGCGTGAAATATAACCATTGACCCTTAAGTTTTGCTGAATCTGATAAAAAAGGAAGTTTTTTATATTTCTTTTCCTAAAATTTAGAAAAATAATTCCTAAAAAAAAAAAAAATTAAGTTCGACGTGGAATCCATCAGATTCTTTTTTTAGATTGGAAATGATGTTTGAGAGAGCTGAACAAAGGTCTCAGGAGTTGGAAAACAGTTACGCTCTTTTGGATCGTTGGAAAAATAAAAGTGATGAACTTTTGTACTCAATGATTCCTCAAACTGTTGCTGACCGTCTACGAGCTGGGGAGAGTCCCTTGAGCACTTGTGAGGTGATAGGATTTTCACTTTCTCTTTTTATATTTTCAATTATTTATCTTTCATTCAGAATCTGACATTATTGCATAATGAATTTCGTGTATTGGATTATTTTTATCTTTAATTCAATGTTTTATATATGCTTCAGTCATTCGAGTCAATATCAGTGATTTTCTGCGAGCTTTGTGAATTTCATTACTCAACGATCGAAGGTGCTATGGATGTTGTTTCATCAATGAACGCAGTATATTCGCTCTTTGATTCCTTGATGGACAAATTCAAAGTATATAAGGTAAATTTTTACATTAAAGTTTTATTTTTTGTTTTATCTGTTACCTAGGAAAAAAATATGTATAATTATTCCTTTTTGCTGTGAATTGATGCAATAACTTGATACAGATGATTATTGCACAAAAAGAGTATTTACTAAATAAATATGTAATATTTATGTATATATGTAATTTTTAAAGGTGGAAACAGTTGGGCGAGTGTACATGGCTGCTAGTGGAGCTCCAGACAAAACGGAAGACCACGCGAGAAATGCTGCGGACGTTTCTCTAGAACTCCTTCGCAATGTTCGCTCTATTGAACTCCCTTCTGGCTTAGACATTCAAATACGCATAGGTATAATATTATATTTATCCAAAATATATTTAAAAACGAATACGAAAAACAAAAAATATATTTTAGTACTGAAAATACATGTTTAAAATTTATAAAATTAATAACATTCTACATATCAGTTTAAAATACAATTTTATTGATGTTTTGCAAAAAAATCATAAGGAAGTGTAAAAGTCGTTCATAAAATCTGCTCCAATTTTTTTCATACTGAAAAACTTCCCTATAATAGATGTAATTTAGCCCGGGCAACCATAATCGATCGCGTAAAAGCCAGTTTCCTTTCCTAAAGGGTAACGAAAGAAAGGGAGGAAAGGTTAGGCATTTTCACACATCAGAAAACGTTTTCAACGTGTAAATGAGTTTTCTTTTCTTTTTCTTTCTTTTTACCAGGAATCCATTCTGGACCTGCAGTTGCTGGAGTTGTAGGAATTAAAGTACCCAGATATTGCTTTTTTGGTGACACTGTCAATACGGCTTCCAGAATGCAAACCTCGAGCTTGGTTCGTTTACATTTAGTATTGTGAAATATTCTATTAAAACTTAATATTAATATAAATATTGATTATATTAATTTATTAAAATTATTTCATACCTAGGAAATTAAAAAAATGTTATACTTGTCCTTTGATTATAGCCGGGAATGGTTCAAATATCTCCAGATACAAAGGTCCTTTTGCCAGAGGATCGATATCAGTTGGAGCCTCGTGGCCTCGTCTGGGTAAAGGTAAGATGATAGGTTGTAATAATTTTTATCCCTGATTTAGTTACCCACATTCATCATTGAATTGGATCTTCAGGGAAAAGGAAATATGGAGACATATTGGTTGCGTGAAAAATATCAGGACAAATCCTCATCCAGTGAAGATAAATTGCCTGAGCAGGACCTTTCAGTCACTAGTGTATAAAAGTGTTCATTACAAAATTAGAAACTACTAATTAATTTTAAACAGTTGCTTACCAAAGTCTAGTGTTTTCTTTACAAAGAAAAATAAGAAAAGACAAACATATCCTTCACTATATACATAAAATTAAATATCAATTTCACATTCCTTGCATTTTAAACTGATAAGAAACTGTTTGATATTTTTGAGAATTATAAATCTCGAAATGCGAATTGTTGCTGAATTCGAGAATTTCAGCAAAGTTTATTTGACTAGATAGAACATCAATGGTTTATATAGGACGTTACATAATAGTTAAATAAAACCTAATCACGTGTACAACATTCTCGAAATGTGAAAAGTCGTTGACAAAATTGTTTTAACTTTACACAAACAGTATTACAAGACTCGCCAAAATATTAATCTCATGTGCCTTAATTTTAAAATATATGTGTATAAACTCTAAATGTACATGTAATACAAATTCGTTGTTCATAATTAAGTAGCGGAGATTATACCTTTAGCTCGAGTATTGCAAAAAGTTGTTGTAAAATACATAATTCTTTGAAACAATATGTAGTTCCAATTTTTAAATAAATTATCTCATGCATGAATTTTTATCCACTAATCAACAATAACAGGCATCAGCTGTGTTGCGTTCTATCCACGTGAGGTAGCGATTAACTCTGGTGTAAACTCCAGGATAATTGGGTTGAGCGCATCCCTCACCCCACGAAACGACCCCTACATAAATTCGAAGAGAAGAACAATTTATTAACGATTTAGTGTCCTTGTTACAAAATTAACTTGCTTTTGGTTAGTTCTACTTCAAAGGACACTTACCCACTATACTGTGAACTGTTTCATTTGCCACATGCAGAGGACCACCACTGTCACCCTGCAAATGAATTTCAAATGTAATTAGCTTCAAAGGAACGAGCTAAAAGTACATAATACACAAATCTATTATATATTTCTACCCTTGATAAATTTAATTAGATTATAAATGCATTAACGAACTTTATTTTTATTAATATATCAATTTCTATTTTTGCCACCCTTATAAAATATTAAGAAAATTTTGTAAAAATGTGACTTGCTGTTAAAAATGTTGTAAACAATGATTAAAAATTTTGAAAAGCTTTTGTAAGCACCTGACACGAATCCTTTGCCCCTTCTTTATAGCCAGCACAGAGCATGTTATCGGTAATTCTACGAGCAGGATATCTTGTTGTGCGACATTGTGCGTTTGACATGATGGGCACCATGACCTCTTGCAATACTGTTGAAACCGGTCCCGACTGCTCAACAGCGCCCCATCCTGTCACAATGCCTGTGATGCCGGTGAAAGTCTTTGCTGCATAAGGAAACGTCATCGTCATCACAATCATCCATTTTTTTCCTTACATATTTGTAAACTAAGTGACTTTAATGCTGGCTTTATTTAACCAGGCCAATTGATACCAAGAAAACATTGAAATAGGAAACCATTAAAAAAGTTCCATTTGACATATTCACCTCTCTCAGGCAAACAGGCAGGTCTCATCTTGCCTGTGAACTTGAATTCGTCTTCAATTTTTACTAAGGCTATATCGTTGTCGTAATTTACAGTTGAGTAAGACCCATGTCGAATAATCTCTGCAACTTTGTGATTCTGAACTTCTGATTCCAAAGATGAATTTCTATCGTGTTCTAATATTCTCACGATTATGAATTTCTTATCAAATCTAAAAATATGCATCAAAAGAATTTATTGAGTAAAGTCGTATGGAAATATCGTGTTTTATATTCAAAGCATTCACTACGACAGTGCTCCCCAACCTTTTTATCGACGCAGACTGGTCAATGTTTGATCATTTTACCGCGGGCCGCTGAAGGGCGGACGTTGATGGACGTCCATGGAAATTCGCATAAACCAAAGAGAAATACACCACAGTAAATCAAATGAAAATAATTCCTAATAAATAATTCCTTGGACGGCCCGGGACCATTTGATCCACGGACCGGTACCGATCCGCGGTTCAGGGGTTGGGGACCACTGCATTACGGTATTTAAATATAAACCAAGCGCAGGTGCAAAATTTCAAATGAATTTTTCACAAATACCTGTCTACCACACAATGAGAAGCTGTAAGCACATATTTCGAATTAATTACAGTGCCGCCGCAGTAAAATCGACCTTTATGTATCAACAATGCCATCCATGGATATTCATTCACTTGAGTCTCCACTCCTCCAACAATTCTGTGTTGTTTGTTTGTTAATCCACATTCTAACAATAAAAAGTTGATCATGCAATCTAGAATTGTCATTTAATTCTAATTAATATGGATGATGATTAAAAAGCATACCACACGAAGGGCAAGATTGAGTCTGTGGAGGTACATCAGGTGACACAGTTGTCTGAGGTGGCTTTGGACCAAAAAATTGTTGCCACCATCCAAAAAATACTTTATCGTCTACGACACCTGTCGTGTAATTTGTCGCATTCTCTGTTACATTTTCTTTTTCCTGGAAAGAAATTTTCATAGACATAGATAGACATACAAGCAATTCAAAAATAAATGTTCTTTAAAAATAAAGGAAAAAACTCATTTTTTGATCAATAACGAAGGAAATTATTTTCATCCTTACCTGATTGGAAGACACTAGTGTAACTGAAGCGACTACTAAGGTAAAAAAACGCAACGTGATGTGCATTCTCGGATAGAGCCAAATGGCGATCGGGTGATGCGTTTCGTTAAACGTTCCAATGTGGGTATGACACTACACGTATTGTTTTAATTCGATCAGCCAAACTACCGGCCCACTCGACAGACACTTTCACACAGGCTTCAATCCCTGTGCCACATCTTTATTTATACGGAATACTGGACAAACTAGTACTCCGAGTGAAAATTTAGGCTAGTCGTATGTTAATTCCTCGCAAATAAGTATCGGACGTAAAATCGAAAATCGTCCGTTAATAATACATCATTTCTGTTGGAAAGCAGAAGATTTGGCGATGTGTTTATGTCTGATAATAATTTATTACCTGACTCGTCGTGTGCTGGAAATTCCACTTGACCAGGGTGTTGTACTTCAAAAGAGAAAATTCAAAAATCCTTAGATAAAGATATTACCGACAGTAGAAATAAAACACGAAACACATCTTATGTTCATCAGTTTGCATAAATTGTGATTTAAAAATAAATTATTAGAAATATGCAAACAAACATACTTCTGTATCAGAGACAATATTTGAGGAAAAGAAGAATTAATTTTATTTTTGATAATGACCTTGCTCCATTTAGTCAATTTCCAACACGCGACAATTATTTTGAAACATAAATTAAAAAATTATATTAACTCCTTGTATTTGTATATCCCCTGTTTTCGTAGATGAGTAAATATCGATAAGAGGCAAACTAGCCTGAGTCTTAGAGAAAAATGATTTATAGAAACAGCAAATAAATTAAACATAAATCATTTCATTATTTTTTATATTACCGACCATAATTTATCATAGTACTCTATATTAAGATATTATACTATGATATTAAAAATAAATGTCAATTTTTCAAAGTATAAGTTTTGAGGAAAAATGAAATTTACGAATTGAAAGTGGACCGATTATGACGATTAGTCTATATCCATCCAAGTAAAATAAATAAACAGAGTTTATGAAGATGCTCCATTTACTAATGATGATAATGAGCAATGGATTTGCGACCTCGTTCTGTATTTTTTTCGATGTTTAAGCGACAGGTATATCTCAGAAGGACGCAATTAGACGTGGGATTCGTTTCTTATCACGAATTTGATGCGCGGACTAAGATAATAAGTTTCAGGACAGATTGCATAGTCTTACCTGTAACCCATAACAGTGGGTCAAGGTATATGGGTCACACCCTCATGCGGGCGAGGCGCCTCACTTTAGTGTCTTGACGTATACCTGTTGACTTTTAATCAAAAGTCTTGCTTTATTTAAGTCCATCAAAAGTGACCAGGGTCATATCCCACTTTGAATTTCGTTAAAAATTGAAAAGTTATGTATTTATTGCATCTGTAAACGATGCAATGCATTATTACATCACTTGATAAAAGAGCAATTCACTTACTATCTGTAAACTTATACAACCCTGAAAACATAAGAATTACATTACAAGAGATAATACTGAGATTATGTTCTCACATTAAAATTCCCCTATAAACTGTTCTTAACCGATTAGTTAAAAATGCTTCTTTTATTTTAGTAAGAAGATGAAAGTGAGAAACAATGTTATGTTGTAACGATATGAATTTATTTTCTAAGGATGAAAAAGAGAAATTTCGTATCGTAAATTTTCCTTGCCATTGACTCTCTTTACACTCTAAATAAGCTCGCTTGACATGAACACGTGCATAAATCCACGTGCTTTTGAAAAACGTGCCGATACTTATCCAAGTAATTGAATTCTGTGATGATAATTGATGGTTTCCTCTCTTGCCCGCGGAAATGTGACCTAAATTTTACTTTCTTTCTTTCACTGGGGTGTAAAAATGTCGCCTTATTACAATTCAGCTAATTTATTATGAAACTTAATGACCTAAGGTATTTCAAGCAAGCCCAGATTTATAGACATTCAGGATCGATTAAATTACTCTCGATTTCGTTAATGCTATCAATAATATCATTAAATGGAACATTTACCTCTATTTTTATTAAACAGAGGTAAATGACCTAGTTTTAACAAGAAATATTTATTAGAGCTATGAAATATTTACCACAATAATGCAATCCTGAATGCGCCTGTACCCAGAATGTAAAAAATGACTGCTACAGTAAACCAGGAATTTCGGTAAAATAAGCGACTGGAAATGCTTGGAAGGATTATCATTCCTGAGATTGTCGAAATTTTGTAATAAGTACTAAGAAGACAAAATACTTGTTAAACAAATTTCCTGAGAGACTTGCAAAGAAATGAAGAGCAGGATCTATTCGCAGTCAAGACACTGACAATGTGCTTCAAAGCATGTGACAAAATTGTCTATCTGCTGAGATATACCAGTTATGAATTTTAATTTCCATACTTCGCTAAGATAATTAAGTTTTTGCATTAGAACCCAGTTATTTGTCGATTTTCTCTTATATTCAAGTGTTTCGAAGAAGTCGCATAATATTTTTATTACATATTTATGGAACTGAGAGCAAGGGCAAGCGTCTAACAATGTTGACCCGATTCCATTATCGTAAATGACGACCCATCTAATATTAGAATCACATCGCGACACTTAATTTTTCAGGTGATCCCCTTGTAATTTAATTATCAGGATCTTTTATCTTTAAAGAAATTAGAGCTTCAATTGAGATCATAGAAATTTCAAATCAAAGGAAACTGAGAATGCTTCAATACAATAATATATAACGATAACTTTGCGCCCTCAAACCAATGAAATCAGTTTTCGTCCAAAACTAACTTCAAAGTAAATTTCTGTAATAATAAATAAGTTTTGACAAATAACAATGAATAATATTCAAATATCGTTAATACTCTATTCAAAAATATTTAATAATTTTTGATAATATGATAAAAAAAGTATGCAAAGTGCAAATCTGAATCCTTGCAAATTTCACGTGAGGCATGAAAGTGAAACTCAGTATGATGGATCGAAGATGGCTGGATGCATTTAATGGATAAAAACGAGCGATGCACAACTTTCATTTTTGGTGGGCTGACGAAATTAACATTGATATGGTCGTGATATTGTGCACTGAAACAAGGAGACGTACAGGCTCCACAGTCTGACATTGGTAGATAACGTTGATTAAACAATTGCGCCATCGTTTGGCTTGTCTTTTTTTACGGGGAGGGACAACAATAGCAACAGGTGATTTAAACCTCCGACAGCAACATTTGCCAATACAAACGCGCCATTCAAGGTGAAAACCCCCCACCAGTTCTGTCGGCTTTATTAGTTATAATATACTATAAAACGGCAAAACCACCTCAATCTTTACTTCTCACGTTCGGCACGCGACACGCGAATAATTGGTGTAGCAGATCCCATTGGAGGTACCAATCGACTTTGATATGGACAACAAATACATCACGGCTTGTCTGGCCATCTTCTCCCTAGGAAATTATTTCGTCTCTACAACCCCTCTTAACGTGAGTTTCAGACAAAAATATTTTTGTTAACTCTTTTTTTAGGCAGATTTTAAAGTCGAAAAGTAAAGGGTGGAAGTTTGAATATCTAACATGTCTCCCATTATTGATATATATTTGAAATCTTCCATCCCAAAAATGATAGCTTCGTCTCTTTTGCAATTATTATTTTCAAATAACACAAGTTCATTCGTATCTGTTGAATAGCATTAATTTTTATTATTTTTCGCTTACGTTTTTATTTTGTGTTAAAGTTCATACTTGTTTTATTTTGATTATTCTAAATACCAGAAACACTTAGTCCATCTTCTTGTAGCTCGAAACATGAAATATTACACATTATTCAACTGGATTTTGCTATCTTAAAATAAATAAATTAACGAAACAAAGCAAAATAAAGAAGATGGTAGAGAAAAAATATGTCAAAATGTCATAGATAATATGAAAATCACTTTTTTTTTCTTGTTCACTTAAACTGCGACAAGCTGTGGGAAGGAATGCACGGGTTAAACACCTCGGTATCGCGCGCAATAAGCTGAATAGTTACCTACGTCGTGACCCCAAGTTAACATAGTTTTTCGTAATGAGTAGCGTTTTGTTACAACGTATGTTATGCTGTACGTTAAGATATGCCTTGACAGGTACATTTCATTACATACGTAATATTCACTGGAAAAATAATGACCCCATTTTCTGTCGTTTGAATCGATCGAATACTAGACGAGAGAAATATACACGTTATGAAAAAAGAGTCATACATTTCTACAGAATTTTCAGTAACCCAATGTAAACATACAAACTTACATGATGTGAAATTTATATTAAAATTTGACGATGAACTTCAAATTATTCATAATTCATAAAAGCCCACATCATGGAAAAAAAGCATATCTAATTGCCCACATCCTAAACCAAAGTGTTGAGGTGTAAATCATATTTTTAATCAGAGTAAAATAACAGAATAAATAATTTTAAATATAAAAGATTATTTCGGTTACTCAATTTTTTAGAAATGGTGTTTAGTAAAGGAAGCTTTGCATAGTTTTCAACTATTTCGATAAAAGTTTAACAAGTATTGATACTATTTTTTCAGATACATCCGAGAAGAGAGCCGAATTTACCAGAATCCAATGTCCAAGTTCATTACAATATAACAAAATCGCAACTAGGATCATCGGATTTAGATGAAGTTTCTTACATAGGTTTTGATTCATCTCATGAAAGACCACGAACCTGCAGCGACTGCGGTAATTTCATTTATTTAAAATTATACAACCTTTATACCTCTAAATTAATGTTATTTCTTTTCAGTTTGTGGGATTAACAGAAGAAGCAGAATCGTAAATGGCAACGTAACGCAATTCTTTGAGTTTCCATGGGTTGTAAGTATACACATTGAAGGACGTTATCAGTGTGGAGGTAGTCTTATCACTCGAAGACATATTCTTACTGTCAGCCACTGCTTTATCACGTAGGTATTTTTCTTAAAAAAAAGTTTCCAATTTTATAAAAATGAAATTGTCAATGATTAACTATTATTTCCGTGGAAATATTTACTGATGCGAAAACAAATTTCAGTGAAGACACACAACAATATTTGATCATCCTGGCTGATAATAACTTGCCGAATAGCGAGGAATATTTAATTGAACGTCGAGTTGCATCTATTAGAATGCATGAAGCATATGATCGAACTTCTAAGAATAACGACATTGGTATAATTGAACTTACTGAGCCTGTACCATTGGATGGAAGTATCCAAACTGCCTGCTTGCCAGAAAATAGTATGTTTTGTATTTAGAAATAATACTTTTGTAATTTTTGAATTATATGTTTAAAAATCGAATTTTTTCAGAACCCATTGATTACTCTGGAGCTGTAGCCGTAGCTGTTGGCAGAGGTCAAACTGGAGAAGATGAACCTCTCAGTGATGAATTGCGTAAAGTTTACGTTCACATTTTGCCGGAAGAAGAGTGCAAGAAAGCTGGATACACAGAGGGAAAAGTAACACATAATATGTTCTGTGCAGGATACCTCGAAGGACAATATGATTCTTGCATGGTAAGCAAGTTATGAAATTTAAAGTTTTATCAAATAGAAGAATTAGAAAATTAGAATATGCATATTTCTAATTGTAAACGACATTCGGTAATGAAATGAATTAAATTTATTTCAGGGAGACAGTGGTGGTCCTCTTCACGTGAAAGGATCCCATGGTTTTATGGAAATCATAGGCAAGTATTAAATTATTCATCCCACAGTTATTTTAGGGGGTGAAAAACGAAAAACAATAGATTACTAAAAAATTTATTAGAATAATTTTGTAATTGTTTACGAATTAAATAAAATATCTTTCTCAGGATTGATTTCATGGGGTCGTGGTTGTGCAAGGCCCAGGTTTCCCGGAGTCTATACAAGAGTGACGAACTACATGGATTGGATTGCATATCAGTTGAGACAAGATGACGCGTGTGTGTGCCAACCTCCAGGACTTTAATAACTTCAAAAAAGGTCCTAGTCTATGAAGAAAATATTCGGTGAAAATATGAATTTCCTTGCTTACAATCAGTATTTTAAGACTTGAAAACATCGAACATATATTTTCACCCTATCTTTTCTGGAATTTAATCGAGAAACGAATTGATTAATATCGGCAACCAGACAAACCGTCCAAATTGTATAATCCGTCCAAAACCAATCATACAGTATTAGAGCAATTTTGGAAGATAATTTCCACAAGTCACAGAAAATTAGTTAAGTAATTTTCGAGACAGCTATTATTTCCAACAATTGTGCTTCGTTATGCCGGGACACTTTATGCCAATTCTTAAAATACAACTCTTTCGTAAAAAAATGATATCTCATATATATTTTTATACAGTAAATTGAATGCTAAATATGCAATACTATATGATTGAAAGTATTAGCAAAATGTATAATTTAAGAAGCTTTATCATTAGTGAAATTCGATTGGTTACCTCCAAATGGCAATTATCTTTAATTAAGTGTGGATTTATGTTATAAAACGTGTACTACAATCTAGTCCAATGTATCCAAGATTCGCCATGTCTAATGAAGCAAAACAAATTGATGAGAATAATTAGAAATACAGTATTAAAAATAATTCTTATTACAGAAAGAAAGGGAAAGAAATTCTCATTTGTAAATACTTTATATTGCTTCAATTGAAATGGTGGGTCCTGAATAAGAATGTAAAAACCTCCGATTGGTGCTGTGATGTTTGTTCATATATTGACTTAATAAAATAAATAAGCGTGTTGACATAAAAAAATAGATTTTACTTTATTTAGTTACTTCAAGTTATTTTTAATTCGAGATTGCTATGTCATAGTTCGATTGATTGAATATCTTTTATTGACTGAAAAGCACCAATTGAATAAACGGTTTTATCCCGAGAAGTATAGAACTCGTTTGGATTATCATAATTCATTTGCATTTCAGTTATATGTAGTTATCTTTATTATAATCTTAATTAGTATTCTAACTAAAAATATTTAATTCATTCATTTACTGAAATCTGTCTATTGAAAATACATTAAATCTGATGAGTGAATAAGGAAGATCAGAAATGAAGAATAAATGCCGAAACCGGGTCATGAGTCTCTCAGCAATAAATGTGGGTTAGTGAAACCACTACCAGACCTGACAATGCGTGACTTTGACGATTCTTAATAAGAGTGGAAGTGTATAAGTGAAAACTCATCAGAAAAAATGCATCTTTGATTAAATATTCCATGTACCCTGTAGAGGTACGAATAAATTTGATTTGATTTTGCCGAAGACAAATGGCCTGGTTTTAATGAAAAATATTTATTATTTATATAAACCCATGATTTAATATTCTTTTTATCAAGTCAACTTTGAAAAACTCTTTCCAAATTAAGGACATTCCTCTTGTCAGAGTAAAATATTCCTGAAATAGAAATTCTCATCACGGTTCATAATAAAAAAATTCCATGTTATTATTCTAAGCGACAAGACCTTTAAACGTCGGTGACATTGAATCACGTTCTACTTTCGTAATATGTACTGTTACAGATTTTTCTCGTTTCAACAAAGGGTGACCTTTAAACACGTTCAAACTTCACAGAAAATGTCTGTATTTAAAATGCTGAGAGATATCAGCTTTAGTTACACCTTGTCATTTCGCATAAATTAACGGATTTTAGCTCGGGTGATATTCCGCTAAATTTTAAATGTCCACTAATGGTACTTTCTATTGATATGTAGTTAGAAGAAAGACACTAATAAGGTAAATTGAAGCGCTCGAAATTGAAGGCGAAAGACTTTGAAGCATGTATTTCAAAATAGAAATTTTTTATCATTCAAAAATTCCCTTTTTTGTAAATACAAATCTAACGGAACACGGAAAAAATTCTATGGCTGTGACAACCACACAGTTGGGGAAACCAAAAATTGTAGCTGTACCCTATTTTACTATTTCTGTGGTTGTGACAACCATAGCATTTTTTTCTCTGAATATGCGACTTTTCTTTTATGTGCCATAAAAGATGAGATGTAAGTGACATTCAAGTTTTTTCAGCACTCGCTTTCCAGATTTCCCTCTGATCTAGTATGTCCATCATGGGAGTTGACGTCGTACTCTTTCGACTCTCTTTTAATATCCGGTCAACTATATAGTGCAATTGCGCATTTCTCGATAATTTGATGGCATCGGCATGAAATAAAGTCAAAGTGAGTCGAGAAGGTATTCAAGAGAAAGAACTTTCTTCGTCAGCTCAGAAAGCAGCTGTTAGACGAGTTTAACTCTTGCGCGACGTGTTGTGGGCAAGTCGGTGAAAGCCACTGACTATTTTATCAGAATTCTTGTGATCTTCAGTGATCTTGGCTGTGAATTTTCGACCACTCGACCTTCGGTGTTGGGTGCTTCTGAGAAGGGAACGCTTTATAATGCGCGAACACCGGAGATTTAATTTAACTGATGATAAGTGTTGTGGTGAAAAAAAAATAATTCGATGAATTCTAGTTTGAATTATGTGAAAGAAAAATATTCTATAAAATCTATTTTGAATTGTGTGGTTGTGTGTGAAAATATTTCTCATGAAAATGGAACACCTTGATAAGGTTTGTGTCAAGGTCGCTGTACTTCTTATCTGCTGTACAGTGCTTGCTGGAGGACATGGAGTGAATTGGGAAGATCAAGGTCATGAGAAGAATGACATATTTGTGAGTAGAAATTAGACAACTATTATAAAAGTTGTTTTCAAGACTCAATCCTCATTAAATAATAAAATTCATTCAATTTAGTGTAAAAACCATGTGTCTTCTGATCCAGGACATATAAAAAAATGTGTATAAAAAAGTGCACTTATGAATGTACTAAAACCTAAACAAACGTTATTAAATATAAGAGTTTAATTATTTCTTGTTTCTATGATTTCTAGGACCTTTCCATTTTAATTCCTTTTCATTTTCGACCGGAATGTTCATTCCAATTCCCTTTCTCGCAGCACAAATTTTTCAACTCAGCCTTTCGTTTACTTTTCTAGTCCCCTCTAGCTGTTCTTACTGATGTTGACATTTCTACTTTTCCTTTCTTTTAATGCTCTTTCGCATTATAAAAACATGAAATTTCTATGTGAAGGTATGAAATTTTCTTCAATTTTTGATAGAAACATAAACATTATATAAAAAGTCTCTTTTTCATATATGTATAAGGTAACAATTTCAATGTTTGAACAAGTAAAAACGACAGTGGAAAATTTATTGCTGCAGGAAATTTGGCGGATTGCTCCTTATTTCTTAAAATAAAAATGACTTATTGTTATTATATGCATGACATTATAAAACTAATTTTTTTCAGCCTATGAAGACTAACCGATCAGGAAAGTTCCTATTCGACGAAATATTTGGTATAGATATCACTAGCACTGGAACCGATCTTGACGAAGAGAAGCTAAAAAACTGTACTTGTGGTAGGATGACGAATAATAATTAATAATGATAAAAATTAAACATTAAATCTTAAAAATTGATTATGAATTTTAGAATGTGGCATCACAAATCAGGAAAACAGGATTGTGGGAGGAAGACCTGCACAGCCACATAAGTACCCCTGGATAGCTAGACTTGTATACGATGGTAAATTTCACTGTGGTGCAAGCTTACTTACAAATGATTACGTGATAACTGCAGCACATTGTGTCAGAAGGTAATTAATAGTGGTCTTATGTCATCCAACCTCGTGGAAAATATATACAAAACTACAAAACTACTCTCAAGTTTCAAAATAATACAAAGTTTTGTAATTCAGAAATGTAATTATAAAATTTTCTGTACTTCTAGATTGAAGCGTTCGAAAATTAAGGTAATACTGGGAGATCATGATCAATACGTAACCACTGATGGGGTTGCGATAATGAGAGCAGTAGGAGCAATAATTCGTCATCGAAATTTTGATATGAATTCTTACAATCATGATATAGCCTTACTTCGACTTCGGAAACCAGTAACTTTCACTAAGACAATCAGGCCAGTTTGTTTACCGCAACAAGGTAAGAATAACACGGAGAATAACATAAAGATGTAAAATATAATTATATATGTTAATTTAATTATTTAATTTAAAGGTTTAGATCCTGGAGGCAAAGAGGGAACAGTGGTAGGTTGGGGAAGAACGAAAGAAGGAGGAATGCTTCCTGGGGAAGTTCACGAAGTTCAAGTTCCAATTTACACTCTCTCACAGTGTCGGAAAATGAAATATAGAGCTAGTCGTATCACTGATAATATGATATGCGCTGGCCGTGGAGCTCAAGACTCGTGCCAAGGCGATAGCGGTGGTCCCCTACTTGTGCAGGAAGGTGATAAATTAGAATTAACAGGTACGATTCGATTTTTGTAATAATATCTTCATTGGTTTCTGAGATATAATTTTCAATTTGGTTTTAATTAAAATTTTAATTTATTCCGTGCAGGAATAGTCTCTTGGGGAGTCGGTTGTGGAAGAGCTGGGTATCCTGGTGTATACACGAGAGTTTCAAGATACATGAACTGGATTCGTTCAAACATGAAAAATACGTGTTTCTGTCTCACATGAGCTAAAAGATTCTGCTTGTAAATAATTCAACTGTTACTCAAGAGTCCAAGGTGAACTCCTAAGATAACATTAAATTTTTGAACCAGAAAAATGAGAAGTAATGAAAAACTTTTCTACTACACAACGTCTTTCTACTGTAAACTCAAAAGCTCAATAGTGTGTGATATTATAAAGAGAAGCTACTTTTATGTAAATATACTTTAGCGAAGAATAATAGTTTTAAGGAAAATGCATTGAAATTCTGTTTTTATTTTGGCTAAACTTATGTGACAAAATAGTGATTTTTAAAAATTACTATAACGATATTCATTCATTAAATAAATGCTAGCTTATAAGTTTAATTGTAATGATGCAAAGAAGGAAACACTAACTGTCAGAGCATTTAGCGTTAAAAATAGATATAGTATTTATTGACCTGATAAAAGATTTATCATTTTTAAAATAATGATAGTATGAGAGATACTTTAAAAACGACAATAATATTTGTAAAATTATAACTAATAAAATATTCCCCGAAAATCTGGACCCATATTTTTATTATACAACCAACATTAGTTGGTAGACTTCTATGGTTGAATAATCACATAGGAAATTTTTAGAAAATTTCACAAAGCAACAAGAAATTGTTTTGCATGTTTTGCACGAAAACATTTTTTTTTTAATTATTATTTGCTATTACTTCGTCTTTTCTATTCACTTGCAAATTACAGTACTTGTTGCTTTCACGTCAATTCGATCGCGGTCGAACGTTCACAGAATAATGTAATAATTTAACGGTTCTTTTCTATACAAGAGGTGCAACAGCTAAAAGATGATTGAAGTGTTCGAACCTGAGAAGATAATCTTGTGAAGAGGAGAGAATTAAAATTTGCGGTTTTCCCAGATCGCTAAATACCCTGCATTAATTGAAAATCATCAAAAACTGGAAACTGATAACATCACATAGTTGATAATTATCCTTCAGAAGAACTTTTGCTTGCAAGATTTGTAGTACCTACAGAAAATATTTCGTACTTCAATAATGAGCTTCAAATAAATGTTAGAAAAAATCCTGAACTCAGAGAAATTGTGACCTTGCGGTCAGTGACAGTGAACTGACGAGACCGTGAACGTGATCGTGAACTGGTCAGATACTGGTCGGTTGGTTACAAGGCATTGACTCCTTCCCGTTTAAAATAGCAGGTCTCTTTTGCCTCCGAATCGTCAGTATTCCTGAGACCTTGGTAGAAATCGCTTCCCGATATGTCTTCAGTGACCCCTTCTTGACATGTCCCGTGTAACAAGTGTTTAAAAAGAATTTAAATATTAAAAAACTCTAATACGTGGTCGTCCAGAAGCGAATAAATTATAAAGTTCATCAATCATTAATAATGAAGTCTTTAATTATTCTTCAAGTCTCTTTCTGTCTACTTCCTTTCATCTTATATGTCTCAGCAGCAGAAACTGACGTAAGTCAATAATTTTAAATTTATTTATCGTTCAAATTGTTCTTCACTTAAAAAAAAGAAACATTTCAAAACACCAAACTGGAACTTATAGGCAAATCAAAACCGTGGTATTATAAAAAATCTTTTGGGAGTTTTTGGAAACCAACCGCCCCCAACAAAAGTACCACCAGGACCCTGCTATTGTAGTAAGAATAAGAAAATTATTAAATATCTAATTAATTCACAGGTTTAAAAATAAATTTTATCTATTATTTTTATTTGTAACGAGTGTACCGTAATTAATGAACAGTACATCAATAATTTCTAGGCTGTGGTGTCAGGAATGATGAAACTCGAATCGTAGGAGGTCAAACAACTAATTTAAATGAGTTTCCGTGGATTGCAAGACTTTCCTATCTAAATAAATTTTACTGTGGAGGAACTCTCATCAACGATAGATACGTTTTAACGGCGGCTCACTGCGTCAAAGGGTAAATAAACAGTTTAGCACACAATTTTTATCTTCTAACTTTGATTAATAAGAGCACATATTTTTTTATTTAAATTATTTGACATCAACCGAAATTATTTGAAGTAAATGAATTTAATGCTGTCCCTGAGAGTTGATGAGATGTCTTCTACACTCTTTGCACATTTTTCGCAATATATATGTCATGTAATTATGGTAATGACACTCAACTTCAAGATACTGAAATTATGCCTACCTCTGAACGCTAGAATCCTAATCTAATTTTTTTAATTGCATAAAATGTATATAAATATAAATGGTTTTATAATAAAAGTATGGAATTATGTTTGAAAGCACGCTATAAACATATATGTACTAAATTTATTCCACTCATTACGATTTGAACAATGCATGCAGCTATAAGTGGAGAGAGATCGATTTTTCTAGTATTATTTTCAGATTCATGTGGTTCATGATCAGAGTGACATTTGGAGAACATGACAGGTGTTTAACTAAAGCTCAACCCGAGAGTAGATATGTTATCAGGACACTAGCCGGCGATTTCAGTTTTCTTAACTTTGACAACGATATTGCACTTTTGAGATTAAATGAAAGAGTACCGCTATCCGAGACTATCAGACCGATTTGTTTGCCCACTGCAAAAGGTAAGTTAAACAGAAAATTATTCAATCACCTTAAAATAGAATCAAGTTGACACATTGGTTTATTCATTATGATTATTTAAAAGTCTATTAAAAGGCGTGTTAGAATAAATGTTTAAATATTAAATCGAAAGCGACCCACTTGACTCATATCTTTGTTTGTATGTTTCATAAATTGGTAAATATACGGGTGTATTATAAAATAACAACTTCAAACGCATATGGATACTGAAAAAAGAATACTAGGTTCTTAAAATATATACTAAACGGAAGCTTTTAAGTTGATTAAAATGAGTAAACCTAAATTGAAATGATCTAAAAATAGCATAAAATTGATAATACTCTATCGACGTGTGTTATATAATTTTATACGGGCTTATGTAATTCCAGATAACCAATACGTTGGTACGAAAGCTTTGGCTTCCGGATGGGGAACCCTACATGAGGAAGGAAAACCGTCATGTTTGCTCCAGAAGGTTGAAGTTCCTGTAATGAGCCTTCAGGATTGTCGCAATACTAGTTACAGTCCGAGAATGATTTCTGATAATATGCTGTGTGCAGGATATCCAAAAGGACAAAAGGATTCTTGCCAGGTATTAATCAATATGATCAATGACATAATTATAATAAAAGTTGTTTTTTTTTTTATTATTTTAATGGAATAAATTTCTTCCCTTCTGACATTTTTTTACTCGATTTTAGGGGGATAGTGGAGGTCCTCTTATTGCAGAGAGAGAAGATAAAAAATACGAACTAATTGGGGTGGTTTCCTGGGGCAACGGGTGCGCACGGCCCGGTTATCCTGGAGTTTATACCCGGGTTACGAGATACCTCGACTGGATTCTGGCTAATTCGAAAGAAGGTTGTTTTTGCGAATCATAATATTAATTTTCAGCTGAAACACAATATCTAAATTGAAAAAAAAGGAATCCACCTTTGATTAAAAATGGCAATAAGTATGCCAGGATAATAGAAACTGAAAAAAATTAATTTATTGTTTCTACAATCTGAAAATGCTCAAAAATAACTCGAAATACTCCTAAAAGATATGTATAATCCGAGAGTAGTTGTAATATGTAACTATTGTTAAATTATAAATTATAAAAGTATAAGACCAACATATGTATTTTCTTATCCTTGACTAAGTAGTATAAGGATATAAAAGAAGAGATTGAAAGAGGTTCTTTAACCTTTAATAAAAATTCTATATTTAAAATCGACTTGGGAGAAATATCCTTACTTATATTGACAGCTTCTTGATCAAAACAAGAAAAGGTAAACGAATTTCACGCCCACAAAGTTGAGTAACGGGACAAACTGTTCGTAGGGTCAGCGACTGGCCGCATTAGATGCAAAACGAAATCTCAAAGTATGTATAATGGTACCGGTTATATTATACGAATAAGTGTGAGTCTGTCTCTTCGCGAAACGGGACCTCGAATATTTACCAGAACTCATCAGAGTTTCTATGCGGGCCGACAATTCTACTTTAAGCAAACTTCCCTTGAGGCCAGTGCACATCAAGCAGTCAAGTGAAAAGTCATGAAGTTGCAAGACTTTGTCAAATTTCTTCTCTGCACCATTTTCGTAAGTCTGTTCAGTTCTTTCGCTATTAAAAATTTTTTTGATGAGATCGTAAGTAATTTATTGTTATTTAAGCAAAGAACTGGATAAGAGAGTTACGAAGCTTTAAAAAGTGTATTTATTATTCTATAATAAATCTTTAATTTAATTTAATTGATTATTTAATCTTTAATATCTTTTGAAATTCCATAAAAAAATTTGAAACCTTTGTAATTCTGTAAAATCCCTTGTAATTTGATGTAGTCAAAAGTCAAGTGGTAAATCCTTTGAAACAAAAGAGTTTAAAGTATTATTATAGATTTTTGTACATTATATTAGTATTAAAAATAAATTTTTCATTCAAGACGAGCAGTGTCAGTGCAAGAGAAGGGCGAGGTGTCTTGGACTTAGTT
The DNA here is from genome assembly GCA_904066005.1 of Synergus itoensis. Lineage (NCBI taxonomy): Eukaryota > Metazoa > Arthropoda > Insecta > Hymenoptera > Cynipidae > Synergus > Synergus itoensis. The sequence goes on along the minus strand of CAJFCP010000036.1, from coordinate 6,503,473 downwards.
TTTGGGAGATTCAAACCATGTGGAGGTTGCTGTGAGTAATTTAAAAAATTAACAAACCGTTTAAAGTTCATCTTGTTAATTTTATAATATTTAAATATCATTGCAGTATGTGGTCGATCGAACAGGGGTGGTGCTCGCTTTCTGGGTGGAGAATTCACGGACTCGCATGAATTTCCCTGGCTCGCGAATATTCATGTCAAATCTAGCAGTCTCCTTAGTGGAATTCTGATCAATGACAGATACGTGTTAACGTCAGCGAGCCAAATTATGAGGTAAATAGAATACTAAATGACTCTAAATTGATAAATAAAATTGACTCTAAATTAATAAATAAAATAATTCTTTTATTTTCTCTTCTATTCAAGCTTGACAGCACCGGAAATTAAGGTGTCACTTGGGGAATATGATAGATGCAATCTGGATATTTCATCCGTTAATATGAGCGTCGAAAGCGTGATTATGCATCCTGAATTCAACGTTGAATCAAAAGCTCATGATTTGGCTCTCATTCGTCTCAGTCGAGCGACCAAATTTGAAAAAAGAATTTCACCTATTTGTTTACCAAATCCAGGTCTGTAATACATTTTTATGTAGCAATTATTGTGTAATGAATTACTACAATGTGATTCGATTTTTTTAAGGATCGACGTACTTAGGTCAAGTTGGAACAGTATGTGGTTGGACAGAAACTAACTTGTCCCCAGAATTTAATGACACTCGAAGTTGCAGACCAAGAAAAGTGGGTCTTCCAATTTTGGGTAAAAGTGAGTGCATTAAATCTGGAGTTAGTCCTTTAAATTATCACGATGATACAGGATGTATTGGGATTGTTGGTGGGACTTCATTCTTATGTAAGGTAAGGCTCAAATATTTACTTTACCTAAATAATGGGCACTTATTATTTGAAAACTGTTAAATAAAATTTAAATTAGTTGAGTAGTATTTTTTACTGTTTATTTTATAAAAAAAAAAGAGAAAAAATACTTGTTTCAGAACGATGTGGGTTCTTCAGTTCTTTATCGATCTTATTCTCAGATTTATGATATTGTTGGTAAGTTCAGTTACACAATTTCATTTAGTTATGTTTTTAAGTAATTTAAAAATTGGTTTAATATGCAATTTAATTTCATGTACGTATTATCTGTAATAGAGGTATATTTTTAACAGGTGTCTTGTCTGATGTAAATGATTGCACAAATGGACCGAGTGCAGCAATTTACACAAGAGTAGGCCCGCATCTCGACTGGATTTTGCAACATACTAAAGACGCATGCTATTGCACAAAATAAAACTAATTAAATATCTACATGCGTTTCATCTTCATTCCTTATTTATTTATTTATATCGCAATTCTTTGGTTTATTTTCTTTTAATATTTTTTATTAATCGCTTGCGAGGTCTTGCTGTCAATTTGACAATATATAGATAAAAAAAAATTGCCCATCGATAAATGAGCATATCTTTTATGCTGGAAACTTTAATGAAACTCGTGTAGAGCTTATTTTGTTTAAATTAAATTTAAAGTTAAAATTACAAGTAAAGAAATAGATTGCTTTAAAAATGGTAGAGAATCTGCGTCAATACTTTATTTATTCTTTCTAGGTAAGGATTTTTTTATTTCGTAGATTAGCAAATAGAAAGCAAAAAACAATAAATATGTTATTACAGGGGGATAGTCGAGGTTTATTTATTCTTTCTATATAAGGATTTTTTAATGTTCTAGATCAAAAAATAGAAAGCAAAAAATATATATATGTTATTTCAGGAGGACAGTGGAGGTCCTCTTCAAATAGGAAATGAAAAGAAACGATGCGAATTGGTTTGTCAGTATATCATCAAACCGATATTTATATTTATATATAAAGCAGACATTTTTTAAATGAATGTTCTTTATGAAAAGGAATAGTTTCTGGAGTAATATATTAGAAAATAATTTTCATATAATTAATTTTAATGCAACTTGATATATTTGAGGTATTTTTTAAACAGTAAAATAAATATTAAACAATTCTTTAAAGAAGTTAAATAATGGATGAAAATCCCAAATGTACTGTACTAAGGATAAAATTGGGTAAATGGATCTGAAATACTTTCGATGTAACCCTGAAAGTTTAATGCTTTACTCGTATCATAAACCACTCAATGTCAGGTGACCTGACATATAGATCAGAGAGTAGTTCAGATTGAATTTAGTGACTCTTCGGGTTACCAAAGGCAGTTTTTTCATCAACGATTGAACCTGAGAAATATAAAATGGAATTAAGACTGACAATATTAGTGACTATGACTCTTCTAATCATATACGTTCGTTGAGAGTAATTAAGTGTATTAAACTTCAGTAGCAAATCTAATCAGGCACTTACAACACTTTAAATATATAAATTTAATCTTTTCAGGAGGTACAATCGTGGAAACTCTTGGAACAAATGAAAATTAATCTTAAATGTGGTATTAATTCTTTTCTGAAATTATTATAAACTTTTTCTCGCGTGAAGTGAACGTAATTAAAATAAATTAAATTTAAATTAATTCGAATTTTACGTTACATTAAATAGAATGTGGACTATCGGGAGAAGGTATATCAAACCGGATTGTAGGAGGATTTATTAGTATGCCTCATATTTTTCCCTGGATTGCAGCAATCTTTAATAAAGGAAATTTGCATTGCGGAGGGACGTTAATTAATGATCAATATATTTTAACAGCTGGTCACTGTGTAAAATGGTATGTTTATTTAAAGCAAGCTAATTATATACTCATTGGTAACTCATTATATTGATAAAGCAAGAAAAATAAATAAATTATATTTATCATTCGGACTTTGGTTTCACGCAGGACAAAACAAGAGGCTTTAACTGTGGGGTTGGGAATGCATGACGTAGAAAATCGAAATGAAGGTTTTATAGCTCCTATCGAAAAAGTTATATTACATCGGGCCTTTGAGAGTGATTATCTGCATGATACACACGACATTGCTCTTATTAAATTAAAAAATCGAGTCAATTTTTCAAAGGACATTAAACCAGTATGTCTGCCCCATAAAGGTAAGATTATTATCTTATTTTATATAATTATAGAGTATTACTTTTATATAACATGTACCTAATTAAAATAAACAAATTTTTCGTAATTATATGTATTATGATTTCAATTTATATTATTATTAATGTCAACTGTCATAGTATATATAATTATCTCATACGAAACCTAATAATTATCAGAGGCGAAATAACGAGAATCTAATGATATAATATTATCGATCTCACTTGAAAAAAGATTCTAGAGAAAAATTTTACTTTGGGGCTAAAACAATGGACAAAGAGTTAATGTGACTTACAATAATACTAGTTAAATAAATTATTATAGGTTCTGATTACACGGGTAATAAGGTCAAAGTCACTGGCTGGGGTCGAGTAATACAAGGAGGTGGGCCCTCAAGATTTTTAAGACAAGCTTCTTTAAAAGTTATGTCTTGGCCAGCTTGTAGAAATACTTCTTTTGGCGAACACCTTACTGAATCTATGATTTGTGCTTACAACGATAATACCGATGCTTGTCAGGTATTTATCTAACACAAACATAAATAAATGTATAATAACTGTTTAATGTTATGCTATAATCTCTTTTTTAAATTATAATCATTAACAGGGTGATAGTGGTGGACCTCTACTCTACAAAAGACCGAGTGGCAAATACGAAACGATTGGTCAGCATTTTTGAATACATAAAATTTTGTGAAATTTATTAATCTATTTGTCATTTCATTATAATTAATATTTTTCCTAACAGGAATAGTTTCATGGGGTATTGGATGTGCTGAAAAAGGTGTTCCTGGTATTTATGTTCGAAACACTGACTATCTAAACTGGATTAAAAGCAACACCAAAGATGCAGAATACTGTCTTGATAGTTAGTATTTCGTGATGCAGAAGAGACTATCATCAAAGTAAAAAGAAAAGATAAAAAGAGCAGGATTTTACAATTATTTCATTAATTAAAATAATTGAAAGTCGTAAATGTAAAAAAATACACGAGTATTCTAAAAAAGAAGATTTATTTCTAAAACCAGCATCAAGGTTACTGTTGATTAAATCAATTAAACGCGATTGTTAAAATGTCAAATTTCGTTCCACAAGCCATTTTTTATTTCGAAGCGCTCAATCGTCAGTTCATATCTTTAACTTTATTTAACGAGCATAATAATTACTTTTTTCCTACTTATGATTCCGTACGCTAATAAAAATGATAGCGACTGATTAAAAAATATGAACAAGGTATCATTTTAGAGTCTACTCTGAAAAGGAAAGAAATAATGAAAGACGCTGTAAACTATAAACGACTATTATATATTAATGAATGAAAAGGATACATTATTAACACATGTAGTTAGTGATTCTGTAATCTATAACACATCACAGTACACAATATAAACAATGAAATTGTGTCTCGAAGATTTATTCAATTCCGTACAACATAATAATAAAAAATGCCACTCTCGATATACATTTTGTGTATTTCGCTTCGACTTGCAATCAATCATCAAAAATTAAATAAGAATGACAAAAATTGGCACACTTTATTCTAAAACTGCAAATTCTATAGGTTCAATTATAAGCAACAGTATTTTCTTTTTAAGAAATTAGAAAAGAAAGAAATTTATTATGCTATCAAGTGGGAGATATAAACAACTAATTAACCTCCTACCCGAATACTCGAATGCAATTATTTATATTAAGATTGCACAAATTTAGAGTGTAAACTTAATTCTATTTCGACGCAATGCAGCCCATTTGCAACGAGAACGTTCCAAATTCAAGGTAATTAATTAATAATTATGTTAACCACGCATTTTTTGCACACCTGATATAGCAGTAAAAATAGTTTAAATTTTAGTTAAATCTAAATTAATTCAATTAATTCATTCCTATACAATCTTAATGTTATTTTTTTTTTTTCTATTAAAGTATATCGTTTTAATTTATTACAGTTTATTTACACCCTCATCAACATTTATGAAATTTTTGTTCTTTTACAGACCTATATTTATTTTTTTTTTTATTTTAGAGTAAGTGTAGGTATAAAGGTGAAAAAAGTTAAAGAACTCGAAAAGCAATATCATGAAATAATAAAAAAAGAGAGACTGAAATTGTTCGTATTTTTGTCAGGTTTAAAAATCTAAAACTAAATAAAATGCCTTTGAAATAATGTTGTCATAGATACAGAGATATCTTTTTTATCATTTCACATGATAAAAATGTATCTCTGTATCTCTGACAGGAGATGTTAGAGATACAGAGCTGTTAACTGTATATTTAGATAAATGAAGTTCACGAAATATAAAATAAATGTGAAACCAAAAAACTAATTTTTTTTATATATACCATAATATTAGAGAGTGCATATAATAAAAAGATTTGATTAGCTATTATTTCAAGACTGAAGATCTTGGATAGTATTTAATATAAAAAAAAAAAATAAGTTTATTTCACAACTGTACAACAATTTAAAAGGGACGGTTTGAAAATCCTTTTCTTTAAAGCATTTTTTGAAATTGAAGCTACGACTTGAATTTAAACGAAAAAAAAAAAAGAGAAAGTGAGTTACTTTAAAAACCACAAAATAACGTGCATTTATACTTTCAATTAAGAAAATTCTTCTTTTTCAATATTCCAATTAGTATTAAACATAAACAAATTTTGATATCATATAAAAAAATTTGAAAAAGACGTAAGTACTTCTAAATATTCTTTCTTTACAATATTCAACCCAACTACTTTTCATGGACAAACTGTTAGAATTTTCCATCATACTAAACATGTCATCGTTCTTTTGATACAAAGACAAAATTTATTGCTTTCGATTTTGTGCAAATGACACTATTATAGAAATGCTACGTAATGTAGACAGAATCGAAAACAATAGTTTCTCTTTAATAGTCACACCCCCAAGAAAGTTACTTTGAATCCAAGTATCAAAAATTATTTACAAAGAGAAATCTCATTCAAAAATAGATTCGCTTCGATATACCTTTTACGCTTATTCGATAAATCACTTTTCAATAAATTACGTGAGTGACGTTCGAGTTACACTGAGATGTAACAGCTTCTTCAAGATTACAGTCTAATTTTCTGTAATTTGCAGTACTCGGTCGTCGCCTCCCTCGCCCGCTGCGGGATCGCCTTCCCTCCAATAATATCGCAAAAATCTGATGAAGAAAGTATTTGTATATGAGATCTCATGTGTACTCCACTTGATTAGAATAACTATTTTATAAAATTGTATTTTAGAAAATATCTCATGTTAAAAGCTAACAGGAATAAAATTCTTCATGATTTAAAAAATGAATACTTGTATTTATACACACCTTTTTCTTATTATGGTAGGTAATGTAGAAGCAAACAAATAATAAAGAAAGAACAACGAGATATGAGAAAAAATGGGATTCATCCTCTGTTGCTGTGCTGTGATAGTGAACTTCCCTTCGAGGAGGAAGTTCTTGGATTTGATTTGACGAACCTATAAACATAACATAATTTTTTAAATAATTTTAAATAAAATAAGCAATGAAATACATTTTTTATATTAAGAATAAATGAAATTGTTTACCAGTTTCGTCAGGTAGGTCCTCCTCGTTTTCTAAAAAAGAATAAATATATGTTTTAGAAATGGGGGAGACTATGATTGTTAAAAATAATAAAATGTATATTATCAAAATGAATACAAATTATACAAATTACTTACCAGCAGGTTGAACTTGAGCATCTGAATCCTCGCCACCAATACCTAAATTCTCATTTAATTCGTCAGTGTTTTCTGATAAAGTATTGGACTTAACTTCCCCAGCTTTCTGCTCTTTTGCTAATTTCTCATTATTTACTTCCGGTTTCTTGCCAATTGTTGAAACTTCTTCGGCTGATGATGGCTTTCCCTCTGTAATTTTTATTTCTTCTTTTACCTCTTCTTTTCTTACTGGAGGAAGCGTAGCTTCTTGTTTAGAAGGATTATCTTTGCTTACATTTTGAGGATCTCGATTAACATTTTTCGTAGTAGAATCCTTTATCTTTTCAATTTCAACCTCATCAGCATTTTCTAAACCAGACATGAATTTTCCATTTCCTTTTTGACCAACAACAGAACTACTTTTATCATTCAAAATAGTAGACGATCCTTTTAATGGTTCCTGGTCTTTCGGTTTACTTGAAATTTTTCTATCAATTTCATCTTCTTCTTTTGGTTCTGCTTTCAGACTTTTCGGTTTATCAGTTTTCTCTCCTGTGATTTTTACTTCAGTATTTTTTTCTGCGGTTTTGTCATCTCCCGGAGATGACAAAACTTCTGCAAGCTTCTTTTTTCCTTCTGTAAAAGCCGAATAAATTTCTTTGTGTGTTTCAAGAATGTCATCGAGCCAAGATAATGCAGAACAAATTTCTTTAGGCTTTCCATCTTCCCTTAAGCAGTACTCTGTGCATTTTCCTAAATGGTTGTATAAATTATGCAATGCAACTTCAAACGTACTTATAGAAATCTTTTTTTGGCGACAAAACTTTACAAGGTTGTCTATAGATGCAAATTTTGAAACTTGTAAATCGAATTCTGTTGCATTTGCAATGTCAGGAAGTTTGATTTGCTGAGAGCTTCTTGTGCACCATTTTGAGCTAAAATCATACAGAGCTAAACACAAAATTGTCTGGTTTTTCTTATCTTCAAGCTTGGTGATGTTTACTGGAAATATTTCATGTGCACATGATTTTGTGAAATTAGAGTCCCCCAGAAATTTGACAGTTTCACAGGAACCAAAGCCCTTTCCTCTTACTATTTCTTGAAGTATATTATTTGAAATAGATTTACACGTGATTCCGAAAAATAATTCCGTGTAAATTAAAAATAAAAAAATCAAATACTTTGCGCTTTTCATCGTTCTTGAATGCCTTTTAACTTTTTAAGTTTAAATTGTTTAATTAAATACCTCAGTACTGATATCTCGTATTCATAATCACACTGTAAAAGTTGTAGAATCCAATTTAAAATGCGGTGTTATATCATCCATGTGTAAAATGTCTTTTCGAGGATTATTGAGATAATTTCTTTTGATTAAAAAATTGAAATTCACTCTCCGTTTGCTTATTAATGATTGATAATCTTCAATGATAATTCCTCTTTTTGATAGGTTAGATCGACCTTCAATGACAACACAACACACAACCCTGACATAACTATGTATCCGGTATTTCCGTGGGTATCGTGGATATTTCCAAAGTGTATTTCCAAATCTTTGATTTAGGGAAACTAAATTGCTCTTATGGTAAAGTATCATATATAATTCCATATGTAAGACTTACCCCTACCTTATTACAATGCTACTTTATTTTTTTTTATTTTTACAAAAATTTAAGACCAGATAAACATAGCTTAGCATGTTTTCTTTAATTTTAGAAATTTTCAATTTGATATTTCAATAAATGTACAAGTAAGGTTGCAGAGAAAAAAATGTCGGTAAGGTAGGGATCGGGTAAGTCTTACATGGCCTTAAGGGCATGTAATACTTTACCATAAGAGCAAATTAGTTATACCAATTATACGTTCATAATAATAAATATTTTTAGCTAATAAGAGTCAATAAACCTTCGTCTCATGTAGACGAAAGTTTATTGACTCTTATTATGCCTTACATGCTCTTAAAAAAATTTTATTTAATAAATTTTTCTATAAATGTTATCATTAAGTACCAGATAAAAATACATTAATGCTTTTCCTTTAATTTTAGAAATTTTCAACTCGATATCTCAATGCAATAAATGTAGAAATAACATTGCAGAGAAAAATTATAAAAATATGCCGATAAGGTAGGAGTCGGATAACTAATACATGACCTTAAAACGCTTAAAACGTAATATTTACCATATATGAGTAGTAATTACCATAAGAGAAAAAT
>CAJFCP010000036.1:6315050-6489541 GCA_904066005.1 Synergus itoensis | reverse complement strand
ATTACGTTTCTCCGCTTTATAAGCATATGATCAATATTAAATATCCAACCATGTGTTTTTTGGGTTTGAATTACAAGGTTACACCATTCCCATTGTTTCACATAAAGGTAAAGTATGACTATTATTTTCATTATTTTTTTTTTTATTACGTATTTAAATTCAATTCAGATTTAAAATTTTAATAAATAACTTATTAATTTTTTCATTAGGTACAGTATTTCTTGGCATTGCTTAAAGGACGTGCTAGTTTGCCATCGAAGGAAGAAATGTTGGAAGATTCGAAATGTAAAACAACGAAGAAAAGACATGCTCATCTTTTAGAAGCACAACAGTGGTCCTATTGTAACAACCTAGCACAAGCTGGAGGATTTGATCCTCTTCCTCCAATTTATCAAATCGGTTACGAGGCTTGGACCAATTTTAGAAAGAAAAATTTATGGCACTATAAAGATTATAAATTAATTATAGCTGACGACGAAAAAAGTGTAGAAATAATTTTACAAAATAATACTGCTTAGATAATGCTTCAGTGCAGTTTAATTGTAATGTTGGAAAACTTTTGTTTTAATAATGTAGAATTCTGCTCGGAATTCTGTGTAATAAGGACATATGATGTATCAAAGCAATCAACATTTCTAACGTAATGAAAACTATTGATCGAGAGTGGCTTTCAGCGAAATTAAATTAATTTATAATTCTTATTTGAATTCTATTTTTAATATAAAAAAAACGATTGTAGGAAATACATTTTTCTAAGAAATTAAAAACATATTTTTACCAAAAATAGTCCCAGCTGTAAACTCTCAATTACTCTAATCAAATGATAAAAAGTATTATGATATTCAACTGTGTAATTATGATAAGCCTTCGTTGACATTAACGAACAGAACTAAGTTATAATATTCGACGTTTGAATTAATTTGTACAAGTCTTTCGTATGGTGTTCGCATTTAAATAAAATTATGAATTTATCCGAAGCATAAAATATGTTTTAAAAAAATAAACGCTATGAGGTTTTTAATTTATTCAATATGTTTGAAGTTGAGCTTTATAACATCATCAACCGTATTAGCAGCAAAGGATAATCTAAACTTAATTTCGGATGTTCATGATTTCTATGGAACTTCATTTTTCACGTTTCTTCATTTTTCCGGCAGTCAAAGTAAAGTATCTTTGTTTCCAATAAACATAATAAATTACATAATGTTCATTTGGAAAAAAAATAAGATTGTGATAATATTTTTAAAAGAAGAAATATTTTTTTAGAAGAAATATTGTCGACTAATAATGATTTGTGCAGTGTGAAACAAGTAAGGGAAGAAAATAAACCTTTGAAGCTGAACATTACTACACCAAATTTTGTGGAATCTTATAATAAATCTACTTTTCAAAAATGGTATCTATTAAACAAAAATCCAATAAACGGTTTCGAGTTGAGGAATTGGAAATCAAGATGTCCCTTTTTAAAGTCACCTGATTTGTTACAAACAAATAGGCAGGGACTTAATGGAAATGTTTTGCTTACAGGAATAGTAGAAGTAAGAAATATAAATTATTTTATAAAATGTATTTACAAAAAAGGGTGTAATTAAATACACATATTTAACAGTCGGAACATCGATATTTAAGAAGCTACATCAATCATCTAATGCGTGCTCTTGAAGAGGCTGCTAATTTTACAACAAATGAACTTGAAGTAGCAAAAGAATATGGAGCTTTTAACGAGAAAAATAAAACTTGGTCGGGTGCTGTTGGACTAATTGTAACTGGAAAAGTTGATTTAGTAACATCTTGGATAGTGATGACCTCAAAAAGATTATCTTATGTCGATTTTACTGTTCCTCTAAAGAAAACTGAAATGGTTCTTTGCATTAAAGAACCAAACGACCTAAAAGAATTTACGATTTATGGTTACATCCAGGTAACATACTGAACTAATCAAAATGTTTTCGCACATTTTATAATACATTTTGTTACTCATTGTTACAGCCTTTCACTTCTGAAGTTTGGGTAGCTATTATTTTACTTTCTATAGCTGTACATTGTCTTCTTACATTCATAAAAATGAGTACAAGCAAAAGTTATACATGCTTTGGTTTTGAAGATTTTTTTTACATCTTGGGAAGTTACTGCAAACAAGGTTTACCAGGTATCACACTATTCTAATCCGGAAAATAATTTCTCATGAAAATGATAGTGATTTAGTAACACACTTAATTATTTAATGTTCAGAACTTCCAAAGAGGAGATCAATGCGAATGGTTTACACTTCCATTTTCCTTTTTGCTTCTTTTATTATGACAGTATATTCTGCATGTTTGGTAAGCAGTGTTGCTCTTTTTGAACCAAGATTACCGTTCAACACCTTGACAGGTTTTGTGAAAGATGGGTCTTACAAATTGACTGTCCTTCGAGATTCATCGGAATATGATTTATTTCAAGTAAGTATGATTTTTCATGATTCATACCAACTACTACTTTATTTTATTGTAATTTAATAATTTTCAATTATTTCATTTTTAGCATTCCAATCAGTCTATATGGAAAAGAATGAATAAATTGATGATGAAGAGCAAGGACCTGCCAACGTCTACTTACGATGCTTGGAATATGGTATCAAATTACAGAACTTAATTTCTTTCTCTACTTTAGAAATTCCTCTCTGTTCTTTAAAAGTAGTGAACCTAATTTTTTTTTTCAGATGTGTAAAGATAAAGTAGCATTTTATGGGTATGATTTGCTTTTTCATCGAGTAAAAAAAAAGCCAATGTGCTCCTTGTTTAAAATTAAAACAGGAAGATACAGTACTTTTGCTATGATTTTACGTAAAAATAGTCCATATACAAAAATTATAAACCACCAGTAAGTAATTAAAGTATTTGACTCTTATTTTCCTTTTTACAGACTACTTCTATTTAACAGTTATTATTTCGTTATTTTTTTCAGTCTTATCAAATTCAAAGATTCTGGTGTTCTGGATTATATAGATTCGAAATTCTATAAAACGACGGTTTCCTCAAAATATGAATATCAATATAATGAAGTTAGAATTCAGGAAATATATCCACTTTTATTTATCGCTATGGGGGGAATTTTATTGTCTTCTACAATTTTAGTTTTCGAAAGAATCTACTTTTGGCATTTATAAATTAAAAGCAGTTTTTGCTTCACGTGACATTGAAATCCATTGAAACGTGAATATTCTTGGAAAGTATTTTTAAAACAATATTTTAAATTGCAAGAAATACTTCAAAAATTGATATGTTAATGCTTAGAATTTCCGACGAGGATGTCTTTAAGAATAATTTATTGTTCGACTTTCATGTTAGCATTTTTTATATTGTCCATGTACTCGGCTTGCTTTGTAAGAATGGTCCGACTTTCGTTGATGTAAATTTGACTTTCAAAAGTTTGGAAGATTTTGTGATGGATAATTCTTATAAATTAGCTGTTATTCAAGACACATCAGACTATGATTTCATACGCGTAAGTGCATAAGCCTGAGATATTATACAACATGACATCCATAATTTAAAGCCATAAATAAAAAAAGAAATCAATTTAAAAGAAATTAAGTGCAATTCCTGGAAGATATCACTAAACTATAATTTTTTAGCATTTCATTAAACCTTTATAGCAAAAAAAGAGAATACCCTTAATATCTTTTCAACTTTTCTACATAATTCAAAGATGTCCCAAAGGAACTTGTTTTTGTAGGCACCCTATTAATTATTCATTCTAATAAATTTATGCTAAAAAGACTTTTCTCTAGAGATTCCAGAGTCGCTAATTATATAAAAAACAATGACTTATATACTTTATTAACCTAATTGTATTATCTAAAATTTTTATCAGACTTATATCACTAATAGTAGCTTTTGTACAATTGACGTACTTTATATCTTTTAAGATAAGGATAGTAATTATTAATGTCAGAGATAGTTATGTACTTTTTATAATAATGCAAAAGGAGTTTAATTGATTTATAAAAAATGATTAGAAAATGTCATATGTTGAAACAAACATTAAGAACATAGTATGCAAAGTTAAACCAATCAGGTGCAAATATATAGTGTTTTTTAGGAAAGCTATAAAAATTGTAATATTAAATGGATCTTATAAAGTTTCTGATGATTCTAAAATTTAGTTTGACACTGGCGGTAGTTCAATCGACCAAAGAAGATATAAAAGAACACGTTAACATTATTATGAATTTATACCATTTCTATCATTCTACATCACTGACGATATTGCATTTTACTGAAAATGAGAGTAAGTTTATAATCTCTCTAATCAAATTTAAAATGAAGAATTTACAATAAAATGTAATTATTATCCCTCTTAGATGTACTGCAAAGAAATGTAATTTTCAACGTAGCACGAATGCTATCAAACGAAAAAATCAAGACGTCAATAATATCATTTGAAGAACTGACTCCAGAAAAATATTATAACAGACTTAGAGATATGAAAGGAAGTGTTTTACCTCTGAATATTATATTCATTACGTCCATAAATTCTATTATAAAAATGAAGAATCTCACAAAAAATTTCCCCCTGCATGAATCGATTAATTTCCTTTTCTTTATGAAAAGTAATGAAGACCCCTTAAGAGATTTGTGCATGTTTCCTGTTGGAAATCCATTCGGATTAAGATTTGATACTTTGCTTTTTGTAAAATGTCACAATGATAATCGTATAAGAGAATGGTATTTGCAAAATTTTGATCAAACGTTTGTTTATGATTGGGCTATTTGGAAACCAGAATCAGGATTAGTATTGATATCGAAAAAAACCGTACATGCAAGGAGATTATTACAAGATAAAATTCTGCGTATAGCGACAGTGAAGGTAAATTAATTAACTAACTAAATTCTGATTTGAACAATCCGATTCACAACTGAAGATATGAAAAACTTTATTCTAGAACTCATATGTCATTGAATGGAATAACGGAAATTTGACTGGATTCTTTGGTGACTTATTACATGAACTTAAAGATGCCCTGAATTTTACAGTAAAGTATATTGAAGATGCAGATACTTATGGAAGATGGGACGAAATTAGTCGAACTTGGACAGGAGCTTTGGGGTTGGCAGTAAGAGGGGAGGTCGATTTGGTAGTCTCTGATTTTTCATTCTCAGCACCCAGAATGTGTTGTGTTGATTTCACTGTGCCTCTAATTTCACTTAAACAATGCCTCTTTATTAGACAATCCTTAAATAAACCAGAAATAAGCTGGTGGGGACACTTTCGGGTATGTAAACAAAAATATTTGAAAAATGAACAAGAAACACAAAGTAATCTATAGAAGAAAATATTTTCAGCCATTCCGACTCAATATTTGGGGTGCAATTATACTGTTTCTATTAATCACCCCGATTCTTCTTACAATCATGAGAAAGCAGGTACAAAAATTTATTGCACAGTCAAACTTTATTTCCGATGATTTTTTCGAAGTATGGGCCACATTCTGTCAACAGGGATTATCAAGTAACATTGTCAACATTGAATTTTTGAGAATTATTTTAAAATAAAAGTAAAATAAATATATTTTTCGCGTTTTTAGACACCTTAACAGTATCATCTATAGGGATAGCTTATTTTTCTATTACTGCATTGGCTTTTATTATCTTATCCGTTTATTCAGCATCTCTAATAAGCAGTCTTGCGATCCAAACAACGAATGTGCCATTTAGATCAATAGAAGATTTTGTCAAAGATGGTACTTATAAATTGGCAGTTGTTAGAGATTCTTCAAAGTTTGAACACCTTCAGGTAAGACCAATAAAACTAAATTTATATAATTAAAGATATTTTTGAAAACCATTTGATTCAAATAAAATAGTCTTTACCGAGTTGTCGATCACTCTTATATCCGCAGTATTAAAAAATACATGAATTTTCTGTTTTCAGTCTTCAAATGATTCAACTTTTAAAAAAATGAGTCAACTATTATTGAAGAAGAATTTTCTACCGATATCTTTGCAAGATGGATTGGATATGGTAAGAAATTTTGAAAATTATTTAGAGAAAATAAAATAATAATTATTATTATTATTTATATAGGCTTGCAAACAAAGAGTGGCTTTTTACGACAGAGAAACTGCAATTCGAGTAAATACAATAAAAATTAATTGTCCATTGAGCCAAATTACTATGGATCAAATCGATACAATTGGTATGATAATGAGCAAAAATAGTCCGTTTAAATTTTTTATCAACTACTAGTGAGTATATTCATTTTCAATGACATTATTAAATTTTTAGTATTTTCTAATGGAAATTTAATAAGAAAATATCTATTATAAATATAAATTATTACAATTAGATAAAATGATTTCGAAAGAAGAATTAAAAATATAATTATTTCAGTCTACGTAAAATGGAAAATAATGGTGTTATGCAGCGGATTAGATCGAGATATTTCAATAAACATATATTTTGGACAAACTCCACGGTTTACAAAAAAGTTGAATTTTCGGAAATTGCACTTCTATTAGCGATTGTTGGAGGTGGTATTATTTTAGGGACAATCTTATTGATTTCCGAAAAATTGTTTTTTTATTACAAAAATAAAACGGAAAATGAAAAAACCAAAAGGAATACCAAAAATAGTATAAAACTCAATGCAGAAGACTTCAAAAAGAGAATTAAAAAATCAGTACAATACAACGATAAACGTAAACTGATTCTAAATTTTCTTGAAGTTAACTATAACCATCGAGTGGTTCAAACATCAACCATAAAATTGTTAAAAAAATAACAAAAATTGAGTTCATGAAAAATCAGTTTGGAAAAGTTGTACGAATAAATGTTTGTAATATATATTGTGAAAAATAAAATGTAATCATTTGCAACTATCACCTAATCTGTCCTAAAACTACATTCATTTTTCTTAACTGGTCTACATAAACAGTATCCTTTCCTTTTATTGATTTTTTTTTTTACAAGTTTGCATTAAAAGAGTTCAAGGTATAAGATATAAAACTCCTTGCCACTCTTAGTGACAGTTTTGAATAATGAAAGATCAGTCGCAAAAGAAAATCATTTGCTGTGTAAACTTATATTCTATTGCAAATATTCATTAATTTTAATGAAAGAAAATTCAATTAATCATCGTTAAAAACAGTACAAAAACCAGTATGATTTATTATTTCCAAATATAAATTCATCTTCGAAAGTACCTTGTTCTTGAATAATTAGAAAATAAACGTGGACATGAAATTATGAGTATAATCGCCACGATATCTTTATATATCATTATCCAGGTCCCTCTTGGGTAGTGTAATTATTTTATTGTTGATGATTCTAGATAGTTGAACTGTAAGCGAAACATCAAGGAAGAGGGACAAATATTACTTACAGCTGTCAGGCTAAAATATGTCAGTTTCAGTCAGTTTGATTCTCGCGAAATATCATAGATACATATAAAATAATAATGATACAACTAGATATTTTACTTGAAAATAAATAGTGAACTGGTGTCTTTTGATAAATAATTTGCTATAAAATGAAGATCTCTCTGTATGTGATTTTCACAATAATGCTAACAAGTTCATGTGCTGAAATAAAAATAGAAGATCACGTAAATTTAATTTCTAATATCCATGACTTCTACAAGCCATCCGCTGTAATATTTATTAATTTTGCTGATAGAAAAAGTGAGTTTCAATTAATACATTTACACATATATTAAAATATTGAACCACCAAATCTGACCTATACACTTTGTACAAAATACACATGTCCTGTGCAGGTATGGCTGAGATAAACGTAGTTTTCGAAATGATATTAATGTTGTCCAGAAAGAATATTAAAGCAATGGCGATACATTTCGAAAAAATACCAGATTTCAAACTTTACTATGATGGATTAAAAACAGAAAAACTCCCCATGAGTGTTTTTTTTCTGACATCAAAGAAAGCCCTTAAAGAATTTGAGAAATTCTCAGGAATTTTGTATCTACACAAAACAGTAAACCTTGTAATCTTTCAAGAAATTGTTGAAAAACCTCTAAAAGATTTATGTCTAAAACCAATTGGAAATTCACTTCAACTTAAAATTGATACACTATTGATAGTTAAATGCTATGAAGAAAATGTGCTTCGACAATGGTATTCAATTTGTGGGAATCAAACAAGTCTTTATGATTGGGCCAGCTGGGATTCGAAAACTGGATTGCTATTGAAGGGAAACCAGACATTTTATACAAGAAGGGCTAATTTATATGGAAAAGAGTTGCGTATTGCAACAGTAAAAGTCAGTAATGTTCAATGATTTATTAAATTGATTAATTACCTATTATTAAATTAATCAATTAATAAATTACTGATTATTCCAGGATTCAAGCACATCTCATTTGAAAAATGGAGTACTGGTTGGATATTATGGAGACTTATTACGCATATTAGAGAAAGCATTAAACTTCACGTCAAATTTCGTGAAAGAAGAAGCTGAGTACGGAAGTTTCGACGAGGTAAACGGAAATTGGTCAGGAGCGATCGGCCTTGCAATAAGAAAAGAAGTCGATTTAGTGGCTACTGATTTTCAGATGACCGATCAAAGGTCGAAATTTATTGACTATTCTGTTCCTTTATTTTTTAAGCGAACGGTTCTCTATATGAGAAAGCCATCAACAACAATGGAAGTTAATTGGACTGCACATTTTCAGGTATTCGCATTAACATTTGAATGTGTAAATAATAGAAATTTATGTTGTGTTGATTATTTCAGCCTTTCACCAAAAAATGTTGGAGTGTTTTTATTCTATTTATAATAATCATATCTATACTAATTACTTGCATCGAGGAGACTGTAGAAGGATCTAGCGACAAGTTGAGCCGGTTTTTAAACAATTATTTTAATGCTTTGCGTATTTATTGCCAACAAGGATTGGCAGGTATGAAGAAGAATACTTATTATTATACGTATAAAAGAGATTTTATATAGATTAATTAAATTAAAAATTTCATTAAATTTGTCCCTCATTTGAATGATTTCTCTTCCAGAAAATCCAACAACATTGTCTTTTCAATTTATTTATTTTTCTCTTTTATGTTCTGCATTTATTATTGCATCTGTCTATTCCGGTTCTTTGGTAAGCACTTTCGCAATTCCTAAAACATACCTGCCTTTTAAATCCTTGGAAGGTTTTGTGAATGATGGATCTTATAAACTAGTAATTATTCGAAATTCAGCATATTCGGATTTGCTTGAAGTGAGTCTAAAAGTATTCAAATATAGAATAAAAAAAGAAGAACAAATAATAAGTGTCCTCCACTTTTTAGAATGCGAATGATTCAATCATGCGAGATATGAGAAAATTGCTCATAAATGAGAAAGCACAACCTCGAACTCTACAGGAAGGATTTGATATGGTGGAATATATATAGACAAACTTTCATTAATTATAAATATCTAATAATTTATATGTTATAAATGAGTGTTTTTCATTTAATTAGGTATGCCGTAGGAAAGTAGTTTTCTACGTGAATGAGATGGCAGCAGAAATCGAGAATATTAAAATTGCTTGCAAATTAAGTAAAATTATGACAGGACGGTACGAAAGTCTCGCTATGGTTTTACAAAAGGATAGTCAATACACTGAACTTATAAAATACCAGTGAGTTAGCCTAAAGTTGTTTTCAATTTTATTATATTTAAATTTTAATTAATAGTGAATATAATAAATATAATAGTGATTTAATAAAATATTGATCACTTTAGAATCACTAGATTGAAGGGTAATGGAGTATTGGATTATTTAAAGTCTAAATACTTCGGTAATAAATGTACGCACGACAAACTAGAAAAATTTAATAGTGTTGATATAAAAGGAGTTGTTTTGTTATTGGCGATCGCCACTGGAGGAGTTATTTTGGGAATGATAATTTGTTTTGGAGAACGAACTTATTTCTCTTATAAGCATGAAGACAAAAAGAGGCCGGAGAACAAAGACGACTTCTATATTAGACTCAGTGAATCTCAGAAGGAAATTCATGAATTTTCAAAGATGATTCAGAAATAAGAAAAACTGCAGCAGATGCACAATTAGATAAGAAAAATTGAATTGTAATACTGTAAATGTAAAATTATTTTAATCCAAATACCTTAGAATATAACTATTAATTAAACTGTTTTCTGTGTTTTGTATTTTTAAAATAACTGTCACATACACTGTACTGCAGGATAATTATGCATGAAAGAATTTAATGAAATTCAAAAGATTATTCGATTCGATAAAATACCAATTTTTTAAAGACATTATTAATGCCATGGAAATATTAATAGCACTGTTCATTAGCAACTCGAAAATATTATTGAGGTCAAAAGCGTGTTTTAGGGGTTTATGTTTCTATAGTATATGTGAATAAAGTCAGGCAAAATCAAGTGAGGTCTTTTTTGTAATTTGTATACATGTATTGGTAAATATGACAGCTTGTTCTGAGATAGAGATATCAAATCGTCGAAGCTGTTCAAGATCTTTTTTTTCGATAAATCTGTCCGTATATCATCCCCCTGTCATAATGTTTTACTAAAATTTTCAAAGGTACAAAAATGTCAATTCTCCGTCCGGAAACATATTGGAATTAATGGAAGTGAAATCGAAATGAAAAAGTTAATTCTGGTCACAATAATTCTAATAATAATTCCCGTTTACTATGTCCAAGGAAAAAGTAGAAATAAAATATCCGAATTTGCTGACTTAATTATGGATATTCAGGAACTTCATAAAGCTAAGACTGTGATGGTCGTGCATGCTATTCATTACGAAAGTAAGTACATATGAAAAATGTTGCGTGAAAAAATGTGAAGTGCACTTATTGCTCAAAGTACTAACAGCAAATGATAAATAATTACTTTTAGATTTACACGAGATGGAATTTATTTTCAAATTATCGCGGATATTATTGCAAAGGAATGCGACATTTTTGTCAGAGAATATTGATAAAATCAAGTATTCAGAAGAATACTACACAGGGCGCATTGGACGTCTTTTAATAGTTGTATTTCTAACTTCGAAAAGAGCCATCCAGATGTTTGAGATACACGCTAAAAATATAGATTTAGTATCACCATTTTGGCTCATTCTTTTCTGGGAAATACATGAAAAGCCCCTGTACAAATATTGTCAACATCCAGTAGGAAATCCATTTCAAACTGCTTTTAATACAAGGCTCTTAGTGAAGTGTTATGAGGATGAGAAAATTTACGAGTGGTACTCTCTCTATCAAAATGAAACAGAAGTTCAACAATTTGCTAATTGGGATTCAATAAATCGTCTCAACTTAACAAGTCAGTCAGAAATTTACAAACGGAGACCACAAATTGGTGGAATTTGTTTGCGAGCTGCAACATTAAAAGTAAGGGAAATATAATTCTATATACTTGTATAGAAATCAAGTTGATGATTATTTTATGAAATTGAAAAAATTGTAGAACGCTAGGCAATATAAAGGTGTGTCGAGACTCATGGTTATGTTAGTGAGGGAACTTTCTAAAGCCCTAAACTTCACTCTCTCGTACAAAATTGAAGAAAAAGGAATTGGAAGTTGGAATTATAGTAGCCATAAATGGACGGGAATAATGGGCCAAATTGTTAACGGTGAAGTCGGCATGTCGATTTCTCCAATGATTATGACTTCAAAACGATTAGAAGTAGTTGATTTTTCTCAACCCCTAATTTTAGCTCGCAGTCTTTTATGTATAAAACAACCCAAAATCCTCAAAATCAAGTGGATTGGACACTTGCAGGTATTTTTGAAAAATGTCTGTATAAAAACGTACGTTATATAAAATGTATTCCATACTATGTGGGTTTAAATTTCAGACATTCAGTGCTAAGGTTTGGTATGCTCTTCTAGCCTTTGTACTGATGACACCTATCGTTCTCACGTTGATGAAGTTGAAAATAAATCAAGGCAATGTTACTAAGAAACAATTGCTTTATGACAGTTACTTCAGCGTGTGGAGAATTTTTTGTCAACAGGGCCTCGTAGGTAATTGAAATATAAATCTATTTTATATCCCAAATTGTTTAAGAATAATCACAAAGTGGTTGGGTAATAATAATAATTATGCTAAATTTTTTCAGAACTTTTGTCCAATTCGGCTTTGAGATTGGCTTACTTCTCAATTTTTCTTTCATCTTGGATAATTGTTACGCTTTATTCAGCCTATTTGACAAGTAACCTTACGTTGCCAGCTCCAAGTTTGCCTTTTAACGATATAGAAGGTTTTTTGGCAGATGGAACCTACAAGTTAATTATGCTCAGACATTCTGCGCATTATGACTTATTTCAAGTAATTAATTTGTTCACAATTTGCATCTACATTACAGATCTAATTAATAATTATGCTCTATTATTACTCAGAGTACAGAGGACCCTGTTTTAAAAAAGATGAAATTATTAATGAAGAAGGCGAATGATATGCCTATTTTCGCGAAAGAAGCTTTTGAACAGGTATTGCATTTAATCTAATTTATAATATAGAAGTTGACAAAAGTTTAAAAATATATATAAAATTGCAGGTTTGCAATGAAAGAGTAGCATTCTATACTAACGAGGCTAATAGGCAATCACAAATTTCCATTCCTTGTTCACTGATAACAATAAAAACTGGAAGAATCGATAGTATAGCATTAACTATTAACAAGCATAATCAGTATTTGGGAGTATTCAAAGTTCAGTAAGCATAATTTTCATTAATGTGAGAACTCTCTATGTGACTTTCATCCTCGCTTTCATCTAACAAAATTGGCATTTTCAGTCTCCAAAGATTTTTGGATAACGGAATAATGAATAGATTAAAACGAAAATATTTACCAAAGATGGAAAATTGGCCAGAATCACAACACGTTACAGATGGCTTCCAAGGTGTGGTGCCAATTACAGTGATATTTTCAGGTGGTTTAGGTTTAGCGCTTTTAATTCTACTTTTTGAAAAAATCTACTTTTACTTTACAAGTAAAAGAGAAAAAACGTTTCCATAATTCAATTAATTTTTCCACAAAAGTACAAGAAAAATTTTCAAGTACATATAATGTAGAAAAAGAAAATAATAAAAACAATATTCACTTTTATATTTTCACTACTCTTATTTTATTCAAAAATATCTCGGTCTGAAAAATACATGTCACTTATTAGTCACCTTTTGACAATCGGTGCTACGCAATAACGATCCTTTCATCAGGTAAAATACATCGTTTTGTAAATGCACTTTAAATGTCAAATTATTCCTCGGAGTAGTTTTGTTCTTAAATCTAGGAAATCTCAATAGAAAGGACTTACAAATCGCTGATTAAAAATATAATGTCTTACGGCAAACAATTACTCGATTAAAAGAGATTCTATGTATAATAGAAACGGGGAAGAGAGAATCAAATACTGGCGTTTACATAATGCAAAGTCTTTGGTTCTATTATAATTATGTGGCATATCTTATATCTTTCATCAGCCCTGCCTATGCACATATCCACTGTAATTTCACAGATATTAACTACAAGTAATGAAAATCTGTCACGTTATGTTGTAACTTTTATAATAATGTCTTTCCTGATTATTAAATGCCTCAAATATCCTATTTCAAAATAAGAAAATAAAATAAAAATAAAACGGTTTAAACTCGAATTATTATTTTAACTCGAAATAAAAGAAAACCCGGATACAAACAATAATTATTAGATCTTAAGAAATAAAAAGTAAATAATAGATTTTTCGTCATCTTTAAAAAAAATTATATTTAGCATTAAACAGCAAAACTTTCAGATCTCTAACTCGAATTCTAAAGAAAGTAATAAATGTAATATATAACACATAGATTATTGAGATCATTTTTTTGCGGCGGTTCTGACGAAAAGTAATAAGTAAAAAAATAAGTAATAACTTAATCGTCTTTAAAATACTAAAATAGCATTTAAGAACCAAGAATAGCATTAATATCGCACACTTGACACTTAGCTGTATACACACACGTGCTTGCGTGATATGATTAATCGATTAACGAACTATAATGTCAATTGTTTAAGTTCAGCCTTAAGTGTTTGTACAATTTCGGTCAATAATGGGTACCTTGTGATTACTTCGATTATCGTAAACAGATCTATATGTACATATTATATAATTGAAAAGAGGTATAATACTTTAAAAGAAGAAGGTATTGACTAATTGCAAATTTGGAAACTTAAAAACTTTCTAATTGAAAGCGTTAAAAACTATATTAATTAATTATGTTCTAAATACGAAAATTTTAATACTTAAAAGTGTAAAATATTTGAAAGTCGATATGATTAAATCTTTAATTCCTCCAAATGAGGACAAGAACCAGTAGAATCCTTAAATTTTTTTTACTGTAATGTTTTGAATTTAAAACTTTTCAGAACTGGAAACTTTTTTCTCATATTTACACATGATTAATATGAATAAATTACTTCTCATGGTAACGATTACTGGCAGTCAATTGGAGTGACGTAGCTCTTCCTCATAAATTCGTCTCTTTGGGACGAATTATAAAGGACGGGACTAAAAATAATCTTAGTCTCAAAAATGCGTCTATTATGTGCGGCAGCGTTCGCGAATCTTAAGATAAATATTAACCTAAATTATCAATAAGTACAACTACAAGAAAAAAAATCCCTCTAAAATTTCACTAGTCACGAGCAAAAAAAAAAAGTAATTCTAACTAGTTTTAGGAGCGACCACACACGTTAATCTTAATCTTGAAACCATAGACTAGATTCTGTTGAAAAACTAATTTCTTTAAAGCTAGTCTAACATTGGCTACCTTCTGAAATCCGTCTTATACCAATTTGAAAAAAAAAAGAGAACATCACTTCTTTCTTCCCAGTCTATTTTTCTCGGGACATTTAAATTGCTTTTCAAATTTGAACATCGAAAGCGGTCAACCAGTGACGAGAAAATGAAACGTCCAGAAGTAATTTTTTCTGAATTCAATTAAATGAAATTTTCAATAATTTGTTTCAAAGTTCTGCGTAATGAAAATGAGTTAATATATTATTATTAACAAATTATCATGTAAATGTACTTTCATTCTACATACTTCATCTATTTAAATATTTTCTTGTCCCTCTTAAAAAGAATAATTCATTCATTGCAATCATTACAGTACAGCATTCGATTCATATACACATTCTACTGTAGCTTAAATTAATCTTAGCTGTATTTATGAAATATGAAAAAGACGGTTCACGTCTGATGTCACGCAACGGATAACGAAGAGCAAGCAGTAGAGCGACGTATTGTACAGCTGCTCACAGCCTATGGTACAGTCGTCATTTTCTTCTTTAATAATATTGAGTTTAAGGCATTCATTATAGAATATTCATATAAATAAAGAATCAATTAAAAAATAATCTCTTAAATTTTCACTGGTGATTTGCATATTCAAGACGACTAATCTCAAAATTTTAAAATTGAATTGCCAATCAATGTACTTCAAATATATTTTAGAAGGGAATGTTTGTTGATTTTTAAAAACGAAGTAAATCACTTTCTAACCAATAGCTACACACTTTTGCTAGAAAATGTGACAGTCTTGAATGTTTGAAACCTTAAATAACAATCAAGTTTTGGCAATCAAGGTTTGGATATCTTGTCACAACTATCACATAATTTATTCTCACTCTAATTCTTACTTTAGTATTATAAAATATTTGCCCCTAAAATGACACGAGTGCCTTTAAATGATAGTTTCTGAAATTTCAAGAGGATCGATTAAATCAATGTCTACCCCTCAAAATTTTCCTTTCATTTACCTAAACATCAACTATGTACTTAAGAATTTTTTTTATGACCATAAACTCCCGAGTTTCCAATCCTTATAGATTCTTCAAAAATGACAAAGTTTAAACTTATGCCTTTGGAAGTTGCATTTCATGAAACTAAGACGGCATCAAATACCTGGTGTTTTGTGGAAGAATTTCATTCATATTGACAGCCTGCTGTTGAAATATACCGCCGTCTTTTAATGCTTGTTCCTTAAAAGCTGAAAAAGTCTGCATTAAATTGGAGTCTTTCTGCAAACTTTGAATGTGTTGAAGTAAAGTGGCTTCTTGCTTGATGAAGCTACCATCTTTGAGGATGAAGTTTACGTCTTGCTTAGGCATAGCAGCCGACATTTCAGCAATCTTATCCAGGGCATCTCGGTCCGAGAATAGTAAATCTTTAGTCTTTGCCTTGGTTCTCTTGATGCCCAAGTGGGTTTGCGCATGCTTGTTCAAATGATCCTTTCGCGAAAAGGCCTTTTGACACACGGTACAAGTGAAATTCTTGTCCCCTGAGTGAATTACGTAGTGCCTAGTCAAATGCTCGTTTCGCTTAAAGGCTTTTTGACATACAGGACATTTGAAAGGGCGCTCATCCGAGTGACCTCGCATGTGCTGGTCTAAATGTTCTTTCCTTTTGAGCATCGCCCCGCATTCTTTACATTGGTATTTTCTTTCCTAAAAAGCGAAAGATGCACTCGTTAAGGTCTATTAGGAACAGTATTCAAGAAGTCATTAAAAAAGAAAAGAAAAAAACTGGTTAATTTAGTCTGCAAACCCATTTAATTAATTATTTACCTGTATGTGGCCTTGAATATGTTGTTCGATTTCACTTTTGTCCGCAAAAGCCAGATTGCATTCAGGACAACAGTAGAGCGATGAACCATCTATAGCCATCGTTATCTTGATCTCACCGGTTTTCGCTCTAAATTTCATCTTCTTCTCCGGCTTTGGTGATTCTGTTTGCATATGTTGTTCAACTTTGATAGTATGTGAACTACTGTCACTTTCCGATTGGCCTTCTATATGTATATTCAAATCGCTTGGACTTATTGCTAACATCATGTTTTCAGGATTCATAAAGTGATTGCCATTTTGTAATTGGGAATTTCTGAACCCTGGCACACTTGGAATATTCAAAATGTTGTTCTGTGTTTGCTCAACTTTTTGCTCTTCCTCCTGTTTTTCTTTTTTCATCTGCTCACTTTGAAGTTTTATAAGCTGTTGTAACGTAAGCGGAAGCGTCGTTGCTTGTAATTTTTGAAGATACTCTGTCATGGTTGTACTTTGTTGTTGAATCTGTATTTGACAGTTGGCCTGTAAAACAAAAATAATATTTACATTACTTCGTTACTTCATTCTAAGCTCTGTTTGTTGTAGTACTTTCAACTGCTAGCATATATAAATATATATTTAGAAAAATTTTTACTGGTAGATTGTTTGATTGTACGCTTAGAATCGAAGCGTTATTGCTCACAGCCTGGCCATAATTGGGAATGTTGATGGCTTGGATGCCTTGTTTCTCACAGAGTTGGATTAGAGTATTCGGATCGGGCCAGGATAATTGAATTGTTCCAGGATACTTGTTTGGCGAATTCACCTTCAAAATAAAATTAGTATTAATTCTCAATGGTTAAAATAAATATTATTTTTGAAAGAATAATGCAGGAAAACTTTGCTATTTCAGTCATTTATAAATTGCACTCAGAAAACTTTTTCCATTAATTAAACTCACTTAGTATTGTGTAAAATAATTTATTATTGAACAGTGAGAAAGGTACTGTAAAAAATTCTGTGTAAATTTGCATTAAGAATCGGTGATACAAATGATTTATAAAGCAAAGCAGGAATGTTACAGGAGGAATGTCAATTTACAAAGGATTTTTTACAGTGGAGAATTAATGATTAGTTTAATAAAACCGTTGCTGTTTTCAGATGAAACGTGTCTCAAAGTCAAAGCATTTGTAATTTATGGTAAAAATTGAACAATTAAAATTCAAAGATAAAAAATTTGAACCTTTCAGTATCTAAGGAATATTATTTCAGCAGTTTAACAAAAGGCCGCGTCTAGATTCATCGAAATTCGATGACCGCTTAAACAATTTAACAAAGAGGAAACTATTTATATTTGATTTTAAATCTTTATCTAAACTTAATGAGAATTTCATTATGAAACACATTATCTGAATATAAAGAAATAAGTTTTGACACTTGTCAAAACCTCTAAAAGGAAATTGAATTATTCTTGTCCATAATAAGCATTGTTCTTTCAAAAAATGTTATATGAAAAATCGTAGATATAAAAAAATCCATTAAGAAAATTAAAAACTATGTCAATTACACTTGTAAATATATGTATACTTACCAGTATTTGTTGGTGTTTAGATTGATTAGATGCTGCTGCAGTGGTGTAAATAGCATTTGCAGCAGCTTGTAAATCAGCGGAGCTCGAAGTAAATCCTGAATTCGACCGAGAGTTTATCTCGGAGAATTGAGGTAAAGAAACCTGGACACCAGTTTCATCGGAATAGTTCATTTTTGAAGGATAAACTTCTGACACTTCGCGAAGAGACGTTTATCACACAACAAAAGATACAACAACGCCAATCACTATAACCTCAAATTGGGGGCTTTAAATGAAAGGCTTCACTTAAAACCACCGAAATTTGTTCCCGAATGCAACTTTGTAATCGGCATTTTCACGGACGCATACTTCTCACTACGAATAAATAAAATTGATGTAAATGAACAATATTGAATTAAATTTCTTGTTAGACAGCAGACAGTGAGCCGTAGCCGCGTTGAGCGTCTTTCCAAGATGGCGTCCATAAGTGTTACCAATATATGTAGGGAAGAATGAAGAAAATACATGCATACAAACATATATGTAAACTTTACTCCAAAAATATTCTTGGAATAGTTTTGGAATAGTTAATATAAAATTATGCAATTGTTTACAAAAGCAATTGTAATGAGAAAATGTTTAAAGGAAATTTATAGGCATCAATTTGTTTGTTGAAGTCTTTTTAACCACTTTCTCGTGGTACATAAAACTGATAAAATTGTCATAAAGTTTTTTATGTTCATCAGACTGATTATGGCAAGGGTAATTTAGTACACACGACGCGCACGACGCTTATGCGCTTAACGCTTATCAAGTCGCTTTTTATCATATACAATTATACATATAACTGAAAAAGTGCAATTTTATTTTATATATCAGTATAACAAAATATTAACTGCAGAATTTTTTGGAATTCTCTCTTACTGTGAAGATGTAAGTGTTATTTTGATATCAAAATAAATTTAGGGGTTCAAACTAACGAGGAGGTTATAATGTAATTATAAGTTTGATTGATTTTTGTATGATGAACTTCACTATCAAAATTATATTTCCTCTTGTCAAATTTTTTTATGCAATGGCTAAAGTAATTAAATCTTTTATTGAATTTTAATTGATTAATTAATTGTAAAAGCATTATACCGTTGCTATTCTTTTGATTGATCCGGTATAAAATAAATAAATTATTTTTCATTTCATCATAAATTATTTTAGCTATAGAAAATAAGCTTCTGCAAATGAAAATTATTTTACAGATTCGTATTTTTTTCAACGCCTAGAGATTTCAATGAGATAATTTTTTTAATTGAAAAGAAAGTTTGAAGTGTCAAACAATAATTTTAAAAAATCGGTCAATTTGAATAAATAACAGTTATTATTTTTCACGACTTTTAGAAATTGGAGATGGAAATTTATGAATAAAATAAGTTTCACAAACCAATATTTTTGCTTGTAATCTGAGTCGGATTTTCTTTAACCTTATATTAATCGTAATTGAGCTGTTGAAAGTAAAAAGTGGATAAAAATATAATTTATAAGAGTGAGAGAAAAATTCTTTAAAGTAAAAATAGGACAAAACGAATTTTCAGTGTTTAAACAGCGTTCCGTTTTTGCTCTGACAATGTTTCATTTTTACAAACGAAATATTTTTATCAATTTTTTACTTTTAGCTTCTTAATTATGTAAGTAATTTATCTTTTGGCGTATACTTATTACGTCCAATATCATTATCCAATCTCAAAGAGTAGATAATGACTTTACAAGCAAATAATTTGACAAATTATTTGTTTCGGTGAAGTATAGGAAATTGCACAACGAATAAAATGAGTCTTCATTCACTAAAATTTTATCGATGTTATAAATTAAGTTTCGAAGAAACTGCGCAAAATCTTTACCTACAATTATTTTGATTACACAAACCACTTTTTGAGTTGTCTTTGAAATTTAATTGTAATTTAATTGTAAAATTTAAATTTAAATTTAAAAAAAATTTTAATTCGGTATGTATAATAAAATTTTATTTCCAAGGCCTAGTAGATATCAGAAGTAATGTTCATTTTGAAATGGCACATTCTCTCGATACCTATGTCGATAAATTACGTAAGAGAAGTCGCATTTTACTGGCTCAGATAGAAGAAAATTCTTGGAGAATTAACCAAGAGATTAAAAAATTGTGTTTTGAAACCTCGTAAGTTTTCAGTTATACTAAGTATCAATTTTTCATCAATCATTTTGATTTTTGACTCAATTCGAATAGCGAATAGAATCTAAATAAATATCTACGTTTTTTATTTTCAGATCTTTGAACCAACCATCGAGCTTACAACAAATTCATTCTCCAAGAATCTCGGAATTTTGGCAACTAAGAAACGATTCACGTGGTGTTGGCGGTGCCTTGTGTCCAGATTATTATTCCCTGAGTTCTAAATATCGTTCTGCCTCTGCACCAATCATGACAATGCAAAAAAGATTATTACTATCATCTAAAAAGAACGAAAATGAAGTTCAATACCGTATGCCAGTAAAAGATTGTTACTGCAACCGCTTAACGCGTAAAATGCAATTCAGATCAACAAGAACGAAGGTAAAACCTGCGCCATGCAGTCACTGCAGAAGTCTAATAGATTTAAGACCAATGGCTTGGGTAGAGAGTAACGATATTCAACCGACAAATCCAGCAACTCCTCTCAGTTATGAAACAGCACAAAGAGTTAGAAAAATAAATTACTCTCCACAATCCCAATTTCTGCAAAATAAAATCTCTTCTAACCACAATCTTCTTAATGAAAGACCCTCAGGAACTTCATCACAATCAGCTTCTAGATTTTCAACAAAATATCCTTCTTGTGCTGGTGATAGAGTTCAAAAAACTTTCAAACCACTCCATTCTACTTACAGAAATATACCACCAGAATCTCTTCATCAATTTAATGATGAACCAGTTCAAGCTAGCGAAAAAAGCTCTCTTCCTAAACATTTTTGCTCTCAGATAAATAAAGAATCTCAAAGTTCAACAAAGAAACCGTCGCGAGAAATATTAGCAAAGAGGACAATATCATCTAAAAAAGCTTCAACTACTTCAAAAGACACACAGGCTCGAAAGACAAGAAGTAGAAACTTCACTTCTGAAGGAGATTCTCGATCCTGGCAATCTAGAGTATCTAGACCAATGCATGAAGATATGTTTTATGATGAAAATTACTTTGGAGAGTACGATGTAACTCCTAAATACTCAAAACAAACGCGACCATCCTCAGGACAAAAAATTCGCAATAAACGAGAAGTAATTCAAGATAAAGATAATGAAATGATAGATTTGTACAAGTTTCGGGAGCAAAATTATTTTGATACGCATGGTTCTACCCAAACTCTTTTATCGTCAAGATCATCAGGTTCTCTCGAACGCTATTTACTGAATGAAAGATTATTTCCGCAACCAGCTGGTAAGATTCACCGAGGAGATTTGGTGGTAACGATGCCGCCATGTGCAACGAAACAAAGAAAAAGAATCCATTATTTTCCGCGATTTGTCGTCAAGCAGGAGAAGAAGAATTATGGGACAGGAAAACAAAAAAATGTTCGCAGTTGTCCTTTAACCGGTCACGAAATTGATGTCGGTACTTTGAAAAATCAACATCCTTCCAACAGTTTAGCACTAAGATTTCAGAAAGGAGTTCCCTGAATATTAAGAGTGAATTATCATCTGAAGATTCGGTCAAGATAATTAACGTTTTAGTAAATGCACAAAAATATTTAGTATCACTCAAGCCATTGAATATGTAGTGGCTATTATGGTAATTCCGCGAAAACCCTTTGTTATTTCATTTATTTTATATTAGCTCGCATGTCACATTGTTGCCCTTTGGATATATTTTTTAAAAATTTAGCAGAGAAAAAATGAAATTATCTTTAAAAGAAGATAATAATAGATAAGGGTTTCTTTTGAAGTCTATATAAAATGAGTTAAAACTAAAATAAGATTCCTTAAGGGGCCATCCATAAACCACGTGGACAGTTTGGGGAGGGGAGGGGGGTATGTAAAAATTTTCTACGCGTGTCCATGAGACTGTCTACGCCTGAAGGGGGGCGGGAGGGTCAAAAAGTGGTGAAAAATTGTCCACGTGGTTTATGGATGGCCCCTAAATGGAAGAATTTTTCTAGTCAATTTAAATAGAAATTAAATTGAATAGTAATTTACAGTTTCGGAATTATTCAAAAAATGCCTAGTCTAAAACGAAATGTATTTACTATTGATATTTGACTTCGGACCGTTACAAAGTGTAACATTTTGAGAAATTTTACATAAGAAATACTGGTCATTATTTTTATAAGATATATAGATGTAGAAATATATTTAATAAATAGATAAAATAAAGATAAATTAAAGTAAATCAGTGGTATTGAAGAAGTCTAAATTTACTCCCGTTTCAAGAACTTTATGAATCCGAAATTCCAGTGACTAATAATTAAAAATTTTAATCTTTGGTACTTTGATATCAATTTTAATACTTAAAAAATTTCTTATTAAACAAAGAAAATACCGAGTTCTATTTTAAGTTGAAAAATGTCAAATCTTCACGTTTTAAAGATTTTTTCCTTGAAAAAGTTGAGTCAGTCTTTAAAAGGTCAATAATTCAGATACTAATTTCAAACTAATCAACGGGATAGCGAAAACTTCCATAAAAAATATATCCTCAGATTTAGAGACTATCAAGTGACATTGGGTCATTATTGCCAATGACAACTTTTATTGCTTCCTTAATCGATTTCTTTCTAACAGGTTTAGCTTTTTGAGGAGTGCCTAGTTCTTTTTTTTTTGTGGAAAATTATTTGATTGTATTTCACTTAAGCCTCTCTTTCCATAAAACGCATAAATATCGAGCATAAAAAAGCACTTAGTTGAAGCGCTTTATTTTCCTGTCTAAAGGAGAATAGAACACGAAGGATGGTTATTTACATTTACGTCATTAGTAGTTAATCTCCTCCGGAAGGTTGTCTTTTTAAATGCAAAGATTCTTGTGGCCTTTCGAGATTTGGAGTCAAGTGGAGACTTCTGAAAATATTTTTCCAGAGGTGTTAATAATTTTTTTTTCAAGTTTCGAGTTCATATTTATCAATTTTAAATCTTGAACATTGAAACCTGAAGATAATAAGATGCAATGCAAGGTTGATTTGTTAATTGAAAATACATATGTAGCTAAATAGACGTTAAAATAACTGCAGACAGTCGCTGAACTCAAACAATCTAATGCTAATGAGTAAATAATCACGGAAATTATTATACATACGGCCTTAAATATTCTATTTCAGGAATCAAGAGTATTAAGCTTGCTTTAATGTATTTTTTTCAAACAATATACGTGACTTTTGAACATTTTTATAGCACCTTTATTATACCGGATATCATTCGTTTATGTAAGTTACAGTTTCTGAAACAATTAAAAGATAAATCAATACATACTTCATAAAAACTGAATTTAAAAGAATAAATTATTTCCCGATTTTTAATCTCAATTAAAAAGCTGATGAAATATTGATTTATTTTTATTTCTTTTATATTATTTTTTAGCCTTAATTACAAAAGAATTATTTTTAGAATAATATATTTTATGCAATATGATTACAGGTTTAATGTAATACATTTAATAAATGATTAGAGTAATTCATTTAACATGTGAGAATCTAACAGCTAAAAGAAAAGCGATAAAATCATTTTGATAAAAAAGAAGTTAAATATGAGTATTTGGAAGATTTTATAACCAGGTGTGTCGTGGTTATAAATTATAAAGGTATGAATTATGCTTTGATTTTTTTTTAATTTTTCGCAATTAATCTGTTCTTGATAGTTGTAAATAGAAAACAATCTACAATTAATGTCTGCCCTGGTTTTATTTATCAAAAATCGAAACTATGTTACTTTAATAAACAAATAATCAATTTTTTATTTATTACTTGAGTTTAAAGTAACTTGAAGAGAAGCTTGTATGTTCATTATACTAAACAATACTAAATTTACTGTTACGCCTGTTACGTTATAAAGTGTCAGATTCATTCATTTTAACCTTTGTTACAGAGCATCACAGAGCATCATTTTTTTTTTTTTAATATGTTTTTTTATCATTTACGTCGGTAATATATGTTAATTTTTACAAATTAATTCAGAATAGTTATTAGTAAAAAAAGAACAATAGCATTATTTAGGAGATCGTATCGATAATATTTTTGGCCGGTGAAAAAAAAAATGTAAAACGTGGAAATCCCAGTGACGAGAAGATAAAATCAAAAAGTTTTATTTACGTATGTATAAAGCATACGTATCTTCAAACAAACTCTACATATTAAATTCTTTTAAATTGTAGAACATTCATCAGATTTAAAGGGCAAAAAAAAAACTCCATTTACACGATTTTATAGAAGAGGTAAAAAAAACATTCTGAAAATATCTAATTAAATATAAATAAATTAAAAAAAAAAACTTATAGCCAAGTTCTGAAAAACTAAGGGCGAAGACTTTTTTCTTTCAGATATTTAATTACTGAATTAAAAAAATAACATATAGGTACAAATTCCAGTGAAAACTGGTGAAGGAACGAGCATTTTTTGCGTGAAGATGATTAGATGAATCATTAAATGCAAAAAGAAAAGGAACCAGATGATCATGCATACCTGAATTTTGGAGGGGGTATATGCATTCATATAAAGAATGGATAAACCGACATGAGTTCAGTTTGCGTTTCGTATTTCAGACAACTTCCCTCATTTCTGAGGCTGTCTTTCTGAATTTTTTTACAATAACAAACAGTGCGTGAGGGAATTTTTGGAATTTAATCAAACATGAATGGAGTGGCGGGATTAGTGTTGATTGCTTTTGCAACAGCATCTGCTCTAGATTTATGTAAGTCAATGCGAAATTTATAAAAATAATTTCATTAGAAATATTGTAAACGAATTATAGTTTATCAAAATTATGGAAGTCTTTTAGTTTCTTTATAAACAAATATCAATTCAATCCACTCATGACTCAATGAATTAGTTTTTATGTTTATCTATAATTCATGATTTTATTTTCACTCTCTTTCATATAATATATTTTCTTCAAAAAATAAATTGTCTTTGTTTAATTCTATATATCCTTTAGACTGTTTTTTTGTTTGTCAAACTCATTTAAAATATAATATTGCTCAAGAATGTCATTTATACTGTGTAGATATTTGTCCTCATATTTCTCAGTAGAAAATTTAAAGCCTCGGATGCTTAATGAAAAACTGGTGCGATAATATCACAATTTATTGAGCTATTAAAGAGCATTTAATATATAAAATAGTGCGTATCTTTTAATAATGAGCAATTTATTTCGCGATGTGTATGACCAATATTTATGTTATCCATTCTATATATTTACGACATTATGCATCACAACCTTTGTTTTAAATTAATTTAAATAGACATTACCTCTCTGCATGGTAGATTGAATTAAGAAAAAAATGTAATTTATGATTAATATTATTAATTATGATGCATTAGTTAATTTAAAAAAAGGTCCTTGAGCCAGTAAGTGAGTAAGGAAAGATCCATTTGCATGTTTATTCTATTTAGATTTTAAAACTCTATCAAAAATAATTAATTTTATATTATATACGCGTATTAAATTTATGTTACTTAATTTTCTATCTCAAGGGAAATAATTAAAATTAAGTAAGAAGTTTCTAATATCTTAAAAAACGAAGATTTGTTAAAAATTCAAGGTCGAATTATTTCACAATTACATTATTTTTCATTCTTAATGCTTTATATGGTACGTTTATGTTAACAATAAAATAGATATCTCAATGAGTCAGGGACTCCTACTTTCACCTTTTGTAGAAAAACATAATTATGATTTAAAATTGCTTCTTGGATTATGGTTATATGATTTTAGATTGTGTAATTTTCAGAGACAAAAAAGTAAAGATTTAAAATATATAAAGGAAAAAATTAATTTATAATTATATTATCTTTTTTCATTTTTAGCGAGCCATTTCAAAACTTGCAGAAAGTCTGACCCAAAATTCACAGAATGTTTGGGAGACGCTGTGTGTGATGCTGTGAAGAAATTAAAAGATGGTAAGATAAATCTCGTTTTCATAATGTTAACTACTTTTTCATTTTCCTACAAAATTCAAACTTGTTAACTACAAACTTAATTGTTTCTTTGAAAAGGTACAAGGGTTTTCAAAATATTACCTCTGGAACCTCTAAAAGTTAACAGTATATCCATTGGTGGAAATGAGGGATCAGTATCTCTTAAACAAGAATATAAGAATATAGAACTTCATGGACTCACTAGAGGCCTGAAACCTGGAAAAGTTGTGTAAGTGTGAAAAATTTTAATTTCTATAGAATTTATTTTAAAAAACTTTTCTTTAAAAAAATGTATGCTCATACCTATTATGATGTATAGTTTTTATTTTTAAATATGAAATATTTGCTTCTATAGAGTTGACTGGAATAAGTTAATATTTGTTGTGGATACTTATAGTCCACAAGTTGATTTCGCCGCAAATTACAAACTCGATGGAAAGATTCTATTATTACCTGTCAGAGGCAATGGACATTCAAACATTACCATGCGTAAGTGACAAGATTTACGTAATTTATCATAATTTCCTACATATTAATTCATAAAATATATTAAAGATCTAATTTGTTAAACTTATATTAATTACAGTTGACCTCAAGACCAAAAGTACAATATATTTAGAAAAGTACGAAAAGGATGGAGAAAGTTATTTAAAAATAAAGCAGTTCAAAGTTAAATTTAGTCCTTCAAAAGTTCTTTTACGTTTTGAAAATCTTTTTGACGGTGATCCAGTTTTGGGTAAGAATTAATTATATTAAATTAATTAATTTGACTTTATTTGAAATAAAGAAAAAAAAAAGATTTCACAAAATAGCAACATATTTTGTAATTTAACATCTTTTGTTGTAGCTAAACCAATGGAAACTTTCATTGACGAAAATGCAGATTTACTATTTAAGGAGCTTCAGGCACCATACGAAAAAAGCTTTGGCTTAGTCTTCGCACAAATTGGAAACGAATTATTCAGCCGAGTACCAATGAACAAAATATTTCTCGAATAAATATAATTCATTTAATTAATCGACTTACATTATGAATTCTTGGACTAAGATTATTTATAAAATATATGATCAAAAATTAAAAAAAAAATAAACTACATCTGTAATTAAAAATTGTGTTTTTATATTAAATTCTATGTATTTATTATTTTATTAAGCTTAGTTCAAATATTACTTTTATAGTTGTCCGTTTTGTATACAAAATTAAGAGTGAAATTTGAAAATGAAAAATATGCTTGGGAAAGATTCACAACTAACCTTCTGCAATGAATATTTAACGTAATTAAAACTGTTAATCCAGAAACTATTTAGAGAATCTTAATTTAAAACAAAATGAATTGCGATAAATATAATTTTTTTTTAAATTTAATAAGAAATATAACGAAAATAAAATCAGGAATAATTTCAAATTTAAATTTAGCGCTCAATGTTTTGTTGATATATTGGCAGCCAGTTCAAGTTGTCAGTCTAATTGCCCAACTTCACGTCGTACCGGTAAGACAAAGATTTACTCATAAAAACGATAAAAACCATAAAAATACAAACAACAGTGATAGCGGATAACTGGATTGCATAATAAAGTAATTTGTTGTATTCCGTATACGCATTATTTCAAGAGAATTAAAAAATCTGCAAGTTCTTCACTTTATTGTTGACAATTTTAATGAGAAAATCGCCGGAAGTAATCTAACCTCAAATTAATCATGCAAAGTATGCAAAACAAAAAGTTTCTGTTTGACAGAGTCGGCTCAGTTTCTCGAATTAATGGATTAGATAAGGCAGAGATTGAGTTCAAATTAAATGATAAAGTGGAAAAAGCCTTGTTGCGAAAAGACAAGTATTATCACAAAGGTAAACACATTCCTGAGGATAAACATTTAAACGATTATATATCAGTCGGATCACAGGTAAGATCATATATTTTTTAATTTAATTATAGTTATTTGATTATTTAAAAAATACTCCGTAAAATATTTGCAGTCTTATTTAATTCCATATATTGAAATTTGAATCCGAAGGTTAAATGCTTCTTTCTAAAATTCGGTTTTTAATTTAATTTCTATCCGTAAAATTTACATAGTTTTTATCCAAACTTATGTCCTCAAAAAACTGTCTTTTCTCGTTAAAGAATTGTTTATTCTTATCTAAATTTTATAATTTATAATCTGTGACAAGGAATCGAATGGGTTAAATTTTAATAAGAAAAATGTATTATTATTTTAACATGAAATGACTTGCTAATAAAAAAATGTTTTCATAGGTCATATTTTCCTGTCACATTTTGAACAATCAAGATAATGAGCAACAGTCCGTTTGGTATGTCATGATATGTCAGAAACACGAGAAGAGACCAAATTACAAGATGAAATTAAAAACAGGTCTCGTCAATATCACCGGATTGGTCATAGATGTTCAAAAACGACATGGTGTAATTTCCACAGATTATCAAAGTGAGAAAGACGCAAATATATACTTTTTGGCCAGTAAATTTTATCTGGACGGCAAGAGATTACCATCTTCGAGAGCTCTCACAGATGTTTTGAAAGCAGGT
The DNA here is from genome assembly GCA_904066005.1 of Synergus itoensis. Classification (NCBI taxonomy): domain Eukaryota; kingdom Metazoa; phylum Arthropoda; class Insecta; order Hymenoptera; family Cynipidae; genus Synergus; species Synergus itoensis. The sequence continues at coordinate 6,460,744 of CAJFCP010000036.1, read as the reverse complement.
GACATGATAATTTTCGATGCAATTCCCTGTATTCCCGATCAAAGCCCTGTGCAAAGTGAATGGTTTGCTATATTGGTTTTCAAAGGCAAAAGACCAGAGTCCCACAAATGTGTTGATAACAGACAGTCTGAAGTAGAAGAAAAAGGAAAAAAGGTAAAGGTCCCTAATAGGGCATACACAATTTTCAAACATAAATATTTCTAACAAATATTTCCTAAGAAGAATATGGCCTAGCGTTTCTTGAAAACTATTTTCAGTATGTTCAGCCTGAGGATGCGGATAGTATCATGAAGACAATGAAAAATGCTAAGTCGTTGAAGCCTTATATTTACGAATGTATCAATCGTGTAAGTAAATCTTTAGAGGATTATCTCTCACTTCTAAGATATAAATTTATATGTAATCTTATTTTTTATTTTTAGTACACAAACGACGCTAGAACCATGTTTGCTTTTGGAACTGGAGTCATATTGGACGTTCCGAATCAAGAATTTGGAATCGTACTAGGACAGTTCAAACTGAATCACTTTGAGTCCGTTTTATTCCACCGTAAAAATGCATTCCTTTTCGGAGTTTGTTTAGCAAACGCGGATTTAACGCAAATCTTCGTAGAAGGTAAAGAAATTGTATATCCAAATTAAAAAAGAAAGATTTATAAAACTAATTTTGTATTATGAGGATGAAATGTTATATTTAAAATTCTAAAGGTAACTTGAAATTAATGGAAAAGGCAAACACTGACTTTACCGATGTTTAATACAACCTGTACAAGGTACAAGGCTTATCCTGGTTTATCTTTCTCATTCTTATTTTATTATCGGCAGAGGCATGGTTAAAGTCTGAACTAAAAAATTTTAATTTATAAAATAAAAGAAGTAAAAAATAATTGTATAGAATTGTTCAGTTACAATCCTTTGTATCGCAAAGATTTGTTTCTAATTTTGAATATTTTTAATTTCAGGAGATCGTGTGAAGTTTATTGCTGTGGGCGCTCCTTCAAGCTTTGTAACAGATTGGATAGCTATTCAAATATCAGTTCTAAAAAGGGCTACTACGCAATACCTCAATGGCAACAGGGTTTCTCCTTATGAATTAACTTAAATTATGAACAAATTTCGATACCGAGATAAGGCACTAAAATTCTTTTCAATTTTACTTCCCTTTTTCTATCGAAAATATATGAAAAGCACTGTGATTGCTATTAGATGATAACCACAACGTGGATTTTCAGTCTATTTTTTCTTTACATCTATACAAACGTTTTGAGACTTTCATTTTGATTTTTTATTACGTTTTTAAAGACTCGATGAAAATCCCTGTGAGATAGTTAAGAATTTAAATTCTAAAGATTTTTCCAAATACAAGAAACACGAAGATGAGAAAAATGAAATTATTCCGAAGTATTATAACTTGTTTTAAGTTTTTCCAAAAAAAGCTTATAGATTTAAGTAAAACTTAAAGCTTAAGTCGTTGATACCGATGTAAAATGTGTGTAAAGTATATTTTCTTACTATAAAAGTAATAAGTATTATCAGAGATGATCTCGGGTATTATTAAGTAATAATAAGTATTATTTCACTAACAAGTGGTACATTTACTTTCCCACCTGGTTCCTAGACTTTTCTTAGGTTCAATCAGAGCATTCGCAGGCGTAGTTCGTCCACCCACTGTACTACACAAATACAATAAACGTCTGGTGTAAAAGAAACAAAAGTTGCCCGCACTTAATTTTTCCTTGCGTTGTTCGTGAGTTATTTATGCCAGTGTTCTGCAATTTCAAGTGGGCGGAGCGAACAGGACTAAGGAAAAATAGAAGGACCCTATAAATAAAAATTATTCTTTGACATCCTACATTCCTAACAAAAGTACTTGGCATAAATCGTCCCAGAAAATAAGTAACCACGCATCCTATAGTCTATGTGATATAAACCAGAGCTCGTTTACCGTCAAGACTTTCCGAATAAAGTTCCTACTTTATTGCACTTCTGACGTTTTCCGTGCATCTTTACGGCAATCTTAAGTTGTAAAGAGTATACGAGTGATATTAGTATTTACAGAATTTTTCCCAAAGTGTAAAGAATACCTATAGAACTTATGAAATTTGGTGGTAGTATTTTAAGTGTCTTGAAATATTTCGTCAATATTTCAATTAAGAAGTGAATACACTTTCAACTTGAAAATTGAAAACAGTATAATGACGTGAATTTCATTTTATAGATAAATTTTTTAACAGGCGTTAAGCGCAAAAACATGTCAGAAATTTGTTTATAAGAATGCATTTTAAATCAATCAATAATAGAGATCAACATAGTGACGTGGATAGAAAAGATTAAATATTTTCCCATTAACTTTTTCTTCTGCCTTCAGCGAAGAAATTTCTACGAATATCTACGAATATCTTGACTTTTATACATATATTATAATCATTGAATTGACAGTGCAAGAAATTGAATTAAAAATAAACTTCTATAAAATAAAAAATCCGTTTTTTGCAAAAAATTAAATCTACATACCGCATACAAATTAAATTCAATTGGAAAACAAAAGCCAATTTTCTTATGCATTCATCGCGTTGAAAATAAATCTGGTGCGAAAATAACTATTTTATCAACCAAAATGTCTACTTAAAATTCTGTTGCTCGATGATTCTCTTCGCGATTTCTTTATAGTAAGTAAAAACAGCGTATCAAAAAAAAAAAAAACCTAAAAAAAGATTCAGAAATATTATAGACCAGTGGGTGGGATTAAAAAATTTCAACCATCGTCACTATATATGAGATCTGAAGAATACAACCTCTTCCCGAGCCTGTTCGGACCATTCGTCCTGCTTGGAAATAGGAGGAATTCAAGAAGTGACTTACCAATCTGGACATTCCTGTAGACTTTGATGTGGAACCTAGAAATAAAAAAAATTAATTTAAAAAATTGTGTATGTTTTCTAATTTTGCAAATTTCTTGTGTTCTAACTTATTTGTGACCACTTTTTATTTTAAGACTTGTAGAATAACTATATTATATATAGAATAATTACATCCAGATTCTGATGCCACTTCAAAAGCTGCTTCAGTTTCTTCTGGTTTCCTCTTTATGTAGTTAGTTTCCCTTTGAAGTATCCGAATACTGAATCCATTCACAACACAATATATATAATCTGTAAAAGGATTGTAAGTTTCAGTATAGATTACAACCATTTATTAATATCCTTTGTCTTCGACTATCTAAGATTCTATTTATGAAAAAGCTTTAATTTTATTAATGAATCGCTTTTCTCACTTTTTATTAAGAGTATTCAGAAACATGTAAAATGCAAAAATGTATTAAAAAATTGCAAATGGTTAGAATTTTAGTCTTCAAAATCCGAATAAATGAGTATGTACCTGTCATTACGACCAGAAATCAAAAATTTTTCTCTGATATTGTTTATAATCACTCGCGTACTCCGAAAACCGACTTAGAACGATCACTGAAAATTTGGCGCGCAATAAACATTCTATTTGACGTCCGCCATACTGTTAAAATTTTCTTTTATATAGTTTACGATAATATAATATAATTTTCACACTAGCTTTTTACGAAAACTAAATAATCGACAAAGAAATATTTGTAATCATTCCGATTCAGTAAAATTAGTAATTGTTGAACAAAATTTCAATAATTGATTCTTAATGTAATATTGGGACTCTGCACCGTGGTACGATCAAACCTAACTTTCCGATTTTACCAAATTGCAACAATTATGTAAAACAGAACATCATATTAAAAATACGTTTCTTTTTAGTTCAATTGGTAAAATTGGTTCAATTTAGATAAATAACCACAACTTAAATCGGATTAATTGACAAATTTTACGAGCTTCCACATCCTCGACCGCCAAACCGAAACTACCCAGAAGCACTCACGATCATGAATCGAACAATTTGAACTGAAAAGGCGATTGTTCATTAGAAAGTTCTAGAACACTGTTCACACTGGTGTCATAAAATTTATTGCCGCATAAATTCTATTAATTGAGTCGTATTTTATCTAAACATATATAATTCTGTAATCGCGATGTCGGAACGCTTAATCGCTCAAAATTTGTGCACGTAATTCAAAGAATTATCATAAGAATTGTGATGTGAGACATTTTTTCTCCATTGTATAACGCGAAATCACATGGAATGAAGTTGCGCAAGAAGAAAGTAAATAATATCGATAGTATTCGACAATCGATTCTATGATCTATGACCATCAGGGTTGTCGTTTAGTAACATTTGGTAATATTTAGTAATATTTGGTAACATTATTATTAGTAAGTGGTAATACCTGACCCTATGAAGTTTGCAATTGCAATGTGTAGTTTAGTTTGTTGTTTAACGGTCAACGGAACGGATTAACTACATCGCGGAGTTTTCAACAATGTAGTGATTTTTTCTTAACTTTCGGTTGATAATTATTTTTGAGCGTGATTGTGAGGTTATTGGATATCAGTAAATGCAAATTTTATCGATTATTATCTTTTGTGTCGGCATCTCTATAGATTTTCGCTAAACTTTTGGCGTTTTTCGCTCCGAAATAGGTATAGGTTAGAATTTTTGTCAACTTGATAAAAATTGTGGTTGTAGGTTTAGTACAAAATTAATGTCTTTCTTCCGGGGTTTTTTGTGTCCGATTTCTTTCATAAGCTCGATTCTCGAGATTGTCGGTATATGTGTATTCAGTGTTCCTTGGTGTCCTTGAGTAGGGAGCAGATACAACAATGTCAGACAATGCCAATAATGTTATGAACAGGTACTTTATAGTTCTTTGTAATAAGTATATCTATAAAATGTATGGAGTATTAATCTTTTAAAATTTCTTTACATTGAAATTTACGTTCAGGTACCATATTTAGTTACAGATATATGGTTTTAAACTCTTATACATATATCCTTTTTTTAGTTGTGCACATCAACTAGATATACAGCAGCATTTTATTTGGAATTTTTAATAGGTTATTTTTTTATAATACATGATTCTTTTTCAGATAGTGCTGATCAATCTTCTTGTCTTGACTAGATACAAAAATGTCAAAAAAAATGTCTAAGAGGAAGACTCAAATAGAGAGGAATTTAGGAAAACTTCGGTGTAATTTCAGAATTTTTAAGTAAGTATAATTTGTTTCAAAGCTTTAAAATTCTGAGATTAAAAGGTCGCAATAAGAATTTCTTATTTTTTAATGGAATCCTTTATTCTTCAAAAATATAGTTATGTATTCTTTTATATTTTAAACTAAACTTTGGACCTTTAACAATTTGAAATTTACGATTATTTAATGGTTGAACTGGTCTAAAGTTTTTCTTATCCCCATGTCTAAGCATTATTTTTCTAAAAGCATGCATCTAAAATCAAAAACAATTATTTCAGAATGTGATTAATTTGATATAGAATTACTCATAGAAAAGTTACTAACGTTTTTAAGGTCTATGAGTTTTTAATACAATAATAAAGTAAAAATTCAAACCTGTTTGTCGCTCACTCTACGTGACTTCGTAGTCAATAGCCAAGTCACATTTTCTGTGCAAGGCGGTGTAGTTAAGGATCCCAAATAGGTAACTAATACAACTTCGTCATTTAGATTAAAAAGAGATAGTGAAAATGGTGACAGTGATGTTTTTTCGTTTACCTTTGTCACCTTAGAAAATGTTTTTACTATCGGCTCAAGCATTGAACTTTCTTTTTTATGACCAATCTGCAATATCATTAAATTTTACCTCAATCATTTAAATATATTAATGTATATAATTCTCTTTATTTTCATTTTTTTAATCAAAATACGTTCGTCATTATTAAAAAGATGATAATAAAATAAAGCTAAATTACTTGAAATATGAGACCAATCACAGAAATACCATCTGCCTTGTCCTGTGCACCTTCCATTGAACCGTAATCTTCTTTATAATGTACTATGTGCATTTCCAAAGGATATCTATTTTGGAAAAAAAGATTTTGTGTTTAATTGAAAGGCACAATTTTTTATTATGATTAAATATTGATAAAAAGAGTAAGAATATTTTCGACGATTAAATCATCTTTGTTATTAATGTTTAAAAAATAAGTCATAAATTGTAGCTTACCCTTTTTTTTTAATTGTATGTTCACTACCCTCATTATCTTTTGTACCCCAATGAAAGTGAATGCTATCTAGGATATATGTACCATTAAGAGGTCCACCTTTCATACTTGGTTTTGCACCAGACCATTCAGCAGTAAGTGATACTGTAATGAAAAAAAGTTAACTTCTTCAATTGTACAAAAACTTACACCATATATCCTATAGTGTGATACATATAAAAAGTAATTTCACTTTTTCTTTTTCAGTCAATATAAAAGAGTGAATTAAAGTTTTTGCCAACGTGGACTTTTATAGCGGAATAAGGACCCCATCTACCGGATACTTTTTTTTAGAAATAAGATTAAGATAAATTTTTATGGTTCCAATTGAATCAGATTGAACAATGAACTTTAAGTTACGTATTGGGGTATACCATACTGGCCGAGATTTTCTAATTTCATAGTTTTTGGTAGTTGGTCGTGGTTAAAAAATTGTATAGGATCTTTGATTTCTTCTTTTTCTATCATATTTGTGTCGATATTCACAGGAGATTGTCGTTTTCCACCACAATTTGGATATTTTTTACTCCATTCATTCACATGTTGATAGTCGAAAGTTCCATCGACAGCTTTAAACAAATAGAATGTTACGAACAATTTGAAAATTCGGGTCTGTTTTTTAATTTTCTTCCAATTAGCAGTAGTTTTCGTTATTGTGCAAAAATTTGTTTCGTGTAATCGGACATGAGGTAAATATGTAAATTTAAAAAACACTAATAGGAAGGTCAAATTAGATATCTCGAAATGAAGAATTAACACTTTAAGATCAAATATAAGAAACTTAAAAAAACATCTCATTGTGTTGCAAAGTATCTTTTAAAATTAAAAAACTCATAAAATTAAATACTTACAGTAAATTCTTAACAGCTGGTATAAGAAAACAGTAATAAAAAATCGCTTTACATAATTTCCCGCCATTAAGAAGCTTCACTTGGAATCTTATATATATTTTAGCACCTACACTAAAAAAAGATTGATTAATGAATAGCAAAGGATATATGAGTCGAATTGAATCAGAGATACTTTATGAATTTCTTTTGTTTATTACGCACGTTACTATCCGAAAAAATTTTCTATCCTCAATTTGGAAACAAAACGTTGAAGTGATATTCGATACAAATATGTATGGACTAAGGCGGATATTTTTATACAAGTATTTTATATATTTATCTGTGCGTAAACATTGATATCCATTTGTACAAATGTATTAAAAAAATACTCTTACCTTCCTTACTTAGGAGTGGTATTATTTTTCGATTTACTATATTTACCAGAAGTTTTGAACGTTCAAATGAACGAACTACTTTCTCTCAATTTTATTTTATCTAGAAATATTATTCCGACTAAAAATAACAATAAACATTATAAGTTTAAGATTTAAGTAACGATGCTCCGTTTTTTTTGGAATAACGTAAAAAATCGTTCTTAAGTTTTTATATACTAAACGACGCATTAGAGTCAAGTTTTATGGTTGCCGATAAGGTGATAATTACACTTTATGTTCAACCGACGTCGTGTTTTCGATAGACAGTTAATTAGCTTTCTATAATATATTTAATATATTTATATTATTATATTATATATATGTATATTATATATATATAAAATAAATAAATAAATAATATATATATATAAAATAAAAAGTACTCAACGGATCAAATTTCTATAAGATGAGATATTCGCAAAACTATAACGAATATGACATTTGTTTAAAAAAATTGCATATTTCTTTAATCTTGTACATATAACAAAAACGAATAATTTTTTCATTCATCGCTACATGCAAAAGATAGGTGATCGTTGACTTTACCTGGAAACACAGGAAATTTCATTTTTTTAATAAGAAATTGTTTATGAACTAGTAGATTTGAAAAAATCTTAAATTTTTTCTACTCCAGATGTTTAAAAAATTACAACTTAAAAATTTTGCATCTCAAGTTGAAATAAAAAAAAATACTTGTCTATTCTTGGATCTAAAACACGACATCGGTCGAACGTAATACCGTTTTAAATGTTATTATGTAGAATAACCGTCTTATCGTGAACAATAAAAATTAACTCTAATAAGGCTGTACATGTCTAAAAAAAATTTAATTAATGTGCAGCAAAAAAAAGTATTATAAAGTACTATTTTTTTAAAAAGTTATTTGTATATTTTACAGATTCATTACAAGGCAAGGGCAGGATTTACATAAACATTAAGATTGGTGAGTAATTTTTTGAACACACATTAATTTATTGAAAGTCATGAGATCTAGAACATAAAAATTAAAAAAGAACACAACAGTTATTTTATAACGAATTCTTTCAATCGTACGTCAATCAGGAATATTGCGTTTGATTATTTACTCTTGTATAAATATTCTTATCATGCCAGGTGCATTGCTAAACTGGTTATGGTAATTGAATTTGATCACTGCGAGACGAAAAAATTTTAGATGCACTTTTTCGATTAATGAAGGCAAACGAAAAAATAATTATTGCTCGGTCGTTACTTTACGCCTAACCTAATTACTTTTTTGAAAGGCGATTATTTTAAACAAACTGGATTTAGAATTTTAGAGCAGGTTATTTTGTGTTGCGTTCATTTGAGGAAGACTTTTCTCGCTTTTTAGTAAGCTAATTATTAAAACTAAATTAGACATATTCCTCGGTGATTTCTATTAAAAAATTTGATTTTCAATATAAAATTAAAAAGTATAACAACTAATACGTGGTTCATATGAAATTTTCTTCGAGAATGATCTTATTTGAAATTTAAGGATTTTCTCTTATTTTGTAATACTTGCTGACATAAGCAGATCACGAATGGGCAATAACCTTGTCCTTGTGGCATTCGCAAAATACTCGGTCGGAATAGAGATTTTTGAAGCATAGAAATCAGTTTATCATTCGTGTCACATTTCAAATAATTAATATAATTTAGAATCCGTCTTTTGCATTAATTTAAAATATTACAAATTTAGTTTATTCAAATATAAGTAAAATTAGGACATATTTAACAGATTTGATACCATTAATCACCCATATTTTTGAAGTGAAAGATACAGAGATTGTTGAGTCAGATATATATATTATCCTTGCCAATGAATAACAGAGATTCCCAATGAGATTGAAAATCACTCGATGGTCTAAATTGCTCTTGAACTTTTTTGGCTCATGGTCCTTCCTGAATTAAAATGCGGGCAAGCTAGTCGCGATTGTAGGAAACTGGATTTATTCGCATTTACATTTTACTTTGCCAAATTAGGACGTTATTTTTATTACAGTCATCACAGGTCGTGGTCTATTCACCTTTTTTCACTTATTTAGAATTTGTTCACCCGTTTCACCTGTTTTTGAAATTTGTCACCTTTTTACCTTTCAAATCTTTTGAAATCCCATCAAACCCCTAGTAATTCTTTAAAATTTTTATGAATCCCTTGATTTGTTTAAAATTCTTTTGATTTCCTTGGAATTCTTTTGGATTCTTTTGACCTCTTTTGAATTTGTATACATTTTATTTCGAATTCCTTTAAATACGTACTGTCATGACTGCTATTACTTTATTCGTAAAACTTTCAACTGTGGGGTGTTAATAGATTTAATCCCTGCCCTTTTCATCGCAAAAGTTTGTTATAAAGGAAAAGGATTATTATAATTCAATTCAATTCAATTCACTTAACAAGTAGAATGAGAAAAAAGAATGTTTCCTCAAAGGGTTAATTTGATATGAGGGATAAAAGCTGTTAAAGTTGGATGAAGCTTCCTGCTTCCTGTCAGGACGAAAAAGTGCGCCATCCCGAGAATCCTTGGCACTCGGGGCACGTTTCCCGTCGATTTGGTCCTGCCTAGTAATCAGTTACGTGGAGGTAGAGTAGACGAAGGAGGAAAGCTCTTCGAGACTTCTTGTGAAGTTGAGACAGAGAGCTCAGGGCACGATCGTGGCCGCGATATCCGAGCGGTTGCGAGCGGTTCAGCGGTTCCGATATTGCAAACAGTTTTGCAGCATCAAGGCCGCCTCCTTACTTGAGATCTTGTCTCGCGATGACTCACGCCTAGCTGGCTGCCTCCTGGGCCGCTGCCTTCCTTCCTCTCTGCTCCTACAATCAACTGCGACAGAAAGTAGAGAAAGAGAGAAGGGTTTATATTTTCCACCTGGAGCTTTGTAAATGGTTATTTGTTACTTGTTACTTCATCTTGAAAATTGAAAGAAAGGGCAAACTTCTCTAGTTTATTACTGTTTGAGCTTGTCAACAGTTTAAGAGCGTGGGCTGCAACTATGATGTAACTATAAGATATCGTTGCTATAAAACTTTAATGTCAGATGTATAATAGCTTTCTCTTCTTTTTTTTTATTGATACGACTATATTTTAAAAAAGCAGAAACGCGACAAGACGTCGGATTTCATTTCAAGATTTAAATACTGTCAATTGAGTATCGAGAAATTTATCATGCATTTGAAGAGTTCTTGCTAATGGGATGAAAGATTGAGAAGGGTTTGTTAAAGAATAATGAAGGGTTGTCAAAGATAGATAAAAAAAGTGGATATAAATGTTGAAAGAATGGGAATGAGTTAAGAAAATCCACTAATTAGGTAGAAGATCAGTTTGTACTTAAAAATGGAATCTGAGAATTGAATTGAAGAACTCGAGCTTTAATGAACGAATTAAAGGTATGACTTTTTTAAAATAGTTTAATTGGTCGAATGAGCAATTAAGGAACGGAAATTGATCCACATGCGACAACCTGTATCTATTAATACCTCAACGATCCGAGTCTCGGGGCTCAGTTCGATGACTCGCGTGACGCTTTTTACAAAGCTTCTTTGAACAAGAAGGTGTTTTCCCTCATTACTAGGATATAATAGTCACTAACCGCATGTACACCATACCTACCGCACGTTCTTATGACGAATGCACGTGCAAGCCCTCTTAACATTCTACTGTGATGAGTGCACCATGCCCTAAAGTGACTACTATAAAGAATAATGTGAGAAAAGCAGCATTTTAAATTTATAATATATGTATACTTTTTTCGTTAGAGAAAAAGCTACTTTTTATATTTTTCCTGGTGCTTAAGGGCGTTGGATCTTAAAATTCTGTCTCTTCATTTTACTCAACTAATATTAGAAACATAACATTCCTTTAGAAATGTTTCTAATATTTTTTTAACAACATTATCAGTATTCAAAATTCAAATTCTGATAACTTTCTCAACAGATTTTTTAAATATTATATATTTTTATTATACTTTTCACTTTTCTCGACCTTCAAAAAAAAGTAACACGTCAAACAAGTTCTTTTTATCTAAGAGATAGCAATAGAGTTGCTATTTTCACTATTTTATATAACTTACGAACTGTGTTAACTATTTTATATAATGAAAAAAACAATGAAAGGAATAGACAACCGCCTCATAAACATGTAACTGCCATTTGCAATATTTATAAACGAAAAGGTCTAATTTGTTTTCAATTATAATTGTTTCTTTTGAAATTATTAACTGATTAATGCTTTTATTATCATTTTGAACATTTATAAGTGAAAATATAAACTTGTGGTAAATTATTTTTATTTTAACTTGTAGATGATGGAATTAACTTTTATATTTTCGTTTATAAACGTTGTTAAATGGCAGTTACATTCATAAATCCTCTCGAAATTTTTCTAAATTGAATAATCTCTTGAAATCTACAGAAATCTGTTGAAATCTATTGAAATCTTTAAATATGGTGTACACTCAAAATTCGAGTGATCTACCCTTCTGAAGGTGGAAATTTTTATGTTTAAATTAAAAAATTGCACGCTTAGTTTATGTAATTGTTAAGAAACCAGTTAAGCGTATGGAAATAATGAGACTGAGTGATGTCGGTCCGTAGAAAGAATTGTCCTCGCGGAAACCTTTCCCTTTCGCTGACGAGTTCACGAACTCGTCTTTGCCTCAACCTTACTTTCGTGAGTTCAGTGTTCTCCAGAGACAGTTGGCCGATTTGTTTACGAATATATTTAGGAAGTGACCTTGAATCGATACAGATAAAGGGTGATATATACGAATATCCATTTGTATATGTCTTATATGCACGGATACTTATTTACGACTGGTTGACCCGAGCGATACCACCATATACGGCGAATTACTAATAGGAAGTATCCTTGTCAGGCGCCCGACTGCTCTCAGATCTTTTCTCCCAAGTCTCTTGGCCTCCGGCGAGAAATAATTTTAAATAAAAATCTCACCATCTAAGGGAGTTCTAAGGACCGCGGTGTCTGATCGCCCCCGGAGTTCACGGTTTCCCTGACGATATAATGCTCTTTGCTTTAAAAGTCACTGATCTTAGTCACACATTCGTTCAGGGCCGAGGACAACGTGGCCATGAGTAATACGTATTTGGATGTTTCTCCAGAAATACCATAGTGGATCGTGTAGTAGAAGAAATACGTCGTTCGGCAGTTAAATTTGGCACAAGACCATGGTCACGCCACGGCGTTATGCTGCGGGTAAATCCGAGGGTATATCCTCTAGAGTCCACATGGCCGGAGGCCCAGGCCCAAAAGAAAATAGCAACCTTTTTTTTTATATTTTACTCTCGTTTCGAAGCTCGGCATCCAGACCAATTATAATTGCCCATAGAGACTCATCAGACCCAAGCTTTAAGGTATAGGTAACGTTAAACTTAGCGACGAGACATGACATCTCCTTTCTTAATTCGAGCATCCGATAATTTCGATGAAATAACTTAAATAATATTAGTTTATTTGATATAGAGCGGACGATTTGAATAGCTATCTATCTATATAGATATTTTTTTATTAATTTTTACTAGTAGAATATATACATATATTTTTATTTAATATGCAAGTTATCACGAATGGAGTAATGTTTTAATTAATTTAATTGTATACAATTCTGATTGTCTCACTCAACTTCCTTTTAGAGTTTTAATAAAAATTGCTGACTACATCTGAGTAAACGTTTTATACGAGGAGTTAGCGACAAACACATATGTGTAATCTCAGTAATGTCTCTCGAACCTCGGCAGTTTTCTCGCCCAGCTACATAATTCGCGATAATTATGCCCTGGAAAGGTATGATCAAAGGTCGTCCGGGAATCAATATTATTAAGGAGGTGGGGCGTACCCGGAGTTGAAACATAAAGATTTATGGTTTTCCATTACAAAGATCCTGAGCCCAGTTTATGATAATATGTGCACCTCTTTAAGACACAAAAAATACACGTGTGACTCTGATAATTATATCATTAAACATAAATGGTGTGTACTAAGAGACTTCGCAAATAGGTCGATATGACCCTCTCTCGATTATTTACGAATTGACGGAAAATTATTCTCATGCCTCCCTGGATTTCTATTTTTCGAAATTAACATATCATTTTTAGTCGTCTCAACTTTATGGCAATAACTCTTCCTCTATAAGTATAATTAGTTAATTAAACTATATGTTTACACAAATGTTTGCTTGAAATTCAATTTTATTTCAATTGAGAGGACTGACCTTACTTTTTTTTAAAGAATCGTGATTGGAATACCACACAACCCTTTCTACTTTCCAAAGTTATTTTACCTCGATAAAGACGTAAAGTCTGGGCCAAAACAATTTACGCTACGTGCTCCGGAACATGCATTGCATATTGGAGAAAAAACGGTAGGGAAAAACATTGGATCGCGTCCTCCGATGCTTTATAGTTGTAACGATCGATTTCACGCGATCCATTTTTGGACGAGTAAAAAGGAAATGTATCGGAGGTTTCGCGAGGTAAATACGAGAAACTTTAAAGCTGAGCGTAAATTGGCGATGGACCGGTTGTGGTTGGACAAATGCATCCATAATTCAAGGCACACTGCACCTTGTCAGAAACATCTAGAAAAAGTAACTTATGCCCTTAAATGTCCAGTTTTACCGCTACTGCGGTAAGTGCAGCTTTATTGAGCATTACATCCATAGATCAAGTCTATTTATATATCATGCTTGTCCATAATACGTTTTTTATTTAAAATCAATGCAACTGACCTGAATGAAGGAAAAAAATTTAAAGAGCAGATGCAAAGTGATCAAATGTTTCATTCTCAGACAGAAATATACTCATTAGGTCTTCTCTTATAAAAGAAATGATTGATTAAATCTTATAAAGTGATTGGAGATGGATAATGTTTTTTTTTTGTTTTTACAAAGAGGAATATTAATTTTTGACGCCAAAGGCTATGTAATGAAATATCAAAATGTTGACAACTTTTTATACGAAAAAAAAGTTAAAACTTCGTTACCGGTTTTCTCTTTTCTTTTTGCCGAAATTAGTATCCTAGAAAAAAATTGGTATCGTTTCATCATTAAAATTTAAGGACACTTTTGCAAAAATTAATCGTAGTGATCTCATTTCGATAATCTGTGTGATTAATTAAAAATAATCTTGTTAGCCCTGATGTCAAGAGTTCTAACGACGAAAAGGTCGGTCCGAATGTAACGTGAGTCATGCTTAAATAACTGATTTAACGACCTTTCACTGCTCGATTTCTGATTGGCTGCCTCACTCCTGACAGACTTGATGGACTTTATGTTTATTTTATGCGGGTTATTATTATTGCAAATATTTTTCCGTTACATCAAAGGGCGTTTATTTCAGTCACATTTTTTTATTTCATTCATTGCCTTCAATCAATATTTTTAACTGAACGGAAATATATTTAAGACTCTATGAAGAAATTAAAGTAAAAGATGGACAACAAAAAGTGGGAGTTCCTTTTTTCTTTTAAATTCAAATTTTGTCTCTTAATCATCGTGTAAAATCAACTTTGGAGTAGGATAACTTCATCAAAACTAAAAGTAATTAAATTTTGATTATTGAGACCGTTTTTTATTTAAAATTTTGCTAATTCCCATTTGTCTTTCCACGCTTTAAACACAAAAGAAAAAATTGATTAGTTTTGTAGAAATAATTCGGGTACCGTGGAAAATGGTTTTTAATCATCCATAATCCAAATATTGTCTCGCTTTGAGCAAATCTTGCTATAAGAAATAATGACTGGAGTTCCTGGCATCGAATAATCATTGCGGTCTCGCCGCGGAATCCCGAGGACGTGGTTCCGGGCTAAAAATAATCAGCGTCGGTCGCACGAACTTTCGACCTGCGGCAAATGCAAGGAGAGCAAAAGGTACGCAAGTGACTCGAGCGTTTGTCGCGTCTTCTTGAACTTTTTAGTACTAAGGAGCAAAAGAGTTGAGACGGAGGGAACCGGGAATCAGGAAAGAGGCAAATGTCGGGGTGCCGTGTTAAAAAGAAGAATTAGTCGCAGTCCCTGGAATAGTGGTCTCTCATAATGTCAGTGTTTCTTGCAAACCTTATACCAAGAAGCGCGGAATCACAACTTCCGGTCGACTCCAAATGGAAGTCGTTCTTTGCTTAGCCGTAATGGACAGAGAGGATAGTCATTTTTGTATTTTCATCGTTTTGATTTCTTTTGTAAAACATTATTTTTAAATAATACTTGGAGATTCTCTATAAGTACTTACGCGTATCAATTTATATGTACATATTCCCTTAAGGGTGTTGGATCCAAGTTACAACCTTAAAAGTCGATTTCCTAGTTTTACTCAACAAATATTATAATTAAATCTTTTTTCGTTTTGTAGCAATGCTTAATTTTTAAACAGAATTATACGTACTTTCTTATCAATTTATTTGTTTTTTTCATTAATCTTTCAGATCAGAAGAAGATAAGAATCCTCAGTGAACAATTACACCTAAAGAGGTAATGCTACAGCTGTAAATGTGAGAAATGTAAGTCAATTTTTGAATTCCTCTCGTTTCCAAACATGCCAGGGATGATTGGTCCGAACTGGCACGGAAAAGGGTTGTAATTAAATCATTTTAAAAATCGCACAGTGAAGGCTAATTAAGGTTCATTGCTTAATTGGCACGTGGATAATCTCTATATTTGCAATTTTATTATTAGCTCAGGTATAATCCTTTCTTGGTTCGCGAGGTAAAGTAACTTTAATTAAACAATTTTTTCTTCTATTTAAAGAAGTAATGCAATTTAAAATTATGAAAGAACGAGTTTTTTTTATTAAATCATGAAATTTCGTAAAAAACCAAGAAAGAAACGGGAAAACTGTCTGTCGAAGAAAGCCGAGCATGTTCGTTTTATTATCTTAGTTTATTTCTTCGATACGCAGAAACCCCGAGGCAATATTATTTTTGGTATTTCATCTATTTTATCATTTATATGCATTGAATTTAATTTTAACATAAAAAGTAAATCAGGGTGCCTAGCGACCTGGAAAACGTGAAAATTTCCTTGAATTTTTCACGAGAATATCAAAAATATAACTATTTCAAATCCAGAATAGTTAAAATAATTACAAATTTTGACAATGTCGAAAGAAGACTCGAAGCTTCCAAAAAAGAATCATTCATTCTGGAAGAATGAAGGATTCTAAGAGAAATTTTCTATTATTATTTCATTGCAAATGATTCAAATAGTTTTAATTTTTATAAATCAGAAATATCAACGCAGTTATTGTTTAATTAAAATTTTTAAATAACACTCAATCTATTCGTCCATATTCCCCGGATTATTAGTAAAATAATAGGGGAACGGCGGAGTTTTTCCAATTCATTAGAAGAATGAAATGGAAATTTAGATTTGACAATTTATACCAGTAAAATAGAGAACTGAAAAAAGTTAAATTCGAGCCATATTTTGTTTGGCAATAACTGAAAACTATTTCTGCGCTGATCCAATTAAATATGCTTTTTCAATAAAAAATACGGTGCTTGATTTCTTTAGACACAGGTAACTCGTTATTTAATATGCCAACCAGGAAAAACTTAATTTTCTGACTTAGAAAAGACCCGGAATTTGGTATAGAAAATCGCTAGACACCCTGAATAAGAAATTTTTAAAATGTTCAAATTTTACCCATTTAAAAAAATAGCATAGGATGATAATAATGGTTTAACCAATGGAAAATATTTGCGTATACCGTTTTTTCTAATCAAGTAAGACACGAATCCTGTGTGAATGTTATTTGTTTATTTGTGTCTTACTTGAAAATTTCAAATAAGTTTTCCTCATCTTTGTGAATGACTTGAATTATTCAAATAATAATGGTCTTGCTTATTAATATTCTTTTAATTGAAAGAATGAACAACGTTAGAAATAATGATAAGTTATCAAGAAGAATATTTTTTTATAATTTGTTAAACGGTATACGATTTCAGGGAAGGAGCTTTGTATGTGTGTGCCCTAATGTGGCTTCTAAGCTTAGGTGCAGGATACGTCCCGGGACGTATCCCTAGATTAGGTTTTTTTTGCACCGGGGCGGTGAGATTGAGAACCGAGGAGTGAATGTGTTGGAATAAATGTTTTTTGTCATTTTTAGTTATAGCTATAGGAAGGCAGGTAACTTATTCTGGTGTGAATCTTTTTATTTTTAAGTAGGTAGCATTAGGATTAAATATCTTATAAATTACATAAAGATATTTTTTCCTAGATTTTTGGTACAACTTGTTTACCAATTATCATTGACAATATTACTGAAAGTGTTCGATTTAAAAATTGAGCGCAAATCGAATTCGTCGCAGTGCCAATTGCCAGAAGAGGCTTTATATATATACTGTAAAGCCTTAAGCACGAAAAAAAGGGACTTCTGTCAAGAACCATTTATTTCCGAATGAATGGTTTTGACTGCTTTTTATCCACGTCACTGTGCTGATTTTTTTTGCATTTTTTCGTTACATTTCTTGTGCAATATAATTTTTGAATTTTGAAAGTTGTAATTTGAACTGTTCTCCACTTTATACATTTAAATTGTTAAATTTTTGAATTTCGAAAGCTTTAAAGTGAAATTCTTCATTTATAATGGGCATCTAAAACAATAATTGAGAAACGTTCAATTTGAATCGTTTGAGAATTTTAAAGGATCTTCTTATATTTCACAATTTTAAACTTTTGATAGTTTAATTTTTGAAATCATTCTATTTGAATAATTTAGATTTTTTCCCTCTAGTTTCTCTCGTAAATGGTTTTATGTCTTCTTCCGACACGACTATTTCCGACGTTCACGTGATGCTCTTAAGTTTCTTTTTTGAGATGCAGTTAAGTCTGTAATAAAGTTATATTTGAGATGTCTATATTTTTTCCGTCGAAAATGCAATTTTCTTTTTCTTTTTCCGAGAGTCAAAGTGCAGGAATATTATTCTTAGTTAGCATTCCTTTGTAATTTTAGGAAGATTCCATTATTAAGAAAGAAAATACGTGTGGTTGGCTTTAAAAGCATGAGATGCTTTCTCTGTTATTCATTTATTTTCATTCCAAACATGCAAATCCCATTTCCGAGTTGAAAGAAATTTAGGAATTCGCAAGAGAAGGTTGGGTATTTAAAACACATTAGTGCCATAAAATAAAAAAAAGGAGGGGAATAGGGATAGGAAAATAAGATAAAAGAAAAATTAATAGTATTTAATAGTATTAGCTTAACAAATGTTAAGCTAATTAAACACAATGATATATGCTTCCATTGTCATTCGAGCTACAATAATATATAAAGATTTAGATTATAATATGTAAATCCAACGTTAATAATTATCTTCGAAATCGTGTAAGCCGTTTTTTGTCCTCGTATAAAAAAAGTAGATATGAAAGAGTTGACGGAAGTTATTAAAAATTCTTGGAATTAAAATCTCTATCTTAGCAATAAGCTGTTGAATATCTATCTCTAGATTTTGCTTTACGTTTACCCACGTTAACACGTTCTTCGTTCTTGAAATATTCAGGCAACGACCTTGGACTCCGACATCTCACAATCTGTCAACCAGTTTTATCGCGAATTCTCAATTATCTTGGTTTGACATGAAAGAAACGTTCCGACGCCTCGGGACGGTTTTGCGCCTGCCCTATTGGTCACTTAATTGTCATCCAATTAATGATGCGTTGCAATCCGCCTGACACCTCGTACCACCGGGTAGGGCCTCCCTCGCACCTTGACGAATTGCAATTTATCGTTGCGCTCAAACGTGGCGGCGATATATTTAAGCATAAGATCTTTGCTTTATATGGACTGTTGAGGGACTTCTCTCCTCAAAATGGCGATACCAAGGTCCTCAGCTTCCGCGTTTGTTTTCACATTCGCACTCTCGTTTCCTCGGCTGTCATTATCGCTCCATCCGGAATTCAGGGACGTAACCATACAGAGGAAATACTATATAGAATCAAAATTGAGAAAGATACTTTATTATATATATTGAACATTGAAATCGATGAAAAAAAATGTTGAAGGAGTTTACCATGCAGTGATAACCGAGGTGATAACTCACCCTCAGGGATTATGATTTTAAGAGTCTTCTTTTATCATCATTACAAAATCAATGAAGCATAAATACGATCGGAAATATTATTTTTGTCTTGGCCAATACTGTAGAGCCACTCCTAAAGCAGTTTTCTGAATCTGACTTCCAAATTCCTTAATCTTACCGACACGATCTCTTGCAATACCCTCGCATCATTTACAGGAATTGGCGCGTGCTGCGTGACACGTGGTTGTTATATCGAAGGAAGACGATACCCCCTATTAATAATCTCGTCGTTCATAATCGTGAAATCTGATTGCCAACATACATTCATGTAAAAAAGAATAAATAGTAGCTTCACAAATGCCTTGAATGTGCAACAATTTTCGAAGGAAATATTCAACGCTAAATTAAGGTATCTTCGACTTTCTTTATTTGCAATTCTAACGTCCCTCGAGGATCTTGTAACAGAGGTTCGACTCTTTCGTTCAGTTATTTTCTACGGCCCTCTCTTGCCATATATGAATTTAATAACGTCGTTTTGTGTTAGCCGACCAACCGGCTCACATGGTCGCTATGCGAATCAGTAAGCACACTCTCCTCGCTTGTATTTCTTTTTTTTCATTCCTTTTAGTGACCTCGGTAGCCATTGAGAACGATAATTTTAATTACGATACGGGCTTTATTTATTTTACGAGTATCTTCATCAATCATCACACTTTACTGATTAATCACCTTTCAAGTTGACAGGTGCAAGGATTTTAACACGTCGCATGACTTAAATCTTAATACTAGACATATGAATCTTCTATTAGTCATGTTCAGTTTTCTTTTATTCAGTTTATTCGCAATGGTCAATGTTTCTTCTCAGAGTTTATAATCTTGCTTTCTGAAGAAAATTATTATTTGAAATATCTACTTTGAGGTCGTCCGTATATTACCTAACCCTTTTTTGGGGAAGGGAAGATTTAACAGAACCTGTTATGGACCTATTACGATGGGGCTGGGTTCGAAAAATGTTATGTTACATTCGAGAATCTATAAAATCTCTTAAGTTTTGTGAAATTACTTGAAATCCCTCGAAAATCGATTAAAATTCCATGAAATATTTTTTAATCTGTAAATCTTTTAATTTTTTCTTAAATTCCTTGAAAACTTTAAAATCACGTAAAATCCTTACAATCTCTTGAAAGCACTTAAAATTTTTGAAATCTCTTTTAAATAACTTCAAACATTGAGATCTGAAACATTGTAATTAGAGCGAAAAAAAACAGTTTAATAAAAAAGTTACGTAACAATAAGGTAGCATTACAAGAGGAAAGGGAGGGTCTAAAAATAGTCCAATCGATCCCATTATTCGAAGCTGAAAAAATGATTCTTCATAAAAAATCAATTTGTTTCATCGCGATTGAATACTTATACGTCTTTATTGATTCAAGATTGATGGCAGATAAATTCAATTTGAAATCGAAGTTCGAGTGACAAGGAAATGAAAACAAACTATCTATGAGTTATATCATATATGCTTATGATTATGTAGTATAGGGTACGTGTGACAGAGACCGTTGGGATATCCGGGATAATTCCATAACATGAAATCAAGCCGCGCCCGTCTATTTATATTTTTATGAAAAAAAAAAAAAAAAAAAAAAATCTTGACAGCAAATCGATGATAAAAGAAGCCTAAAAATGATCTAATCCACGTGTAGGCCGCACACGGGACCCATTCGCGTGTCCATAACACTGTTATACTATTGTTCTGTCAATCGCGACTTGCTCTAATCGCGTACGACACTTCGATTCGCCAACCAACGAATCATAATTGCTTCGAACAGACTCTACGCGTTATTAATCATTTCTAGACACCTGGCAACCAGACATTCTAAATTTCCCAGCACTTTTTTTCTCGCGGTTTTGATTTAAAATGAAATTTATTCAAATTTAATCACAAGTTCTAGATTATTATACATGCCTTCTGATAAATTTTCTTTTTTGGGTTGACAAATTCCTTTTATTAAAGATTAATTATCCTTTACAAGGAACGTGTAACATTTTTTTTTTACATTAAGCCTCCATATAAGAGTCATGAATATATGTGGCGATTAGCTTTTCATTTCAATTAACACATTCATTGCTGCAGGTAATTACAATTAATGTACCACACAAGAAGTAGTGATTAATGATTGCTGAAAGATCCCTTTCATTCAAATAGACAGAACCTCGATTACTGCTTTTTGCTCGGGTGCAGAATCCCAGTTGTATTTGGAACAGGTATATTTATGAAAGATTCATTTACATACTTCCAGTTCAGTAATACCAACGAGTTATGACGTAACATTGAGTGAGATGACATTTTGAACACGAAACGACCTTGCATATTACAAGGCCCAGTGTTTGGTACTGACCTAAGATAGGAAATCCAGTGACTCAGCGTCCCAATTTAGAGGAAACTTGCGGAAATTGTTTGCGGAATTGTGTCATGATGTGAGGATCAAGAACTGTCAATAGAGTCAATTAGTATTAGAAAGTCAAGTAGAAAAATAGTTGAGAGAGGTTTTGCTGCAATTATAAAACGACTAGATAGATCGCTTTTTTAAGGGTAGCTAGTTCTTCGATCAAAGAATCTCATATACCTAATAATTACCCCTCCTAAGAAAATTACTCATCAGCGAAATACAACTACTCCATTCAGAAGCATCTTTATCTTTACAATTCCCAACAATAGGTTTAATTAATTGTCCAAAGGGTGGTTGGATCCATTAATTGGTACTGTTGTAGGCAAAGTAGAATCTAAGGGATGATAAGCAGTTTTGAAAATAAGGCCTTTCCGCATTCCCAGAGACTTCTTAGCTGTTGGAGTCTGAATTTTCTAGTGAAGTTAGACCACTTATGGTCTAAGGAGACTGTGTTGCAGACACCAGCAACACAGTTAAACTCCTCATTAGCGGTGAGAGATGACACGACGCTTTCTTCATTCTGGTACCTCTCCCGCTGGGAAGTTGTTGGCTGGTTGTAGGCACTCAAACGGTGGCTAAGGTCATGACCTTAGTCTTAAGGTCGTACTTCGTCATACATTGCGGGTGGGTGTTTGCAGCGGTCATGTTACAGCCTTGTGCGCAAGGACCAAATGGAACAATATTTGTCGTTTGTGTGCAATCTACACGAGCTCACAGGACAGACCCATCCTTTACAACTGTCATCGCGCGAACCAGACTTTTATTTGCCGTGTTTACGAATCCGCGAGTGTATTCTTCGCTGATTCATGCCTTCATGCAAGTCACATCCTACTGTGTTTATCGCACTTTTTTACATACGTGAAATCTGTCAGCTGTATCATTTGGGCTTTGAGCATGTTCAAATATTTGACTTCGACACCTCTTGAGTCTCAAATTCTTTCGACATTATTCGCAATCTTGGAAATCAGCAGAGGGATCATTCATTTATTGTGTAACGTTGTTTTTTTTTTTTTTACGATTTTTGGACCCTCCGCTACACAATATATGGAAGACCCCAGGAGAAATTTTCGAAATTTTCATCTTATTCAACTTTTGATAATCTGCTAGTTTCCTGGAAAGGAATAAGCTTAATAACATTTCATTACTTGAGTTACTTAACGTTATCAGAGAAGCATCAATAAACTGAGGCTTATTACCCAGATTTTATGAACCGGACCACTTAGTTCTCAATTCAGTATTTACTATAATTAATATTAGAGTGAATTACGACCTCTATAAATTTACACCTAACAACATGACTTAATCTTGAACCTATTCGTAAATTCTGATCTTTTATATTTAAATCTAATTAGAATAATTTCAAGTGTCTAAAAAAAACTAATTTATAATAATTACAGTATTTATTTTTTCATTAATGTTGCTAAAGTGATATTTGTTCGTAAATTCATACAATTTGTGAAATGAACGTCGGAATAAATTGAATCTTTTAATCTTAAAGACTTAAAAGAATACTTTCGTTTGCTATCAAGCTAAGAGATGAAAATTTTGCAACTTGTTTTTAGATCGGGATTTATTTTCAAGAAGTAGTTTGACCAGCTGTATTATACTTGGAGAAGCAGGTTTACGTTTTATTGACTGGTATTGGGTCTTTAATGCGATACATCTGGATTATTACAATCGCATTCCATAGAGACAATGATTTTTCACCGGATGGTGAGCTCAAGGAATGGCGTTGGCGTGACTGTTAGAAAGTTCGATTTGCCTTTACGAAAGTCGATTATTCTGAGAGGTAAAATGTAAAATGGTGCTCGAAGACCTACGACAGGCGACTGTCGCTTCTAAGCTGTGGACTCTGTCTACCTCTTGACTTGGCCAAATGCAAACACTTGTAGACCTTTCGCTAAATATCACAGCAGTACAAAGTTCCTCTAAGTAATCTGCAGACCACAAGGGGTGCGATTCACGCACAAACGTTAAGAACGAGACTTTTTTTCTAGACATTTTTTAGTAGACATTTTTTACTAGAATAACATGACAAAAAAGGCTCCTAGATCTAAGCAGTTCCAAAGTTCACTATATTCACATATTTGTTGAAATTTCTATAAGGAATTTGGTCTCTTGTTGATAATATCGTCTAAATTTTTTAGTCTAAAATTATTGATCAAATAACTTGAATGTCGGCCCTTTAAAAATTTACGGTGAAGCAATCATATGAATTTTTACATGTCCGGGTCTAAAAGTTTTTTGCTTTGGAAGATGTGTCTCCCTGAATTTCCATATCGATTTTCAGGGGTGATTTGTAGCTTTCACCTTTGTAGCATTATTGTTGACGTGTAGATATTTCGCAGAATAGAAACTCGAAGGCTAGAATGCTAGAAGGTAAACATGCTCTTTTCGCATAACTTCCGTTGGAGGCTTCTATATGTATAAAGTTAGATTTTACTGTCGGCGTGCACGCACGATCGATCAGTAAATTATTTCTCGAGTGTCGAGAGTCAACAGAGCGCGGTATTGCACTCTTGGAACCCTCGCGAATCCCCTATTTCCCCGTCACTGCAAAGTGCGTACTTACTAATGCGTAGGTTGTGTACCAACACTGAATACGCAGTCAAGACGCAGATGTCCAAGTGCCGCAGGCACCTGCCTGCCGCCCACGATAAGAGTGTTTCAGGCACCCGAAGACCTATCCTAGTCGATCTTGATCTGTGGAGAAACGGTTAATATTCTAATGAAATCCATTTCCCAGCGTGCCACTTCCCATCATAGGAAAATATCTTTTATAGTCTTCTTGGTACATCCTAAATGCAAATAAAGATACGACCTTTTGACAGACTGACTAAAAACATCGGAAGATAGCTACAAGTCAGAGAATTCCAAATCTGATTCTCAAAGAATACCTTGAAACCGTTCCGGGTACTAAGCCAATAGATTAGTACCGGAAATGAAGGTACCGGAGGTCGTTCACCGATTCCATTTAAGCGGAATCAGGATTACTTTTTTTTGCAAGACGCGTTGACATCTCATTCAGCCTCTTATTATGTCGAGAGTCTTCGTGCCTTCTTCCAACATCGACAGGACATGGATAGTGGAGAACCTTTCTAAATATTTGCAAGATAATTTATGCGAATATCTTGCTGAAGTTCTTTACCTCGTTCAACTTTCCAGTATTGGTATTTCTATATAGTAGACTTTTCATATGGAAACAAAATGGGTTGTTGGTGTAACAGTTTCTTATTGCTTCATAAATAGACTTATTCGGTGAAGCTGCTTTTATGCATGGAGAAAATCTTAATACATAGAGTAGTTCGAAAGTAAGCTTATTTGATGAGCGCCATAAATATAGTGAAATTGATTTCTGTATGGCGCAAAGATTTGCTGAAATAATTACTGTCATATTTCTATAGTGATGTATTTTCAAGGTACCCTTTGCACAAGATAATATAAATTTCCCTTATTTCTTCAAATGTTTCCTTATTTCAAAGGCAAGACTGATAAAATACATTTTTGAAATTTCAAATTGCTAAAAATGAATTTTATTAAGACAATTGAGGGTAATTGATCAACTTCTTTTTATGGAAAACTTTTGGTATAGATTCAATCAATTAATCATTTTTTCTGAGATTATCGATGCATCATTATGTTTTTCTTGTAAGAACGATGTATAAACGACAATCTAAAAATGGCCTCTTCCGAGATTCGTTTACAGACTTGAGCTGTCTTGCCATATCCGGCAAGGACGCCAATCCATATGGGATTGAACCTTATAATGGGTCTTACAATTCATCGAGTCTCCACATTGAATATCATTTACCTTTATATTTTACTCGTATTATAAAAAATATTGTTTCTCTATTCTGAAAGGAAAGGATATGCAAATATTAGAACAAGATCTTCGAGATTTTTCATATTTTTATTAATGTTGAATTTCAGTGTTTAAAACTTGGCGTAGATGTAGATAAAATTATAACATAAAATAGGCAACATCGCGTAAATTAATATTAATAATAGCAATAATTATCGTGGTAATAATATTGATATTAATGATAATCGTATTTCGTAATAGCGATGATAATAATAAGAGCAGCAATGTATCATAATTGATAATATTTATTGATATAATTAAGCTGTGCTGAGGGCTGTAAAGCTTTCGGCATGCATATGTATCAATTAATTATTCACTGCTCCATATCGTGGGTATCGTGGGCACTACAATCGCTTAAAAAAATACTACACTCTCAAAAACGTGGAGCATCTAAAACTCTCTAACTCGCGAGTTTGGCACTTTAGGCTTAAATTTTTACTATAAAATATCAATACTAAACAAAAGTCTTAAATCATTCGTTAATAACCATAAAAACTGAATATTTTCTAAATTTGATTGAATAGATCAAATAAATCGTTAATAAAAATTAAAAAACATTCAGCCTTATTGCCAAGTTCACGAGATAGGTTTTCTCCACATGGTACAACCTATGATCGTCAATTATCTAAAGTTACTAAAAAAATATTTTAGGCTCTTGCTATCGTTTCGCCCACCTGTCTTTTATTTATTACGTCGACGCATATTTCACTCTAATTTGAACCTTGGAGGTCAGCAGGAGTTCGGTCTCTGATGGAGATTTCAACAACTGACCACTCACTAACGATAAGACACTTGGTAAAAAAATGGTCTACGTTTGCTTTTGGTATAAAAAGACATTTAAACATTGGAATGGCATTTGTTCTTCGTGGATATAATATGCTATCTACGCAGTCTGTTGGGGTTATTTTGATAATGCATAGTATATTTTACTTTATATATATACTATATTCCGGAGTCAGAATTTCACTCCCTTCCTGTAACAACCCTCCTCTCTCGATCCTATACCAAACTTCTCTGCACCATTTTTTTGGGGCAGAAAAACAAGGTTACAACGCGTAAATAAATCGTCTTTAATAAATACAACCGATAGACTATATAAATAAATAATTTGTATAAACAATCGTCATGATCGCTAGAAACCAGAGGTGAAGCAAAACAGGAACTGAATTTCAGGAATACCATATCCAATTGCTGAATTGTTTCATCTCCGTTGGAAACGATTGAATTGTCAGCGATTAAAAATCGCGAACCTACAACTAATAAAACATACTTGAGATTAAGGTGCGCAAGAATTACCAAGATCAGAGATTAAGTTCTTTGCAATCAATTATTTGCTTAGTATTTTTGATCACCAGTCATTGGAAGTTCCTACGCACCCAGGGGTCATCGATCTTGAATCACTCGCTCTGCAATCAACACACTGGAAGTCGATCGGGAAGCCATTAACGCACTCGACTGGCTATAAACGTTCCTAGTCGCGCACTAAATCCCTCGAACACTTGCATTGTGAGAAATGCATTAACTGGTGCACAACAATAGCTTTTCAGCTAATTAAAATTTAATGTAGATTTGAGGGGGCGTTCGTGTATATCTGGTAGGAATTGAACCTTCTTTTGTGACTCTTATCGCATGAATCGACAAACACAACTGGCTTTCTAATCAAATCACTGAATTTTATCGGGAAATACTTCTGGTCCTGAAATTAACAATATAATTGCGCTATTATTGTTCATCAGTTAGCCCTTTACTTATTTCTAGTTAGCGAATTTGTGCACGAAACCTATTTACTTTTTGCTGAGAACCTCTGCCGTAAGTGGGATTAGAGACATAGTGGGGGTAAAGCCACGCCTCTTATCCCTCGCTCGGCAGCGGTTCTCCATCAAAAGTGAAAACTAGCTGATCAAATCCGCTCTCTACTTTTTTTTTTATCTCTGTCTAATTTTGATTTTGGAACAATGTAGGCTTAAAGCACCAGCCTGAAACTGAATTCGTCGATCTCACCAACCTTTGTAGGCACCAATAAGATTACTTGCACCGAGATTCTGATTAAAGGACACATCGAGGAGATCCATTTTTGGTCGAGGCGAATCCGTTATTCCAAACAAACTAAAGAACTCGGGAGCACCAGCCTCGACGACTCGAGGTACCTTCAACCTCACGATTTCGGGGTTCTTTTGGTAGGTCAGATGCTATCGGAAGCAACAGACATTGGTCTTTTGTAAATAGGAGCTGGTATTTTAGAGAAACTTCCTCTTTCTGTCGTTGGTTTCGGATCTTTTCTTGGACTAACAGAAACGGATCCTTCAACTGGAAGCTCAACAATTCCGTTTCCATCGATCCAAGCTCTAGTGAAGTCAAGAGTGGGATCTCCCTCATGACCTGGTGTTGCTCCATGACCCTTATAATCTCTAAGGAAGTCTTGAAGCTTCTGAACAACCTGCTGATCATCTTGAAGATGACCTACCTTCTGGAGAATTTGTTCCAGAAGAGGATTAGCTGTTTTTGTTGGTGAGGATTGAAGAGAAGAAGTTGCTGGTCTGATTCTACGTCCATTTCTGTCATATTGAGGGCCGTTAGAAGGCCTTGGTAAACTTTGTCTGATGGAATTCTTCCTGGAGAAATTCGAAACAGGGGGTGAATTTTTGGGACTGGTGAAGGTATCAGCTTGCAAACTTGGCCTTTGTTTGACTTGTCGCCCATTCCAGGTGTTGGCACCGTTGGGTGGACTTTGGAGTGTCTTGGGAACAGCGGAAGCTTTGCTGAGACTTCCGTTTGGAGGCTTTCTAATGCTCGTGCGAATGCCCTTGCGGTGTAGAGGACTTGATTCTGGACTCGAATTGCCTTCTCTTGGAGTTCTACTTCCTGATGAAGCTTTGGAGAGGTTACTAGTTTCCCGGACAATAGAACCTGCTCTGGGGGTTCGGTCGCCGGATGAGGAAGCTGCACTTCTGGATGGTGATGCTCTCAAGGGACTCGGAGGACCGATTCTGGTTTTACGCAAACCCGTTTCGATGCTCTCCGTTTCTACGCAGGATCTTTCTTGATCTGCTTTTGTTGGTTGTTCTGCAACAGAAAAATTTACTTTGGTTAAGCTTAGAAATCAGAAGTTAGTTATTAATATCAGTTATTAACCCAAGGGATTTTTAAATCGACACCGTGAAGTAGTAGCGGGATTCTTGACACGAATTTAAGTCGGATTACTATTTTATTCTTGGAAGCAATGGACTTTGGACCTATCCTTTCATCTTTGTATGTCATGGCGCCACTGATCTTTCCTGTCGCTTTAAGCTAATCCTTTATTTTGCTTTCTTCGTTTTTTTGCGCTTGATATGCCACACGATCGGCTCATCGAAGTTTCGAAAGCAGACACCCACGCTAATGTTTCTTCAGTTGAACGGGTTCCCTCAATTCGTAGCTTACAATTAACCTAAAGATTAGGACCGCCAAATTCGTCTTTGATAATCACTAAACTTTAAATAGCCATTTACACGATTAGCATATCGTGTGGGATTAGGACATTGAAAGTTTCAAACACGTTGATAGTTTTATTTATTTAACTCAATTTGAATTATAAGTATCCGCAACGATTTGTATAGTTGCACAATACAGTTTATAACAGTGTGATAGTAATTCATTATTGAAGCAAACATTGAATAGTATCCCAAATGACTTTGCAAAATTGATTTTCAGCTGCATAATTTAAAGATGATAAAAAGTTGTTTGGATCAAAATTACTTTGAATCTGTTTATATATTCTTTGCATTCTTTGTTCCTTCTGATGCGGGACGAAGTCCAACGCTTTTGATGAATGCTAATTAATGCAGGAAAAAATGAAACTGATTCTCAGAGATCCTCTTCAACCCTCTTCATTTTATTTTACACCCGCTGGTTTCGACGCAGCGTGATCGAACTGATTTCGGACGGAGTGCGACTCTTGATAGTCGAAAAAGTCACTTGTATTTTATTTTTAAACTCGAGTGGCTTATTAAAAGGAGAGGCCTCAGTGTCTATCTATTGAAGTGGAAGCTTCAGAGAATCGTTGGTGTTCAGATTGCATATCTGCGAACCTATTGAGTATCTAACTCAAAGCAGTGAGATCAATTTTTTATAATAGTTTTAGAAAAGAACAAAAATCAACATTATGTTATCTAAACATTAGTAGATTACGTATAAATATATTTTAAAAAAAGTGACGATTAAATAAAATTTAATTCAAAATCAATCAAGGCTATATGCATTTATGCAATGTCATTCCAACTTCTAGGAATGACTTACCTGGCACTAAATTTATGCAATTCGGAAGGTCTAGGTCGTCATTCATCATTTATCATGCATCATGTTAACTATGATATCTAGACACCTGATGTGGTTTCTTGGTGAGTTAGTAGAAAAGGTCCGAGTTGACTGTTATTGAGAATCAAATGTTGTGATTGTTCGGAGGACAGGTTGTTGGGTCGCCCACGCTTCAAGGGATCTCATAGTCGTTCGCTCAGCTAAATGTCAGTCCAGCCTCTTCGCGATTTCATACGTGACTTGTGTACTTTGAGCATTAATGGACTACAGGGTGGTCCAAACTCTTCTTGACGTATACTATTCATTCAAATGGTTTATTATAGGGCTTCAAGGACTTCTGTAATTTCTCGGAATTAAACGCCTAAAGGCCTTATTCTTATGATTATTAAATTAAATGAATAAAATGATTAATGATCACAAATTTCAATCGACCAGACCTCCATTTCCATGACGCAATCTTTCGGAAGTGAAAAACTGTCTATCATTTTAATCAATATAAGCAAAGCCTAGAGCAATTCTTTTCCCTTTTCGCCATGTTTCGCGATTTACGCGATAAGAAGAACGCCTCGTGCCTGCAAAATCGACAGGAGCCTGCATTCTCTTTCGTCAATCTTCACATCAGTACCCCATTATTAAATTTGATGACTCGCCAGCACCAACATCAAAAGCACCGATTCGTTGCAATATTTTTAACTTTCTTCTCAGCGGGATGCAAATTTTATCGGTACCGATATTCCACCTTGGTCACCCGGAAGAAATTTTTTTTTTCCATTTTCGAAGGGTAAATCGCCACCGAGGTTATCGCGACCACTGATCTGAGTGACCCACGTCAGTCACGAGTCATGTTGCAGTTTTATTGACGAGAATGGAATGCAACGGTATACTTTACCTTATCCGATGTAATAGATATGGGAATCAATTTATCGTGCTCAGGCGACTTGGCTCGCATACATTTGTCTTAAAATAAATACCCGAGGAACTAAATATATCTCAATTATTTCACTCTAGAAATGTAAAGTCGATTCCGTAGGATAAGCTATCAGTTTACTCTGTTTGAAATTCTGAATTCCTATCTTACAAGTGGTTTTGAATATTTCAACATTTTTTTTCAACCTGTATGAAGACATCAATCAATACAGTGAATAGGAGAGAAGTATGTTTAAGACTGAAATTATTCTCTCACAGGATACGACCTCAAGCTTGAACAGTTTAACGTTTAATAATAAAATCATGATGCAAGTTCTATTCAATTTATGGAGTTGACTTATGCATTTGAAATCGTATTCAAATGGCTGGATTCGAAGTATCTTTCCGGCAACAGTATCAATTCCATATTCGCTATAGTTTCTCCTATGATTTTAAAGAATATCAAAACGATCTAGGTTTTCATTCTCTTCCTCGGTCTCTCTTCGTCAAGTTTTCATCTAGTTCCCACACCCTCATTCCTTGAAGTAGCGCAGTCGTGCCGCTGCCTCCAGGGATGGGCGCTACTAACGTGAGCGCAAGTTGAACTTTCACTCTGTTAGCGATCTTATTGAATTAAGAAATCTGTAATTGAATAATTTTCATGCCTTTGAAATTAATATACACCGAGATCGCCGATGTGATCAGTCGCTCTTGGCCATTAACCTCTGCACTCAGCCTCCGGATATCGCACACTGCCTGCGTTCCGCTTAATAACGTTATATCAAAGGTTAGAGAACACAATTCCATTTGTGCGAAGACCCAAAAAATGTAAAACACAGTCATCACAGGTCATCACCTATTCATCTTTTCTCACCTATTTAAATTATCCTATTTAATCTCACTTTTCTAAATATGTATAAGTACTGTGATGACTGAAAACAATTTTTGTGTAGTTGTGCAACCTTACTCTGTATATTTTTCTTCAGAAAGGGACAGTTGAAATTGAAAGTGTCGAAAGTCATTCCCTAGATTTGATCTTTAAAAAGAAGACATTAGTATTTGAAGCTATCAAGTGCCATCCAATTTGTCGCTTATCTAAAACCTTCATCTTTTTGATCTGATATCAAATTTCGATGGAGGATCCAGCTGTGGAGCATTGACAGTAATCTGGTCATTTTGACAAGGCGAAAGAGAACTTACTGTGACAGTCGACAACCGTGGGCGATCCTTGAGTACCGGTTCCAGTGCTGCCATTGGTTGTGGATGGTTGTACGGCACCTAAGCTTCTGTAACCTTCATCCGAAACCTCGCTACCGTTGTCCGAGTGTTCACCATCTCCATGAGGCGACTTCGGATACTGGGGACTTTCTTTACCGAAAGATTCACCAGATTCGTCCTTCACTGGTGGACCCGGTGTCGGACTGCGATTTGATGAATCTTCTTGACACTTGTAATTGTATATGGTTGGCTCGTACTTCGGAGTGTCATCTTTGTCGACAGCCCTGCGAGCCACTCCACCTTCGACCACATAACGTTTTGAGAAGTCTTCCGAGAGAGGAACCTTCGCCTTGATCTCCTGGTGAAGGTCTTTCTTTGGATCCTGAAACATAAATTTTTTTGACATCTTTAGTCGAGCCTGCTAGATTTCAGGCAAGAAGTCAAGATGTCCTTTCAAATTTATCTTGTCATCTCTTGAGTGATATATTATGTAGAATCGAAAAACATAGGTTATTGTAATCACCTCGTCAACTGCAGGGAATTTAAATTAGAGTAGGACAGAAACACATTTTACCTGATAATTATCCTGGTGTCGGCTATGATACATCTGAGATCGGCCGTCGTATTTGACCTGTCGGATTTCCTCGTTGAGGGCTTTTCTTGTTGGATCCAGTATTCGGGGTGAACTGGCCTTTCCATTATCCGCTTTAGAAGTTGGACTCTTTGATCTGGAGTTCGTTTTCAGGGTTGGTGACCTAGACCTCAGTTTCCCAGCATCTGATGGTTGATGCACCGGATTGCTAAGAAGCTTCCTTTGCGGTGTTGGACTCCTGGAACGGTTGCCAGTCTTCTTCATGTCCTCGCCATGATTCCTACTCGTCTGGTGGGGGGTGGGTGATCGAGATCGATTGCTTGAAACGCTTCTGGGGATTTGCAATGATAAAGGCTGCTGATTTTGAGATTGTAACGTTCCTGCGCAGGAACCGACGCTAGAGGCGGAACTGCGGCGGGTCCTTGGAGGTGATCTGAATGAAAAAATGGGATTCTATCGTGCAAAATGTCCTAACTCAACAATCACAAATATTTTCTAGCCATTACGTAACTTTCTAAGAAAAATTTCTCCAGAGAGTCATTATTAATATTGATGAAACAAAGTACCTTTTTAGCAAGTATTTAGAGGTTTCTTTTATATATAATATTATATATTTTTTTAAAAAAGAAGCTTATTTGTACTTGTCCTCTCTAGTAGAATATTTTTACACAACAGTTCCGTAATTATTCATGTAATACTTGTGATTGTTATCTGATAGTGTGGGTTTTAAAAAAATTGCTCGCCTCACGGTTCGGTTGATGTGAATATGGATTTGGGGAAAAGCAAAAGGATTTATTTATTTAATAACTTACCGTTCATAATGCACCTGTGCGCTACCCAGATCGAAGGATCCGCCAGCTTTCTGAATCAATTTAGCCGAGATCATTGATCGATGTGCTGAAAAAAGAATCCTTTTCTGAACTTCCGTATACGTTTTGACAAAATGTTTTAAAATACCTTATCTCTTTATTTTCCTTTAATTAACTGTCCTTCATCTTAATCACCATATATTTTACGAATAAAAATAACCTTTTTTTACCTTGACATAAAGATAAAAGGCTCTAAAGAAGTAAAAAGATCTCATCATGAAGGAGTTGTTTGTCCAAACCGTTAGTTTCCTAGATTATTATAACCAATTCGTTAATTTCGACGATCGTTAAAGAAGTAACTGGCCAATTAGGAAGTTTTAAAACTTTTTTAACGTGAGAATTCACCGGTTTCATCTAACGGTCGTGGAAGTTGGTGATTTGAATGCATAAAAAAATGTTTCGAGAAAAATAGATATTACCTATTAATATTACGATAATATGACAGATGTTTTTATTAAATTATAATTTTAAATATTATGGGACAATATCTAAAATTTTAGTATATCGTTCATTATTTGTTTTTCTCGCGATGAGGGCATCATCCGTAGTATAGGAGAACCTAGACAACGCATATCTTTTTTGTTTAATGTTCTCAAGGAAAATATTTGTAGAAAAAATAAAATTCGAGAAACTGAATATCTTGTTGAGTTTACTCACAAGTTCGACACCGGCAGGGATCGTGCTTGTCCAAATAGTGGCTAAGGGTGTCCCAGCCTCCGCCCACTCGTACCATCACGTGACTTCTCAGGATCCTCACGAAGATGAGCACCTTGGTGTCTCCGATGCGATACTTGCCTTCAGAAACCCGAATCATAGGGAATTGTGTGGGACAGGTACATCGTTCCACCAGCTCGCGAACCTGTCAAACAGAAAAGTAACATAACAATAAATACTGACCAATTTCTCCACGGGTGGCAAATAATAATTGGTTTTAAAATCGACTTCAGATTTTTTTCTCCTTCTTCGTAAGAAGAGCGAATATTATGAAGGACGTATCCTGGAAATTCTTTAGCTTCGCAAGGAAGGCAGCTATTAAAGTCCCTATTAAGGCCCCTAATAAAGCTCCATTTCACGCTTTCGAGAAATTCATTTTTAAACCGAGTCTCTTGGTTTGCTGAGATTATAATTCTCAACTGCTAGGTGGTAAAATAGCCATCTCCAAGTCAAGAGTCACCCGCTGAGTCAAGAGTTTTCGATCGTGAAAAGAATAGAAGATAGAATAGAATAGAAGATATAACTAGCGAGTCACTATTTTCCCTTTCTATGCCAGAAATAACTGACTATTTTAGAGTCCCTTTTCTTTAGTCGTTTTAGGGATGGAGTGGGACGCGTGTTTTGATTTTTAATGTGGGAGAGGAATAACTAAATTATGAAATTGATCATTGATCATTTCAATTTTATAAAAAGGTGGAAAATTACTTATATAATTTCAGTATCTTTTATAATACTCTAGACGACGTGTGGGAAGTGGATTAAAAAAGCAAAGTTGTATTGCACAGATCAGAATTAATAAGCTAATTCTCTAACATGCGGTTTCTCGTAAATTTAAATCAAGTGCTAAAAATGCACACTTTTTATTTGAGCTTTTACTAGAAACGTGGAAATTAATTTCTCTCTTTAGAGATGTATTACAGAAGATGTAATTAAATTCGTTCCAATGACGCGAGTGTTTTCCTTTGAAGCAATCCTCAAGATTACGAAATGCAAGGTCATTAGAGAAAAGTCAGAAAAGTGGAAAATCATCGATCGTTGGCTACTGATGATATTGGTTGACCTGAATGAGTGCAGCGGTCTTCTTTGATCAGTAGGTCTCACGATTAAACCGTTAGGACCGATGATTTATTCCGCCATTGAAAATTAATACTCCGACTCGACATTGCAAATAAATACCATCGTCCGAAACAATGCTAGGCAGTATATGTAGAATATATAGAGATATATAGCATAAAATGCAAGCATGCACCGGACTCAAGAGTGTTATTGACGTCGATCGGCGTGATATACAGCATCGATCGCCCATTGGCAAATTGTCATATTGAAAATCGGTACGCGTATGTAATACGTGTGTGCCACCCGTATATTCTCGATGCAAAACATTATTGATCGTTTGGCTGCGTTATCGCGTCAAATCGGGCGCATATATCGTTTCCGTACGAACACCCACCGGCCTTTTGACACTGGCGAAATTATTTATTAGGAGCACGCAGCGCAAGTAGTCGCATACAAGATTCTTAGTCACGGACGATTGAGAAACGATCATACTAAGCCCCGCACCAGAGCAAGAATGAAAACCAGCCTCCCTTTGCGATACGTTCGTTGTTTCTCCGTTCGCGAGCGTATTTTACAATATTTTGCAACACTTGGAATTGTCGTCGAGAGAAACTTTATGTCGCTGCGACAAGTGGTTTATTGCCCTGCAATTAACTCGACTATTTTGTCCAGCCGCCTTTAGTCTTATTCTATAAATAGTGACACTATTTATAAAATGTTGTATATGTTACTCCACGGGTTTCTTGTTTGGTGATATTTCACTTTCTCACATTATGGAATGATTTTTTCTCGTGTTGGTGACACGTTACATGTTTACAAGTAGTAAAATGATTTCTATATTGACCGAGAATATTGCTGTCGAAGACTGTAGGTTATTTTGTTTTTCTTTGGATCTACTCCATATTTGAGGAAATTGGGTCAAAGACGTTTATCCGATATCTTCAAGAACCTAGATATATTTTTCTACTGTTCGTAACCTTTTGTTCTTGTTA
This sequence comes from Synergus itoensis, assembly GCA_904066005.1. NCBI lineage: Eukaryota > Metazoa > Arthropoda > Insecta > Hymenoptera > Cynipidae > Synergus > Synergus itoensis. The sequence continues at coordinate 6,424,365 of CAJFCP010000036.1, read as the reverse complement.
TGAGGTTGACAAATCTGGATTAAATGAGAGAAAGGGGTCAAGTTTGTGGCAATGTCCAGTTGACACCTGGTGACCTTTCAACAGCAATCGATAGACCAAAGCGGCGACTTCCTGCAACACTCATCGAGAACAATAACGACGCAAGCGTTACCCGTTTCGTTTATCGATCACGACCAATCCGATATTTGGAACGAGGTATGATGACGTAGGGCTTGAATCAGGGGTATGTACATAGGTAGAATGGCAATCAGCCTTTCATTTCCGAAATGTGTTGAACGACCATCGTCTCGTTTAAGGAAGCAGTTTAGAAAGTTTTCAGATTGAATTGCGAAATGCACATAGTAATTTAGCGAACTTGATGACCAGTTTTGAAATGCCAGAAAGAGGTTTGTTATGACTTTTTATGGAAATAAGCAAAACTGATGTTGTTTTCTGCATCAGTTTATTAGATGAAGTAGCAATTTACTCTGTTACATTTGTTGGCAATCTAATGAGGTGGAATGCCCAGTGAAGGAACTCCTGGAATTCCCAAGTCTTGGAAGGAATTTACTCGAGAAGCGTGGAATTTTGGTATTCAATTTAGGAACTATTGTAAGGAGTTTCTCAATTGATTAAAATGCGCCAAGTATAAATCTTGCAGAATAATGTATTCGCTCTATCCATATTAGACTTCATGAATCCCTTTGCTGCAAGAAATCAGTGGAAAACGTAAAACAATGATATAATGTTGCCACTCCCTTTCTTCCTAAATTATTTTGAAATCACACCTCAGCTGATTTTTGCATGCAGAATTGGAACATGATCGTCTTTTGCAAGAGCAAGTGTCGAAATCAACATTGTGGGTTTCTTTCATCATATAAAATTAGATTTGCTCACAGATGAGTTTACCATTTCCCCTGGAAATTGACCAGCAGCTTGAAGCCATAATCAGCCAATCAAGTTTCTCTTTTAGGAGTTGATGCTGTACTCAAATTATAACTGGAAGTCTTGCAGTTAGTCAATTAGCTTCTAAAGAAACATACCGATTGGCCAATCGGTATATTTCATTCTAGCGAGCGGAAGTTTCACTCTAGATAAAGATGTTCAATGATCTATTAAATTCGCACCAGAGTTGATTTGAGTTCATGTGGTCTTTGCCATTTTGGCGCCGAGGTCGGTTCTCGACCCCTTTTAGTGTCTTGTATAATATTCCACGGCCAAATGCTTTTGCAGGTTACGTTTCCTGCTGAGATGAAACAACTCAGAAGACTCCAGTCAGTATTTGCCCTGTACACGGTAAAGCATATAGCGGCACCGTGAATCGGGTGGGACAAATTGTGTGGCGCATTGCAGGTGAGCGGACAGAATGAATGGTTATGATGCTATAATGCAAGGCCGTCTCGACTTACGTAACCTAACCCAACAATACGGAATAGAGATTAACAGTGTATTCGTTTAGCTTTAGGTGAATAGTATAGAGGAGACATTACAAGGGAAACAGAAAAAGAAGGATATTCCTGCACCAGTGAGTGCGTCGTTCCACAGAATGATTGGGATCTGGACGTGCGCACATTCGTGTTCCTAGAAAAAAAAATGCATAGCGATAGGAGACAATCGTTCGGTAGGAATGTCCCCCGCCCTATCAGCGCGAGAGATTTCGCGCCGTAAAACATCCCTAACAAATACTCATTGGCGTAGAATCATTCGGTTTAGGAAAGGAGACGTGACAACTCCCCCAGTAGATTAAAATTACTATTTTCCTATTCTAGATGTTTCAAAGAGAAACTGGAGAAAGGATTACAATAATTAATAAGTATATTATATATCAATGCCTAATGTTCTACCTGGAAAGTGTGTTTCCTTTATATGTTATGAATTGTAAATGACATTCATGGTTTTCTATAGGACTACATTGAAATTTTCATCATCTGCCTGACGTTGAAAACGTCCGACTTACGACTTCCTTGACAGTAGAGATTATTTATCTGTCATGCAAAACGCGGTTGTGATAGGCCATCGCATACATGAATTTCTTTATAAAGCAAAGATCTTAAACTCGAATTTTAACGTGAAATGTTCCTGAGCGTTGATTCTATAATAGATACTATTGTTCTCATCGGCTTTCTACTTTAAGAGTCGATTTTCATCGGATCAAATTATAAAGTAATACTTTAGACATTTTAGAATTTTACTTTTCTAAATATGCTTGTCGTTCTTTTTGAACATTAGTAATTTTAATCAGATTTTGTGCAATTTAAAGTATTTCTTCGCAAATATATTTTTTACTTTATTAATTGTTGCTTCCAAGTTAATTGCTTTCTAAAAATAATAGTCATAACCTTTGTATTTTAAAGACAAAGCCACCAATTACGAGTCTTTGACGTGATGCAGGAAACAAACAAAAACGAAAGTGCGGAGCCTGTTGCTTTGAGACTTTAATGATTATGTGGAGTTAATGGTTTTCTCAGCGTCGGCGCCATTGAGCATATGAATGCATCCAGCTACCAGGTACCTATTTTGTAGCGAAGATTCGTATGCACCTATGCTGCAACACATGTTCATGCAAACACGTTGTATCGCATAGGCACGCGCAGAGGTCATGTTACAAGGACCTTGGGTGGGAAGAGAAGCGTCGGAATTGTCGGGAACTGACAAGATTAGTTTTCTTGTTACGTTAATGGACACGTTGACGCGGAAGTGCGGCGTAAACCTAGCGACCCGGCCTCAAAAGATGGAAGGATAAACAGGGATCTCTATGTATCGGTTCGTATACGGTTCAACGATCGCCTCTTTAGAACCGCGACGTTCATATATATATTGTAACCATTTTACTTGGGAAGTCATTGGGGAAGTCGCATTCTCAACGAGGCGAGTGTGTGACTCGAGTACTCGGGCCAAGAGGTCAAAGAAAACCGTGTACCCATGTCTTGATCACTTGGGCTTTGGTGTCTTTTGTCCTCTGGCGCTTCGCACGTTTACTTCGAAACTTGCTGCGCAGTTTGACTATAACATCAATTAAAAACAAGATACTAAATCTGACCCACTTTTCTTCAGAATCAGATAACAAAAATTTCTCAAAGTGTCGCTATAGCGACACTGTAAAAACTAGACTTTCTTTCCATTGAGAATCATCGTTGAGAACTCTTCTTAACACATACTATGTGCGAATAACGCATTAATGTGAAGTAAAGTAAATTAAAACCGGAAACCCCGGATTAGGCTTTGTGTAGTTTGGTTTTAATGTCGAATCATCAGATCTATTCTTTATTGTGGATTCTGACTATGCAATTATTCCGACTTTCACAACCATAGATAGAAAATCAACCTTAGGATAGAAATTGTTCATTCTAGAAAATATTTTTCAATCCTTGAGAATATTACAAAAGGTGGATTTGCTTTAAATGCAACTTTCATAAAATGGAAACGTTTCAAGACAAGCTCGTGAAGTAAATGCGTTGGTATATAATACAACAAGAAGAATTACCGGCAAAACTGACAATTTTCTACGTTTATATCAGCAGCTTGTTAACCCATCATCTTTTTACTCAGATTATAATGGAAAGTGCCGCACAATTCTCGTTACGAGCTATGTTTTTGCTGAGATTGCGAATGATTGTTGCAATTTGGTGTCGTCAATGTTGATGTCAAGTATATGATGCATTGTATCTTGATTTTTCAGATATGTCATTGCCAATTTTGCATGTACTTGTCAATTGTTTGTAATGATTTTATCTGAGTTGGGATCAAAAATGAAGCGAGAATAACTCGTTTATTTTATATAATAATTGAATTCCCGTCAAGTTTTGATAATTGACTGATCGATCAGCAAATGAGACGTAGCGAGAAATGACACGAGTGTTCGCTCTAGCTACCACATCGCGGTGTCCTCTATCCCTGGCATAAGCACGACTGGAGAAAGTGATGGAACTCGCCAAGATCCTGATGATTATCTTGGCGTTATCGATGAGAACAATCTTCTCAGACCTGTGCTGGGGGGTATATCGTGGGAAGAGGAGAAGTGATCCAGGTTTTAACCTCTTGTGCAGATTCGACCTTATATCACTCACTCGTTGATGCGTTTATGAGGCTTTTTGTGACTCCAAAGTTACCCCTTTGAGGTTGCATGTAATCCATACTCTTTAGACCCTCAGGGATCAACCACAACTTGCTTCGAATACCTCCAATGATTATACTCCAAAGGATACTGAAATTACTGAACACTGTCAATAATACATCAAAGACTTACTTCCGACAAACATACTTTAACCCAAACAATAATTATTCATTACAAAATCTTGCTTTTTTTGCAAATAGAAATAAACAGTTCTTAATTGAGAGTGTTGTAAATTATCTTCAGAATCGATACCTTTTTCATGAGTCTTTAAAATAAATCTTGAAAGCAAAAAATTTCCATACGTTGAAGTGAATTATGAATCCAATTTAAAACTAGGCGAGTGATATATCTGAATAGCTGAATACATTTTTCTGATTAGCCTTCGTTAATGAAGAGAAGGCCATGTTATTGAAAAAGAATCTTCCATTGAAACAGATTGTGAAAGGCGCAATTCTGAAAAAAATTGCTGCACATTATCATTGCATACCTCCGTGACAATGTAGCGTGATCTGGCAGGCTCTCCGGATCATGAAAAATAAGATAAAAATTATCAAAATCGAAGTAATTGGAGTCCATATTAGACCAATGAGTAATTTCAGCTGATTATTGTTATAGAGAAATGCATTAAGAGTGCTTTCTTAAACGACCACAAACAACCTGCAATCTGGTCCGATTACTAGAGAGCTCTATAATGTCCCATTTTCTCTCTTGATACGCTAATTTCGTCAATTTTACGCAGTCAGTCTTGTCATTCGAAGGAAACATTTCTCCGAATGTAATTTCTGGGCAAATCACTATGTTAGTGTAATCAATAGTTGAAGTTCCTGTACTCTACGTGAACCATTGAATTAACTCTCGAATGCCTTCCAGGGGGCGGGGGCGCGTCGCACTGCGGCAGTCTTTGATTTAGATGCGATACGTCAAAAGCATCCAGCTACTATTTCTTTTCGATTCGCGAGAGTAGACAAAGATGGAGAATTTCAAAGTAAGAAACAGAGATTGTGAAAAGAGGGGTGGTCGAGGAAAAAGAGGAAGTACAATGCATAAATTAAGAGGGAAGGAACTCACTAATTAGGATCGGCGCATTGATAAATCGAAGCGATTATTAAAAGTCGCTCGAACTCGAAGGAGTGGCCCGCCCACATAACCCTTTTCTTTCGCACTCGTTATTGCGCCTTTTTTCTCTTTTGTTTACATCTCTCGTGTTGGCGGGCAACGTTAACAAAATATCTTGACGTCAAACATAGGTTTAGCAAAGATGAAACTGGTAATTAGTTGAGTTGAAGTGCTACTTTCCCACGATACTTAAAAAATGAGCCGGCCTATCGATTTTTAAGCATCAATTACTTAGAAGATTGTAGACTTTTGCAGAGATGAGTTGCTAAAGAGAGGAAATTGTTTTCATTCAATTGATGTCATTCTATAGAATGACATCAATTTTTGTACGTTTGTAATCATTAATAACGTATTTTCTGTGATTGAAAGTTGCGAGAATCACCTAAGCGATTCTACATTGAAGGACGTATTACCTAAGCAAGAATGCACATTCATTAAACTTCTGTAGATTTTTAAAAAGCGTTATTTACGAGACGTTATTTAAATGGTTGAAACAAGTGTTTTAATTTTATAAACCGCTTGACGCATTGACTTGCAAAATTTATGCTTTAAAGCCGGTACCCTTTTCTCTGCATGACTTCCTCCGCGATTTCTTGCAAATCAACTGACTCTTGGGCGGAGAAAGCGAAAACACGAGAAAATCTGAATATTGAATATTATTATAACTAGTTTGTCACTTGAGGTGAGCGTAAGAACCTGTCGATGAAATCAGGTGTACTACTGGCAAAGTCCAAGTAGCAAGAAGCGCCTGCTCAAAAATCTTTGAAATATTTTAGAAAGAGAATTTTTACTGAAGGAACAGCGATAGGTTATCGGTTTCTCGATAAGAATGAGTTGGCTTCCGGGTATACTTATTGAGACCAACTGTAGTCTACTTTACGAATCTTATCTGGGGATTCCTGTTTCTGTTCGAAAGGCGATTCTACACAGTTATGATTATCAGTTTCTGACTCGAAAAATATGCCGACTGGACAACGACAACTTATGTGTATCTTATTTTCGTGGCATATCGACAAACGCAAATTTTTCTCTCGACTTGTGAATGTATCACTGGACGTTAACATAGCAACGGTGTCGCATCCGGCTCAATAAGCATACAATGGAAAACGCGGATATGCTGGTCACAGAGGGATGACCATTTAATGAAGGACTTTTGATGCCATGTCGAAATTGTAGCTTCAAATCATTCAAGTGTCTTTTGTTTTGCGTAACTGATTTTCTGGGCAGTGCTTTTACGACTTATTTTCAGTCTGGTGCTTTTCATTTCGAATTTAATTTAAACTTTTGAACGAGGAATTTTAGGATCATTCTTTTTTTTATCGAAGATCTTCGGCTTTAAGTTTTAAGGTATTTGAGAGTCAAGGCAATATCACGGGTTTTCCTTGCGCAGCTTTGCAGAGGTCGTCCCGGCGCCGGCCTCTCTGCAATCAATACCACGCAAAGGTTCTGCAAGCTCGAAGCTCAGCTGTTTATTCCGTGCACTCGATTTTCAATCCTGGAAGCTAAACCGCAAGCTCACATGGCATTTGTGGCCAAAAAGTTTGCCAAGGCGTCTATAGTTGTCTAAAGTTGATAATTATTATCGAGATAAAACAAGAGACAATTGTATAGAGTGTTGCAGTTTTTCATTGAGGGTTCTTCATTCGTAAGATTTCCTTGCGCTTGCGCTTGGCAAAATTTAACATTTTAAATTCCTTCTTATGAAAAAGAATTCCCATACATAGTAATAAATCCGCCGGTTCCCTCAGGCTATCCAAAGTTATCGTAAATTATGATCCTATCCTTTCTACCAATAAACTTGAACGAGACATCTAGTAAACTTGAAACCCTTTGCTCCTCCTTTCCGGCTCGAAAAAAATATCTCTAATAGTAGGTTGAAACATGATGATTCCTTTTTAAAGTGCTCAATAAGAACTACATTGTTATTATAATTTGTGAAGGGTAAATTATGCCTGTAATCCAATATACGTTAAATATTATTACACATTTTTCTCTTGGGTGGTTATCATTATTTCTCAATCATAATTCTTCTCTCATTATGTTTATTTTTAATACCATTTTCGCTTAACAAGCCCTCGGCGATCATAGGGTGCAAGTAACTATACGAAGTAACCAGTTTCTCGATACCTTAAAAAAGAATGTAAATAAAGTGAGGAATGGTCGATCTTTATATCAGCGACTTATTACTCCTTGGTTCTCTTTTATTAGTGTATCTCACCAGACAAGCTGGTACCGGAATGTCTTGTTTCTGGTCAGCGCACCCGGTTGTCAAGCTTCCAAGTAATCAACGACGTTTAGAAGCACTTGAAGTGTACTTTATTGGAATAACCTAGATGCCAGGATCGAAGATATTAAGAAGGTGTCTTGCGGAACTTTCTCGAGCTTCTTATGAAAATTGCATCCATGAAAGTGATGCTCCATAATTGAGAAAGACACTTATCTATTAAGAGGTTTCTCAACCGAGTTTATTGGTTCTACAGAATTGTCTGTTAAAATTTTCTATTTGGATTTCAGAAAAGATAGATCTGCACTTTAGGGATTTCAAATATGCATACTCCATAAACTTGAGTAGAGGGAAAAGTAGTAAAATGTGGAATAAGAGTTTGTAGAATCCGTAAAGCATCAGGACCACTTTCATCCCTCATAGGTAGGGAAGTAATGTAGGTCGCTTGGCACCCTGCCGCTCAACCCTTTCGTATGCTCTTCAGGGGATTGAAGAGGAAGAGAGTTACAATTTTCATTGTTCAGTGGCTCAAGAGCTTTTTAAAAAGTGGAAGACCTTCATCAGGTCATTAGGCCTCTAGGCTGTCTTAAATTTCTCTTAATAAATGAATTCTCTGTTCAATGTTATCTTCAGTAAACAACCTTTATAATAATCTCTATTTCGAGAGCACACCTGACTTGACAATTTATTAAGCATTTCCAGGTTGTATTTTAGTCACACAGCTGCTTTCGTGTGCATCAACTATTTATAAGGTGTGAACTATCTGGTAGGAAATTCGATACAATGACACAACTTCCCAATTCTCATGCAGACTAATTTGTCACGTCCGATGATTAAAAACTGAGAGTTTTGATTTTTATCTTCTGGTTAACAATAATTATCGATTAAGTTTGAACTATTGGAGCAAGCGGGACGTCGGTATTAAATTTCTGACCCATTTCTCTCTCAATAAATAGTGATTAGCTAAGACTGAGACCGCAGCTAGACCTTGCACGGCTCGGTAGCCTTCTCTCAGTGCTCTCAGGCTAATTGTACGTAATAACTAAAAGGCCGTCAATACCTTGAGTACCTTTTATGGCATTCTATGGACGCATGAACGAGCTTCTCCAGATAAGAAGAGTTTCATGCTCTTTCAAAATAAACCCATAGCTAACTACAGCGTAATTACTCTATAAATAGATCCCGCCTTGGTTTCTCATTGAGTCAGCGATTTTCCATCAATTGTTCCTACACCCTGTTCACATGCAATATCCCATTCCAGGATCGTCTTTCAAGAATGATCAAACAACCTTCAACATCCTCGAAATGGAAAATTAACAATTATGTACATTTTTTTTTTAGCAAGGACAATTTTATTTCGGAGAAAGAAAACTATTGATCTTATTATTGTCTCCTGAAACAAATTACTATTGTAATTGGATATATATCTGTGGACTCTGTTGATCAATTTAATTTGTGTGCAGGAGAAGATTAGTAGGCGTTTTCGTATAACAATAGTGAGTTGGGAGGTGAAATGAAGCCATAATTGTTTCATTGTGCCACAAATTTGTCACGTCGACTGGCACCCTATTTATTGTGTGCAAGAAGGGACCTGAATTCTCACTGGAGATAAGGCAGACTGATTCATAGCGTTATTTAGAGCTTAGCGATGCCTCGAAAATTCGCATCGAGCCATTTAGTCATTGCCGCATTATATTTAGCGAATGGCCAGGCAAAGAGAGAATTTCCGCGTTAACATTTTCCGTGGTGCTAGTTCTTGGAAAATTGACTCAGAAGTCTACTTGATTCGAGTGTTTGTTCAAGGAATAGCTCCTAAATGAGTAAAACAATTACTGTACTTATATTTCCTATAATGGTTTTTAGATATTTATGATCAGTCTTATGAGAAACAAATTCTTGAAAACGTAAGACAAAGAATATTAATATTTATCTTATCGTTCAAAATTTTCAGATTAATGATTCGATAAAAGACTTCTATATTAGTGCTTGTAGATAAATAATTAACGAACCGCATTAATTATGAAGTCTAGCGCGTATTAGATTTATAATCACATTACTTTCTCGCGAGATAAAACTCGTTATTTGAATTACTCCACATTACCGTAAATAGAGTGACATTTGATTAGTGTAGTGAGAGTTCCTGATAAAATAATCAAGCAAAGGGTGTCATAATTTTCGCCAAGTTTAAAAGTGTACCTTCGGTAAATTAAAAAATTTGCCATCTTGTTTACAACGCTGCTAACATTATCCTGTCATAAATTATCTATTGAGCGAGAGAAATAGATTCTAACCGGTATTATAAATTATATTGAACGTTAAGCATTGCAGCTGTGTTTAAGAGTGTTTACAACACCGTTGGCGTTATCTCTAACGCTGTAATAATTTAATAACTAATTTATAAAACTTGTTGTTTTCACGATTTACGTTTTTTGTGACTCGTAAACAATTATTTTATAGATTTATTCTATTGTATAAGTAAAATGGCATTTCACTTTTAGTGTTTGATTAAAGAGTTAAAAGAAAGTATTGTTATAAGAAAAAGTTATGTGAATATAGAAAGTAGGTTCATAAAAGTTGGAAGAAAATAAATGTCAATATTGTCCCTTCCTGTTGTGGAGGTGTGGATTGTGAGTACCGAGACTTCACTCCCCGGCTTTCAATTGACAGTTCTATTCAGATAGAATGTCAATTCAACGTTATCAGATCTTTATTGCACCTTTTCTTTATACCATATTTATATCGAATATAAACACGTCCAATCGTTGATCGCCCGAAACGATCGACGTGTGATGCGTTAAAAAACGAAGGTATGTTTCTTTAAAGAATTTAAAGTCATCATTCCATTCATGAAAGGTGCGTTCCAATTGGTCACGCTCAATTTATTATGCATTTATTTTATTTTTCAATTCAGTCATCATTTCTCTGATTTTCTGTTGAAATTCATTCTACTGCCATTGAATAATATTTCCCATAAAATACTTAACCTTAATACCATATTTTCTTCCAATAAACATGATATCATTGCTTTAATGAAGCAATCTTCATGAATAAAAAAAGTTCAGATATAAAATATTTTTTATAGACAACTGAAGTGTACAAAAAATGCAAAATATTCCAGTTTCATACGATAGTTGTTAATAAGGTGACTAAGTTCATTTGCGTAGCTACTGCATAGTTAGAGCTTTTCAGTAATAGGCGCACTTACGTTTGCTTATCGAATAGAATTGAGGAGACTTATAATCGGCTTTACTCTTTAAGCCGATTCATTTAAACAAAAAAGGGAAAGAGAAACTTGAATTGAGTTTATGATACGGTTTATAGATTCAAAAAAATGGTCATAAGTTTTGCATAAAAGTGTACAAAATCACTTTATTAGGCTTACAATGTTTAATTTACTATTTTCTTTCGCTTTCAGTTTAATTTTCTATTAAGATATCTGCCTTTTTCAACAAAATGTAACGTTCTTGTAATCGAAGACAAGAGTCCTTTCACAAAACTCCCATAGACTTTGCGCTTGAACTTGACACGAAACGGGCCAACGACGATCAATACAAGCTTTCGACGCTTGCGAGCCCGAAGCTCGTCTGCAAAGCCCAATGGCTTTCGCTTGTAAGCTTCACGGGAGATTCCATAAGAATTGCTATCGCCAACGAAAATTTCCATAGAATGACACGCAAATGCGAATTGTTCATCCTGAATGTCTAGACGAATTGATTTTTGCTTTTTCAGAGAAACGTTCTCAAATTCTATTATATTTTATGATCTAATGAACAGGGTTCTTCACAATAAAGATTCGTTGTCGATGTAAGCTTTGCGCTTTCAGTAAATTGTAAAAATAACCACGGTAATTGCAATGAAATGTAATTGATTGAAGTATCTCTGCATAATGATTGTGAAATCATTACAGTAAAATTCTTCTTACGATAGAGATGTTTAATTAATTTTATTGCAAATTTTCATTCAATAAAAGTGAAAATGTCTGAGTTTATCGAGAGATAATATCCATCTCCTGATTCGGAATAAAGAGGGATTTGTTTTCCAACTCTCAGCTAAACATGAACGATATCTAAGTTACAAGAACATTACAGATCTCATTTGGTCGAACTAAGAATTCCCAGGCTTCCCTAGTTTGGTTTACTTTCCAGAAATATAAGTGAAATGAAATAATAAGAACTCTGTTTGCCATGGAATTTAGACTATTTAGAGTCTCCTTTAAGGTCCCATACGTAAATTAATGTAGCGGTTCTAGAGACTTGTAAAAAAGAGTCGTTAAGAACGTAAGAGGCCAAAAACATTTCACACATCCTACGTTAAGCGAAACTTCTTGTTCAGTTGACGTAAAAGCCTTTACGGCAATATCTGAAAACTTCAAGTTCTTCATCTTTTGCATTTTAATCTGAGCGTTTGGCTTCTTTAATACATTTTTCTATACATGTCTTCTATCAATGTTTACCTGTTTCTGTCGATTGATTATCTTATCTTTAGATACACAAAGTTTCAAAATACTTGGAATAACCTCGTTTTTCTGGAAAAAAAAATATTTTTCTGGGACAGTATTTTTCTGGAAACATACCAGCTGATCGATTTATGAGTACATGTATTGTGCAAAGATGCATTGATCCTCAATGGTGACTCACAGTACACATTAGGTATGACAGAATAAAATCTTACTCTATCGTGATAAGATAATACGTAAGATTTTCCGAGTAAACCTTACATGAGGTTATTCTTACGCGTATTGTTATCGTAAGGATGAATGTTTTTCTCTTTTTAATGAACGATTAGATAAACCTTGTCGCGGAAGTATCTTTGAAGCGTGTCAAACACGAGACTTCAATTCGAACATGAATTGCCCATTAAGTTTTAAACTTTAAACCTCATCTTTTCTTATCATTGCCAAAATCTCGCTATACTGACGGATAGAACAATACAAATGTTAACAATAAAAAGGGAAATCAAAGCAAATCATGCTATAAGTAATTGCACAATACAAAAATCGAAATAATCTTCGGTCAAAGGAAAGTATGTGCTAGTAATTAAAGTTTTCTCGTAAAAGTGTGTTGAACAAAGACTTTTTTGGTATGAAGTTTTGCGATTGCAGCTGCAATTCGCACGCTTTTATTCGAGCTCGACGTTCATCGTCTGTTTTTTAATGAGCATGCTGCTTTTCTCCTTTTTCGATCCCTTTTTGTCTTCTCTTTCTGATTCTCTTCCCCTTTTCTTTCCTCGTGCGCTTTGGAGTCGTGAATGAAAGAAAGCAGAATTTCCTGAATTCTTCTGTTTGTGTGTAATCATTCTACGACTGCATGATAAAATTTTCGTAGGTCTAACGCCTTCTGAATTAAAAGTAGAATGTACGAGTTTGTAAAAGTGTGTGTTGTTTTTAAAGGTTGGTTGAAAAGTCGTCATAAATGCTTAGCGAGTGAAATAATTACTGTAAACTATATATAATATATATTAACTATATATAATATATAAAATCTCTTTCTTCGCAGTATTCCGAGATTAATCAAATCTCCCCTTGAAATATCTTAGATTCTGGATTATAAGAGAGGAGACCTAATAAAAACAAAAAAAAAACCCTGATGCAATTGCAAACTGTCAATAAAAACGCACGGCTTCGTTATAGCTGTCGCGCTTTTCGTGCCGACTCTATCTCCCTATAACTGACGCGGTTTCTTATTATATGGCTTACGTTAATTGCCCGTGCGCGAATCGATTCGAGATCTTCGATTTCATCTGAAATCCGGTATACCTACACACCAAGAGGAGTTGTCGCAATAGATTGGCCGTATGTAAAGCGACCATATAACAGCCGTCTCGCGTGCCTCGCTGATACTTCTTTCGATTGGTAACGAGCCCGGCTATAACTTTTACACCGGTCTTTTATCGAGAGCTTCTTTGCGTACTCAGTACCCCCGTATCTAGCAAGTTAGCAGCCGCTAGCAACCCTGGCAAGAAATCTCGAATTCCTGCGTGAGTCAACGCATGCCGGCTTTATCTCAAAACCTTCGTCGGCTTCTTGTCAACTCGAAAACGCTTGGGGTTCAGGATATAGACCCTTGCTTAAGGATAAGACATCGTTCGCGAATGTCGGCTAGAGGAAAATTAGAAGCGATCGCCATAAAGAGCAGAACAAGGAACGAAGGGAGGGGTGAAAGTGGCTCTCTAATTGTAAGCCCTAAGGCGTTTAGACCATGACAGTAATAATATCGAAGATAGCAAAGTCTGATTGTAGCACGGGCATGATTAATCGGTGCATTGAGTCGTGCGCTCGCGACAGTCAAACGCCAACGTAATTATTGTAGAATGAATTCACGAGGTGGATGCATTGAGGCACCCTTTTGGTAAAAAATCCGGGAGTAGAGTCACCGCGTTCGAAACCGTTCGAAGGCGCCGGTCGAGAGTGGCCCGAGGCGATATCACGCCTGTCCCACGCCGATAAAACTTGAGCATTGTCTTTTGCCAAGTCAAAGCACACTCTTGACCCGAGCTCTAGAGCCCGCGCTCTCGATCCCATTGTGCTAGATCGACATCGTGTCGCGTCGCGTGGCGTGTTGACGTTATTGATTACCACGTTTCTCACAGACCTCTCTCGATTAGCGAGAATCTAATAGAAAAAATCGCGAAATAATGAAGCACACCGATACTCGTGCGCCTGGGAGGTTAATCCTGGGTTCTGATCGCCTTTGATGTTTGAGAAACCGATTCGTTCTGGAAATTTGAGTCAGGAGAATAACTCTAAGGATGATCAAGCAGTGGAAAATCCTTCATCGAATTCGTGTGAACTAATCAGCAGATTTTATGACAGTGACTTTTGTTGTTTACTAAAGTACTCATTTGATGAGAACTTTGTTTTCTCATAAATAAAGCATAGAAGTGATTTTTAAACCAAAACCTTATGTTCATATGTTTTCAACTTTTTGCTAGATATTTTTGTAACGATGCGTATAATCTTAAAAAGATACTCACCATTTCGTCAAGGCTCTTGAGATCATTGGTGACAATCTGCGGTTGAGGTCCGTAGATAAGACAAGGTTCTTCCTGTTGCATATCAGCGAACTCATCGTCGCTGTCATCGTTGTTGGTTCCGTTAGTAGCTTTGTTTTCAGCGGCGATTTCTCTGTCGATTTGTCGTTCCATTTGGACCAACATAGGGGCCAACATGCCAAATTTGGCACCTCGTCTAGCCACTTCCAGCAGACAGAGTATCACGTGCCGCTCATTCTTACGCATTATCAAGTCATCAGTCTCGAAGAGCAGGCACTCGATGATACCCAGGCTGTTGCGGCACCAGCTGATGAAGTTGGATACGTTGTCCCGAGCGAAGAATGTACCGGCCTTCGCGTTTGTCAGAAAGGCCACGTCGCTCAACTGGCTCATTGGGACTGCCAGCGATGAGGTTATCGAGCGTGTCATGATCTTTCGTGCCTGCCGCCTCGCCACGTACTCACCGGCTGATTTTCGCACGTTGTTCGCGTGCTGAAATCAAAAAGAAGCCGCTATTTAATAGACATCCTTTGTAAATTTAGATTTTCAATTAGACAAGTGACTTTTGCTTTTAAAGTTCGCTCAAGATTGAAAATATAATTGCTTGTACCTTGGAGATTTTCTCTACTAATTCCAAGTTATTAACACACTGGGAAGGTGAAAGAGAATATGCCCTTTCTATCGTCATTATTTCAATTCTTATTCAACACATCAAAATTCACTTAGAAGAAAACGTCTGAAACTTGATTCATTGAAGACGAATTCTAATACACGATTTATTGCATCCATATACTTTCTAAACAAGCGTCTTCTTACTTTAAATAAATTATTCATCAAATTGAAAAAAGTGTTTAAGCTGACACACTTGTTTGAAAGCATCAGTTCCTTATACACATTTCCTATACTTGTTTCTCGACAGAAAACTAATCGATGACCACTTGTGAAATCCGTCGTCTCGTATAAGAACTGTTACGAACATACATAGTGTCGACAAAACCATGGATTTTTTCCTTTAAAAAGTGGAATGCGCCTTACGGGAACTTGGTATAAAGTAATCCTTAATTGGTTAAATTTTCATAATTGAATCCTACTACATAGTTGCATCTATGTCGATTCAGTTAGTAAGCCTGTGCTTAAGATCATGTTCCCTTATATCTTCTTCTACGAGCCTTCGATCCGGCAGCTTTTTTACTGGTAACGAGCCTGCGCGTAGAAAATAGGTGGACATGGCTATTAATTATTTGGTAGCGAGCCGACGTCCTGTCTTTTCATACGACAACCTCTCCTACCTTTCACCATGCACGATCTGCTAGGCTTCTGCTAACGCAATGCTTCGCTCCTTTACAGAATAATCAAAGGCTTCCCCGAAAGGCAAAAATATTTCGAATCAAATGCAACCTTCGAAAAGCTACACAGGCGCAATTGCACGGTAAAAAGCATCAATTAAACTAATTAAACTAATTAGATGTAGCTGATCCAAAATTAGAAAAGTGGGCTTTGAACTGATCTACGCCACCAAAATGGTGTCAAAAGTAGACCCTAATTAACGGTGGTAGCAAATATTTAGCTACTGCAGCCAATTATGTTTTTCCATGTATCTACTTTGATATTGATAGCATTAAGTTTTAATTATTGAATGAAATAAAAAAATGAAAGTTGCACATTGGAAAAGTACGTGAGAAATGAGCTAGTTTGCATTGTCTGCAACCATGTGCCCACACATTTGATCTAACATTGTCCTGCATTCTCATGGAACTGACAATGAGAGCAAACGCCTGATTGATATAGAGAATGTTGTCTCGATTCTGACGAGGAAACGCCGGATGATCAATTTATATCGAGTACTTTTAAGATATGCACGAGTTGAGCAACTAAGATTACGAGATCAAACTAACCGCAGTTATGTTTGGATAGAAAAGGCGTACTCAACTAGTACGTAACTTTTCAGTCCATTCAAGTGTCTGGGAGCACTCTTTTATCTACTGAAAACACTGAGGAAACACTCGAAGCGCTCTCTCAATGCTTCGATGTTTAATGTGATTCTAACATGTGTTATAGGTATAATATAATAAGAAAAACATGACATGAGAGATCATTTAAATATCTGTTGAAATTTTAATAAATATGCGTTATCTTTCTAAAATACATTCATCACGTCCAGTTAAAATTCAAGTCCTTCCCCAGGCTTTTAGGATGCGCGTTTTATCCCAATTCCAATTAAGAAACATGTAATCAAGTCCCATTTCCAAAAAATATGCTGATTGCATGAGAATCGGTTAGGAGTTCGAAGATATAAATTCTGTGAATTTGCTGATTTGATTCGGCTAATTAATTTTATTATTCCCCGACATTTCTGATTTACAGAAATGTTAATGAGAATTCCTTAAAAATTATTTATCGAGAACTCTCTTCTGAATATGACCCTGAGCAATTATCTTCCCAGCAAAAATTTCCTCATTTTTACGACGCCTATAAAAATCATTCTTCCCTAAATCACTCATAATTTTCTGTATACTTAATTTCGTCACTTCATTACTGCGAACGAAAAAACTTGCTCACAAACTTGTAGCCTCACAAATATAAAGTATTATCGCATATAAAATGAACCCGCATTTTCTGTAAGGTACTTTTTAAAATTTGAATCTTGGAGATGAATTTATGGATCGGTCAATAAAGTTGGACGTAGTTTGCTCGTCAGTTAAAATTTTCAAACCATTTTAAGAATTTTAAGTCGTTCGGCTTATGTAATGCACACGTGGGTCCCATACGGCTTGGGGGATTTATATTTACGTATACGGGTTAGTAGATGAACGTGAGTGTAATGTATAAATTTGTATGTTTTAAAAGCGTATTCACATTTACATACACCCATCGAGAGTCATATCTAACGGCATCCGGCCTTGGCAAGCCAGCTTCAATTTGTCCCAAGGGATAATCGAGATTAGGAAAGTGGCAACCCGCCACGCCATATCGAGATGTTAACCACTTGGAGAATAATAGTAATCTACGGGTTCCAAAGGGTTAAAAAGGTGCTCAACCACTTTCACAA
This sequence comes from Synergus itoensis, assembly GCA_904066005.1. NCBI lineage: Eukaryota > Metazoa > Arthropoda > Insecta > Hymenoptera > Cynipidae > Synergus > Synergus itoensis. The sequence continues at coordinate 6,406,893 of CAJFCP010000036.1, read as the reverse complement.
GCAATTTGTTTTATTATTTTCATATCAATATGATTGCATCCGATACTATAATTTTATCATTTCATTTATTACTCTGTTATCTCATACAGTTTTTACAAGTAATATGAATCGACTTTTAAGAATATTTATGTTGCTCTGAAGTTCATCTTTCATTTCTACAATCTACTTTTGATTGGAAGTTGAACTGAACTTTCTATAAAGTCAATAAAGTAAGGAGCGTTGAACTATTATATGATTAACAATGAACACCTGTGGTATAATAACATCTTCTATTTTTAAATTCCTTACGCTTAGTTACACTCCGTGGAGTGTTTGCCCGATTTCCTCAGCTCTTATTTATAAAACTCATTATTCACGTCCACTACAGGCCTCACTATCTTAGTTATTCAAAGAATTGTCAACAGAGAGTCTTCCTCGAAGATAACGTGGCAAAGTTCCGAGTTTAGTCAATTGTTTGATTATAGTAGAGATATAATAATTCATAAAAGTTAAGTTTTAGGGGTCAAATTAAAGGCTAAAAGATTCTAATTTGAGAATCTTTTTAGGTTTAATATCTTTTAGCTTTTTAGAGATATTCTTAATCACTCCAGTTTCTCAGTAATAAAAAATGACATCTTTCATGATTACTGGCATAAAAGAAACACGTAATTCAGCGCGTGAAAGCACAAGTCCTCGCCTCGTATATTATCCAGTCTCTTAGTGGTTGGCGGGAGGCATCGAGATAAATTTATTACGATCTGAGAAGCACTGCTCAAAAGAGAATGAGAAATAGGAGCACATATGGTAATATGGGCTGCAGATGAATTGACGGCAGGATGTCACATTATGTGGCCTATGACCCTCCTATCATCTCTACCACGCACTCCGACGATTGCGACTAATGAAAACGGCCGCTGCACACTAAATTATAAATTAAAACGAACCATCAACGCACTCAGGGGCGTCGTTACAGTGTTATAAAGCAGATCACCAATTGCAGAGAAAAGCAACTTGAAACTTCCAACAAATATGCCTGGCTAACAAACGCATCTGTTGTGTCTACAAAATGCATAGATAAATTGAGATAATCATAAATTTTATGTTATTATCCTTTATTTACTATCCACTCTTCTCTGCAATTTTCATGAGCCATAATTTTCGGCAATTACTAAACAAAATCGAGATTGCTATAAAGTCTTGACATTTTACTGTAATGACTATATACAGAACCTGTTCAAGTACATTTGGGTAATTTCTTTCAATATTTATGAACTGCATTAATTAATAGCTTTTAAAATCTAAATTTCCTCTGGACATTAATTATCTTTCATCAGCCTAGTCTACAATTTGACATGAAAATTTACGCTGGCATATTGACATTACAGTACAATTTTGTCGAAATCAATAACAGCGACAGCAATATTCAATAACACGTTTGCAGATCGAAGTATCGTGTCATTTAATTGCATCTCATTACCCAGGTGTGGGTATGAAAATGAAGCTATGCGTGCAGTACATACATTGAATATATGTACATGCTGCAAAGTATTACGATAAACTGTTGCATGACGAACTCGTCCAACCTGGAAAAATCAATGACGTGTTGCGTATCCTGTCTCGGAACTAAGTGTAGCCGTAAAGTAGTTACAAGATTGTTAACAGTAGAATGTCGTACTTTGGAAGAAGAAGATCTATAAAACAGCTAGCTTTAAAATTCTTCAACCGCGTGCTTCTCTTTTGCGATAAAGAATTAAGAGATGGATTCTGATATTGATAAACCATAACCAGTTTATAATAGCTTGCGCCTTAAGTCGTATAATTGCATTTCTCGTTTAGCTAGACTTTGGTCAGTGAGGAACGTAAATTCCACTTCCTCACTTTGTTTTAAAGAAGCTTGACAGATCTGCTCTCTACAACTTGATTTCCATAAAACTCATTATTGCTTATTACGACTAGGAAATGTTACAGAATTCTTATCTTAAATATTATCAAGAACCTCATTTAATTAGATAGGTTACCATATCAAAAGCTTCCATCTTCAGAGAGATAACTACCCTGCTTTAGGGGGTATTTACATGCAAACGTGATGTTGGATTGATTTTACTCCAGGGAGAAAGTGCGAAGCACAATTTCTTTAAAGCAGGTAGTAGATCTTGATAGTTTGAGAATTTATGGCTACATTCTTTTATTTCTTCTTTAAATGACTCACAATCTTTGTAGAAAAATGTTTTGATTTGACTTCGGATTGATTAAAATGGAGAAATTCATTTTTTGCGGGGGGACATGGGAACAGGATGACAAAGGCAAGTGATTCACGAATCACTATGTATGACATCCTCACGTTTTTCTCGCGGGCCTTTTCTTGTTAGCTATGAATAAGGTATCGTTCTTACAAACGCATCCTAATGTCAAGGAACATGAAAGCACGAACAACGTGAACGTGCCTTTAGGAACACGAGACGATTGAAATTCATAAAGACTCGGCTCAGTTTCCATTGTGTTCCATTGTCCGCAGTTGTATAATAATGAACACTTGTTGCCGTAAGCTGCACTGGAACTTTATCGGGTTGAAGCACCTCGACGATCAGCCCTTTCTTTGATTTTTTTTTTCGTTCTTCTCATTCCTTATAGGCAAGAACCCGTGTTTAACCGGATTTTTCCAAAAGAGCCATTTACAACCAGAACGTTCCATATTTGGCGTGAGCAAGAGTTCACTGAAGAGAAATAATCAATTAGTTTTGCGCTGAGTGGATTTGTTCAAAATCAGTTAACTTTCAAATAAATCGGGCATAAATGAATAAATAAATTGAAAAATTGCTTCAATTTAATTTTTTAAGTTGCTTTTCGGCTTTTTTTTTTAACAAAAAACGCTTTTATCCTAGGTTTTAGGTATTCGTTGTCAATTAATTAAATAAGAAATATGCAATAGAAAATTTTAAAGAGAAGTTTAAATAAAGTCCACGATCACCACCGGAAATCCCAATATGCTAGTAATGTTGCCCCTGGCGCCACGCGGTTGTGCGTTAATCGTGCATGCCCTGGTTCTAATTGCTCGTAATTGCGCGTTACTTAACATCAATTACCTTGCGTTCGATAGTGACGAGATGCGACTCTCTCTTAAGTGGATTATCTCTGCTTTTATCTTTTGTAGGTAAGTCGAAGTGCACCGGTCATTTGTCATGATATTATTATCGCTAATTGACTGCGGATGTTTGATAATAATTATTATGCACGTAATTGCTGTGCTCTTTTGACTGCAAATAATTTGCCATTCAGTCATTCTTCAACTATACAAGATAAATAATTGCAAGTTGAAAATTTATTATTTACATTTATTTATTTAAAAAGAAACATGAATTACAGATACTTTCTAAATTTTGATGTCAGGTATTATTTTTACTAATTTCAATTAGGCAATAAATTCAACTGATTTATAGCTAGAATTCAGTCATTAATTGGGAATAGTAAAAATTATAACTGATAAAAATTTTAATAACTTTTTTATAAGAGTAAATATTTAGGACAAGATAAACGTACCTTAATGCTTTTACTTTAATTTTAGATATTTTCAACTTGATATTGTAATAAATGTAAAACTGGCAGAGAAAAAATGACGGTAAGGTAGGAATCGAATTACTAATACATGACCTTAATCCAAATGTCTCTTATTATATTTATATATAATATATATTATATAATATATAATATAACTTCAGAGATGTATCTTCAGAAATTTCAACTCGGAATTTAGAAAACGTTTCATCCAATTTTTTATTTATTCATGCTCTTCGACATTTCTAAGAAAGTCTGAGTCTGATCTAAGGTCGTAATTTTCGTGCAAAATATCGCAGTCACGGTATGTAAAACCGCTTAAGCGGAACGGCATTTGTCGTGAAGCTTTGCTTTAATCCGTGTCTTTAAACCGGGGAAGAGCGTGTAAACATCGCATTTCGCATGAGGCGGGAATTTCTTGTCGGGAAGCCGTCGCGACGTTCTTTCAAACTACGAATAAAACCTTTCTCGCTTGAACAATCGAGATTCAAGACAAAGAGTCTTCCTTGAACGTCACCCTTATGACTCGCTATAGTAGTCATAATAATCGTGACTGTGACGCTAACAAAACTAACGTTCATGTGCCATAAATCAGCTATGCGAAGGTATAACTTGTCAGAAGCATTCGCAAATTAAATTAGGTGTTAAAACAATATGTTTTGTGATGACAATTGCACCTTTTAAAATTCCTGAAATCCATCCTTTTAATTCTTTAAAATCTTAAATTATTTTTCAGAGGAGATGGTTATTAAAATAGAAATGAATTTTAAACCCACAAAATGCATTCATCCCAGAATATTTCGAGAACTTGAAATGGCCTATGATTATGGTATCTTTGTCTCGAACTATTTTCGTCTTATACTTTTTCGAGACACCCCCATATCGCGTAGTAGCAACTCGTTATATTTAGCAGCAAGGGTGGAATGGATCGAGGGACAGTCCTCGGCGTTTGTGCCATTCATAGGCTTTCTAGCGGAAGAAAACGCATAACAAACGCTCTATAGTTCCAAGGAAAAAGTGTTTTGAATAATCCATCCGTGTTTAAGATTTTTCTGACAATTATTTTCACTAACGAGGCGAGCGGCAGACTGTACAATTTTTAAGCGAGAGATGTGTCTATCCACTATAAAGCAGGAAATGCATATAATTAATGCAAGTGGATATAAACTCGCGATATGCAAGAAATGCAGCGAGGATGCTTTTCATGGTCGTTTAAAGAGAGTTTCTAATCTTGCGATAATATTTTATGATTTCTTTAATTATCTTGATATTTCAAACTCTCGCTGTTAATGTCAGAATTATAGATTCAAGATGATCAAATTCTTACGGTCGTTGCGTTCTCATGAAAACAAGTTTTTAAAGTGCAAAGGTGTTAAATGTTATTAATATCATTAACAGTTAGAACATATGTTATGCACATTTGTTTATGTTGGCTGAGGACTTGAAAATTCTGACCAAAGTTTCTTATAAAAAATATTTGGATTAGTGGGATGAAAAATACACAATTTAATTGAACTTTAAATTGTTGAGCTTCATGGGGCAAACGATAAATCCTAATTCTGCGCTAGATCCTAAATTCTGCGCTAGATTCACAAGAAAAGCAGATGGCGTCATCTCATCTTAATTAATCAAGCACCGTTCATTGCCTTCGTCCAACATTCCATCGTTGAAGGTCTCTCGCTAATTCAGTTTTTACTGCGATTCGTGCATCATTAAACAAAAAATAATATTTTTTTGTTACTCAAACCAAATTAAGAACATTCAGTTTTATTTTTTTAATTTTTCTTCATAGAATAAATTTAATTACATATTTACCTCTATTTTCCAACCATCTAATTGATCTGATTATTCAAAATAGTCGAATTAGCTTTGAATACTCAATTGGAAACACTCGATAAAATTTTCTTTGTCATAATTAAAAAGTGGATTCGATGTACCAATTAATGAAACGTGATTATTTGATTATGCCACGTTGCTATGTCTAATTGACGTTCTCTGAATGCTAAGGTCGGCCTTGGGATGTCGGATGGATATTGTATGTAAATAAGATCGTTATAAAAAATTGATGCTTCAACAATTTTCATTGTAGTGCTGTAAACAAAAAATTCTTGGGCATTCACGCTATTATTATATTACTCCTCTGATTAAAAGATGCCTGCATTTTATCGCTTCGCTGTTGGTGTTAAACAAGTTTCACGTGGATTCGTATAGTTATTATCATCAAAATATCTTTTAAATACTTTTCTTCTATTTTTATATTTTTCTTGTTTATATTAGTGTCTTAATGACGTGCGTTTTATTCTCCAGCTATAATAACATGTCACTGCTTCGCGCTTGCATCGATGCAAAATGGAGTAAAATACCATATGGACTCATGTCGCCTTACAAAAAAAAAATACCGTGACATGTGTCATGCTTTATCCAGTGAAATAACGCCTCTGTGTAATGCCGTCTCACCGACGGTGACAGTTAACTCCCAAGTTTTCAGTGCCAAGGACAGTGATTGCCATTGAAAGAGAACTCTGACACGTCTAATGAAATATGCATGTGTGCTCTAGAGAATGAATTTAAATAATTTGGACCATTCTTGAGGTTGAAATTACTCAAATTTGTATTCTTCAAGTGTAAACATTAATCTTTCTTGTAATCGTACAGAAAAACTCCAAGACTTTTTAAATTCTATCTTCGGATATGTAGAAACGCTGCAGCCTTTTTGAAATAATAATTGACAACTATTTTTATCTGCCGATATTATAACTTTTATTTCGTTATTATTGAAAAAAAAAAAAAAAAAAAAAAAAACAATAAAACTGAAAGTGCTAACCGCTGTTACCGCAGAATTGACCCGGTAGATAACATAATTTTTTACGAAGATTTGACTGACCATCGTAATTATAGATTTCACAAGTAAATAATGACAGTTGTTATTGATAATCTTCGCCGACAATAAATTTCTCGTATTCCGTTTCTTTGTGCTTGTTTTTCGCTCCCATCGATGTAGAATTTTTATGAATACCTTCTACTATTGGACAGATTTTATCAGCCCATAAATTGCAAAAATTGCATTTTACGTCTATCCCACTCATGGGACTCGGTGCAAACTATGAAGTCATAAAAATTGACATTATCACTGTTTCTTTCTTCATGGTTGAAAGGTACAGCAAAGATCAGTGGCGAAGCAAATCTTATCGAACGGTGTAAACGTAGTGTAAAGCAAGCGCGCTTTATTATCGTCCCTCGTAAAGTCACGCTGCATATGCTAAACGTGGTCCCCATTAAAATGCCATAGAGTATGGCGTACGTTGTATATCTATAATAATATATAATATATAATATGTACATAAAGGCAACGACAGTCAGCTGCAAGAAGTTGACTTTCTCCGAGTCAACTTGCGCACTTATCGTCCTGCCTACTCTAAATATTTCTAAGTCATGAATTTATAACGCGCCGATCGTGGGGCCCGTTAATAGCGATCGGGCCTGGAACTTGCGGGCCTATACACTTGGGCCTTTTCTCATGGCACGATCTTGTATGCAACCGAAGATGGACAGCGTCAGATACTGAGATTTTATCTTTGTATGAGAGCCGAGAGTGTGTTGACACGAAAAAGAAGCAAAAACAAACAATCGCTGCTTAATGGAAGGAAAAAGAGTTGGGTGCTTGAGTTTTAAAGAAATTGAGATTGTGTTTTGACATTTGAAACGGTATTGCCGAAATTAAGATGATTATCTGTATAAAGGTCGTTAGCCTTTTCTTAATTTCATGAATCAAGAAGAGATACAATAATCTTTTACTAATATAATTTCCTTCTTATCACATTGAAGAATCTTGAAAAGACTTTTAAATAATAACTGATATTTATTAATGCCCCTTTTTGAGGTGAACGCACCTTTCCAAAATATAAGAACCAATTGCTTAACGTGACGCGTGCTTCACATAACGAAACACATTTGGCGCATGTGACGCATAAACATAAGGATGTCTCAACGTTACTTGTCTGGGGAGAGAGGAAGAAGGATGTATATGACGTCCAACGGAAATTCGTGGCAAGAATGTCCAATTGGCCCCTACTCGTATAAATGGAAGAAGAAATAAAGAACAAGAAAAGATTTTTTCATTTCAATTGAAACGCGAGTAATGCACGACCAGGTAGAAAGGGCAGGATGAACCTAGGGTGATTTCTTTACATTTTTTCTGCTTTTTCTCTTTCAAACTTCCTCGTAACTATGCTTTTAACATCTAGACATGCTCAATAGCGCGAACCCGGAAACTGAAGGGTTAAAGACCTTATATATTCTGTTAACACGAATTCTCAATAACAAAGGGACTCCATACCCTCCATTTTTGATAAAATCATACTTCTTATTGACATACATCACAACTGTATGCTTATTCTTCCTTAATTCATAATATTTAATCGAAAATTACTGTTTTATTTTGGGATCACAATTAGGCAAAAATTTCAACTTCCCAAGTGCGAAATCAAAAACGGCCCAACGTTGGCCCAGTACTGGCAAAGGTGTTGCCGAGACTTGGCCGCCAGTGCCGGTCCATTGCCGAAATGATATCTAAGGGCTTTACTTGGCGGCCAAGACTTGGCCGGTTCTTGGCCGCCTTTACTTGCCCGTCACTGGTTGCCAGTATTGGCCCGAAAGCAGCATTATGTTAATGGCCCATTACCGAAATGATATCTAAGGGCTGCACTTGGCGGCTAAGATTTTGCCGGTTCTTGGCCGCCTTCACTTGCCCGTCATTGGCCCGTCACTGGCCCATTACACTTAAAAGTTACGGTAAAAAAATAAAAATAAATGTTATTAATTAAGAACATGATTTAAACGTAGATATATTATGAATATACTTATAAATAATCGATATTTGTAAATTTTAACGCTTATATAACAAATAAAATTTCGCACGCAACGCGGAGAGGGGAATCGAACGCACGACCTACGGGACGCGAGTCCAGCTACCTAACCATTACCCTAAGCTCCTGACATGGTGGTCCCACATTTTTCCACGGTATACTCTTTCACACACAAAGATTAAATTCTTTCGAGATAATTTAATCAATAAACTCATTTGAAGTAACAATAAATAAAATATGTACCTATTTTTAATCTTCACTTTTACAGAAAGTAAAAGTATTGATGAAAAGTATATTGTAGTAGTGATTGATATTATAGGACTAGCAAAATTCTATTTCATAAAACACTTTTAATTAAATAATTTAAAATACTATTTAGTCAAAAAAATAAATTTTAATTATAAATAATAAATTACTTAATGTTTCTAAAAGAAATAAAGAAATTTAATGTTTCAAAACATTAAGATACAAAGGTAAAATATTTTTCAAAACATGAGTAAGATACATATTTAAAAAATATTTTAATTCGAATTTCAGTCTTAAATAAAAATTCTATCTGCCGTTCTCAAATTGAAAATCTATTATACCAACCACATTGACTCTTCTATGTCTTCCGGAATTATGATGATTACAGGGATTGTTATATGAGACAAAGAGATTTCTGTATATCTTGAAATTTCCAGAACATTTTTAAAGAATTCAAGGATTTAAAAAAATTTAAAGAAATTTCATAGGATTTCTAAGAACTTTAAGGGATTTCAGAAAATTGTGATAAATTTCAAGATATTTAAATACATTTAATATGTACACTTAAATACACTTAATATTTTATGATATCTTTTGAAAATCCTTAAACTGAGCCTTAAACTCTTTTAAACTCTTAAAAATCCTTTGACATTTCTAAATATTACTTAAAATTTTCTAGAGTCGTTTAAAGTTTATACTAAATCCTTAAACCTATTTTTCAATCAAATGAAACCTTTAAAATGACTCGAAATTCTTTAAAATCTTTTAAGTCTATTTAAATATCTTAGAAACTCTTAAAATTTATTAAAAGCACTTAAAATATCTTTATATCTTTTAAAATCATTCTAAATGTTTTGAAATTGTTTAACAAATTTGAAAATCTCTGGTAGTTCATTAAAATCTCTTAAACTGCCTTGAAAATCTTTTGAAATTCCCTAAAGTCATTTAAAATCTTCTAAAGTCTTTTTAAGTTTCTATGAAATCCCTAAAATCTTTTGAACTTCTTTAAAGTACCAGTAAAGCGCCATCGCTGGGCCAGATTCTGACTTTTCTACTTCTAATTTAGTTTGACGTAGTAATTTCGACTTTCGGCCCAATAAAGTGCCAATGCTGGGCCGGAATCTGGCATTTTGACTTTGAATATGGTTTGCCGGAGTAATGTCGACTTTCGGCCCAGTAATGGGTCGTTACTGGGCCGGACTCTGACTTTTTGACTTTCAATATGGTTTGCCGGAGTAATGTCGACTTTCGGCCCAGTAATAGGCCATTGCCGGGCCAAGCATCGGCAAAAACTTGGCAAATTTGAAATGCCAATGTCTGTGCCAGTGCTGGGACAACACTGGGCCGATTTGATCGCTGTTATTGGTCCAGTAACATTGGCCAACACTTGGCTGCCAAGACTGGTCCAGTATTGTGCCGTGTTTTCAGTACCGGCAATTCGCACTTGGGTTGTTCCTTCCACTCTGTGCAGACATCTAAATTTCTAAGTTTAACCTCAAAGCATCCACAACAGCTGCTAAACGTAAGGAAAGGAGGATACTTTTTTGCTGAATGTTCAATGTTCGTTTTAAGGGTTCCTGGTAAAGTAGAGATTCGCGAGAAAAGCGATACTGACAACTGACGTTTTCCATTGTGCGGTTCCCTCGCTTCCCTGAGAGTGTTTACAATCATTAGACTTTATTTGAAATTTGAGAGATTTACGAGAGAGCGTGAACGCGGAATTTCCTTCTATTCGTGCGTACGCTCCGTGACGATCACGCCATTGAGAATGCAGCCTTGCATGGAAGTAGTAGTATTAGACAGTCAATTCGCGAGGCCGTTTGCTGCCAGATGCAATAAAACTTTCTCTGATCTACGACGAGTCGAAGTCGTAAGTGTCGTCTTTCAAGGAAACACCCTTTTTGACACTCACATTCACGGGTAAATTTAAACTTTTTATTTCTCATAGATGAAGATTTATTTTCACTTAAGTTTCCATATCCAATTTTTTAATGTATTTAATATTTCTGTAGCTTATCTAAATCACTTTCAGAACTTATTGACAAATATCAGAAAGTCACTTCTGGTTTGCAAATTATGCAAAAACATCACATGGTACTAAATTTTAGAATCCGTAACGAAATACTCACTTTGCATAAAGCGACTCCAGTGTCGAGCCTGTCCATGAAATTGTCCAAGTTGATTCTCAGTTCCGGATACAAGGCGTTCAACCACTCGGCTAGATCCTCCTTCATCGCGACCAAGTACTCTTCCGAGGACTTGAAAGGCCTGAAAGGCCTTGCTTCTAGTAGCACCGACATATTTTGATTTTTATCTGAAATCAAAATTACATTTTATTCATTCGATTTTCCATGTACCAGTTTCGATTTTTTTTTTTAAATAGGCACGTTTATGTCTATGCAACACATCCTCAACTTTCGTTCTCTGTCGAACTTCATATTTTCTGACTGACTTTTCCATTTTCTCATTGTTCACAGCTTGACACGTTTGATTTAATTTTTTAAACGTCAAAGAAGTATATGGTTAGAGAGTTTATTAATATAGTTTTTCTTCGGAAAATGACTCTTTCTCAAGGTGATTCAGAAATTAACAAGACGCCAAAGGCGTTGAAATCTATACGTGTGGATGACTGAAATTAAAACTAATGAAGTATTACAGATACAATAATTCAGAATTCTGTATTATAAATTTAAATAATAACAAAATCTCCAAATCTCATTGTTGACGTTTAAAACTTGAAGCGTTCCATGCTGCGATAATTTAAGAATAATGGTAAAGTTACATGATTGACCCCAGACTCCTATAATTTACAAGAAAAAAAGTAACTTTGTTCATAGAGTTAAAAATAAATAGCCACTCCTTAGTCTTTTGCGTCCTTCAGTTCTGCTATATTAACCCTCTTACCGTCAAGACATTACGAAATAATGCCAACATGAAGCTTAATGCGGATGAGGGACGAAGAGAGAGAATAAATCTTCGTGGGAAAGATACACCCCGAAACACGATTCGTTATGCTTATGGCTATATATTTTTTGCACGTAATGACGAACGTTATATTATAAACTAAAGATGAAAACATTGGAAGAAGAATGATAACCATAAACGAGAGGTCGACGGTTCATGAGCCAACACGGACGATCGTGGATTACGAATTAGAAAGGTGACTGCAAAATGTCACCAGTTCGAGTCCCCCGAAGTTCACTCACGTCCTTTTCTATCTGGATGCACCCGAGAGTACTTGCGAGCAGTTCCATTAACAAACTTGCACAATCAGGAATATTAAGCGACTCAATCAGAGTTTTCTCCTTGCATGAAGAAAGCTACTAATGTTTTTGCATCTAGATTTGCATGCACATGAACGCGATTCTAGAATTAATAATTATAGGATAGAAGCTAATAGCGTTTTAGAATTTCATTCAGTACAGAAAACCTTTTAGTGGTTCATTTACTTTCCAGAAAAAAATGGGCTCTTGAAAGCTTTTAGATTTTTATTCTCTTTACATGTAAAGTTTACATGTATTGTAACCGTTGCAACACATGTTCAGAAATTCTAGTTGACATTAAATGTCTTTGTAAAGCAAATCTTTAATTCACGAAATGTTCTTATGAACTGCGACATTATTGCAGAATCTGGATTAAAAAAACAGGCTTGTCAAGCTCTTATATGCCAAAGAACATGCTTTTCTGCTTTCTTCCTGCTCAACTGACTTTCCTACTTCGGTTGCTCTTTTGTTTTGCTGTAAGCAAATAACGACAGCGCCCAGTAATTAAATTACCTCTAATCTTGCTTGTTACATCTACGAAGATGCATTAAGCTCATTACATCAAAGACAACGTGCCCGTATCGTGTTTATCCCATGCGTCGTTGTTACCCAGTGAGAGGTGCCTCATCTGGAGAACTTGTGGGAGAGACACGCGAGAATTTCACGGGATTTGAAAAACAGCGGATAATAGCGTATAAGCATCGAGCTCTGCATGTGGCGGTTATGGTAATGATTCCTTGGCCTCCGGCAAATTACAAATAGGGAGAAAACTTGATGAGGACCGATGAAATGCAAGATAAATGAGGTTGAAATCGGTGCAGGGCCGTATTCGATATTTTTTACCTTTTTACAAACTTACAGGACTTTCTGCATAAAACTGAAGACAAAAATAGTAAAAATACTTGTTTAAATCGGTTTTTGGAATTAAGTTTCACACACGTAAGTCGTTAAGTTTTGAATAGTTTTATTATTTTTACTTGCAATCGGTTTCGTAATTCATTCCAAACCAGAGACATTTTAAAAAAATTCTCGAAATCCCACGCAATCTTTTTATACTCACTAAACTAGTTGGGTCTCTACGGGTTAAAATTTATTTCCTGTGATAAATATTGAGCGAACTGATTTTGTATTCATTTTCTCAAGTTTTTTTTTACTGCGACGAATTGAATTGTTATCCTACTTTTACACGTGAATGCTCTGCTTGTTGATTGACATACGTGACAACTGACAAAGGTGTTTTGGTTTCATTTATTGAGGCGTGAAAATAATATCGAGTAATTTATGGATTTCAGTGGCATTTGTAGTTGTTTACGGGTCTGAATCGAAGTGAAAAGCATTGCCACGTTCGAACGGTTGTCAGCAACGCTAATTCGACGTGGGACAAAATGTAATACGTGTAATCCGCTCTTTACGAGCCAGCCGCGTCTAATTTTCAATACTCGCTATTGAATTATGCATACTAGCAGTGGAAAAGCGTTGGCAGCTTCGCACTGCCATTCCCTGTTCGCGTAGATAACTCTATTTCTCTCCCGTGTACACCCTGCCGGTACCGTTACATACACAGCCAGCACAGGTTTCTGTAAGTTACATTCGTGTGATTCATCTTTTTCAATTACATAAAAAGATACAATCTTTTATATGATTTATGACAATTTAGAAACGTTTGGCGTAATTTTATTTCAGGATAATTTAAAGATCTTGTTTGATGGTGGTTTTCACTTCTTCTTATCTTTAATTTTGTTGCATTGCACAATACAGGATTTTGATTTGGAAATGTAGACATTCTTGAATCAGACGAATTTGCATTTGAATGAAAGAGTCTCCTTTTTTAATAAGCTATCCTCGAATCGCGCAGCGGGAATCAAAGTGACTGCAACTGTGAATGTAAAATTTTAGTTTTAGGCGTTAACCCACTTTAAGAAAATTAAAACTCTTCAATAATAATTCTTCTTAATATTGCTACTGTTTTTGAGGTGACTCGTTTATAATTGTCTTAATCTCTTAATAATTAGATATATGTCTAATTATGATAAATATTTTAATTTCAAGTATAATTTTCAACTTGATATTAAAATTTATTAAGAATGAAATACTCTGTGGATTGCTTGTAGTTTTGCATTTATGCGAGCGAGTTCATAAAACGCCCACACCTCTTCACTTTCCGACTTCTGCGCCTTTCTCTGCGTTTCCTCAATTCTCTGTGCAACACGATGGTCATAAACAAATGTCGAGCACATGTTGTTTTAATTACTAGAAAAATATAAGCCACACCAACGACAAAAAGCTCATGTACAGGCTACAAACCAAGTTAAGGCGATTTAATTACATCATAAAGGAGCTTAGTGCTTTTCTCTCTTTGAACAATCAGAAGTAAAGCCAACAAAGATAAATGAGTGAAACTACAGAACAATTTATGTCAAGATTTCGTTTTCATAACCGTATATTATCTTAGAAAACAATAAATATTAGTCAATGCACTTTATATCAAACATGGTGATTGCATGCCACATATTTGTAATGAAATAAATCAATTTCGTGTATTTTATAACATTCGTAAGACACACTTCGTATTTTACAACGGTTTTAGTGTAATTAATAACGGCCTATCTACTTGTGTCATTCACTTGTGAACAATAAAGTTTATATGATCAGATAGTAAAGTTGTAAGAGAGAAAACAGTACACCGCATGTACTTTTGTAATTTGAAAATTATGTTATCTATCGTGTATATCCTGATTGTCCATATTTTCTCAAATACAGTTAGAATTCTAGTTCTGCATGCAGAATAACAATTCCATAAAAAATAAAGGATCCATAATACGTGGATTCGACCTGCTTACGGGTTTGTCGTTGAGAGGATAATATTCAAGATAATATAGAACAAGGCTATAGATATCAAATAGATCCCAGATACACGTGTACATGGCGACCGTAATTGCAAGTACACTTACACACATTCCCGTGGGCGATACTCTCGTTATAACCCTCAGGGGCGTGTAACAAAAAATTTGCACGTTATTCCCTTACCTTTTATATTATCAAGAAACTTTAATAATCATTTGTTGCTATATTTCTCGCAACAAATTTTTAAATTAATAGAAGAATTAACGGCTGCAAAGGAGATTTTCTAACAGATACTTTAAAAAATGTGGAACCACATTACTGATGAACATTTAGATAACATTTTCATTTTGCAATGGAAGAAATATTTACGTATGAAAACGTGCAATGTACAATTCAACAACAAAATAAATCCAACTGCAAAATAAATGAAATATGAAGAAGAGTTGGTTTGGAGGAATGGTAGAATTGGCAAATACACGAGTCTTAGTTAGAACAATAGTATATGAGAAATGGACTATACGCCCCTGTTAACCCTCTGCATAGCGAGTGCACGCGAAGAAATACGATATCTTCACTTTGCATCCGCGCGCGAGGTACCGATAATGTCTGTAACATTCCTGAAGTCGTTTATCATGCATGTACTTACACCGGCGGACCCCCTGGTCCACTTAACGAGATGGATTATCTCCGTCATTATTACATCCACGTTCCATTTCGAGCTTTTATTTTCCTAGCGATCTACCGCGCTGAAGGGCCTGTCTCGTAACTTCAAACGCGTCTATGCACTCATCGTTCAGTCTGACATGTGAAATCGATAACGTGCATCGAGTTCGTGGCGTTTCATGGCACGATTATTTATTTATTTCGTTTATTTAACCGCGAACTCTTTGGATGATCGAGAGTAACCGCCTAATAGAGAGTTATTCTTATGTAACTGTGACTCTACACGTAAGTCCCTAGAGGTTTTCAATCTTAATCACCGATCTATGTAAACGATTTCATTTAGTCCGACTCGTCGAAAAAATCCTACAGGGGAAATCAGGGAAGAGTAGCATTTAAAAGAATAAAAATCCCTATGTTAATTCGACTAAGAGAAACTTGTAATTGAGAAAAATTTCACCTTTCTATTCGGTACAAACAATACCTGTGAGAATTTTCAGGCTCAGACAGTATTCTAAATGATTTAAAATTAATGGTTTCATGATTTAATTATAATATAATATTATAGATAGCACAATTATTATTATTATTTTACCTCGAACTATACGCAGGGCACTTGAGATTGAGTTTTTCATTTTGAAGTACAGGTTGTTCACTCTAGGAAAAGTAAAATGAAACTGTCTGAAGAAACGCCCGAAAATTTGCAAGGAGCTTCTCAGACATCATAAAGCACTTTCAGTTCAGTTTCCCACTCTCAAAACTCTTGGCCTGCTGCTAGCCCAAGGAGATGAAGGTGGAAGAACAAAAGGGGTAGTACAATCCCTGCGCAAAGTTTGATGTTTGGGTACATGGAAATCTTTCAAAGCTACTGGCAATTTTGCCATCTTATTGTATACAAATTTGCATCGAATCATCTCCATTTCCCTATTTTTTAAAGGTTCTTGAGCTCATTTGAGAGGACGAATTAACAGAATTGTTTCATAAGTGGTCGTTCAAAAAATACATAAGTTCAGAGGTGGGGGATATTCTGAACACTCCCTTTTCGTTTCTTTTCAGTACCATGAATAAATTATCACGCAGGGGTGGAAAGCGTAAACATTCCTGTAATATGTATCACGTATTCTGCGCAAGGCCCCCTAAATAAATATCTTCGTGGTAAATTTATTTAGCCTAAAAGCAATTTTCGGATGATAAGGCTGATAAAATTAATAAGTTTTCTTGGAGATATGTTTTCCATAAGAAATTTTCCATGTTTTAGACGAGGAGAAAGACATAATGAGAAATTTCGGGAGCTAGCCGAGAATTCAAAACTTTTATTCATTGCTTCCTTTACCTGGTCAAACAGCCATAAACGACCTTTTGGGCCCGAAGGGATCTAATATGGCTTAAATCCCTCTCCAGGTGCTAAGATGACAATAAGAGTTGATAATGACTCAATTGGGGTTTAACACAGTGTTAGTTGAGTACCTGGAACATCTTTGGTGAAATAATTCTAAATAACTTAAGGTATATTTATGGGTACTTCAAAAACCTTGAATTTTGAATGAAACAGAGTGGAAACTGAAATACGTGTTGAATGCTCTGGAAGATTCATTATATATAAACTGACAATTAGTAAAACTTGAAGGTTTGGCCTTAAAAAGTGAGTCAGTCAAATCTTTTGTTTATGCATCCAATTTACTAATGACTTTCCTATAAAACTATAATTAAACCCCTTTTTGAAAGACCTTGCCAATTGACCTAAATTTCAGAAACGATTTCCTATTATGCTCTGTGTATGATGAGAAATTATATGTTTTTCAGGGCCTTCTCTTTTACATCAATAACGAGCGTTATTAGCAATGCCCATTGTCTTTCATGCTAAAATACTTTCTATTCTGGTCACATGCACTTATATTGCATTCGTTTCCTTCACATCACTCTCTTTTTATTTTACCTTAATGAGACTTATTTTAATTAAGGTAAAACATACAAAAACTTAAAGTCAGAAAATAGGGGATTTATTTATAAAAATGTCGCAGGGAACACGTACATTTGAATGCTACACAAAACTAGCCGGCTATCAACGCAGGCTTCTCGTTGGAAGGAAATCTTGTGAATGGACCATTCACTTTTTAAACTGAAGCCGCCGTAACGATGTAGCGTGCTCGCGCTCTAAAGCATTTACCCTCTCTCATGTTACTCCTCTTCAATTCATTATTTTTTTGCTAATTTAATCTGAACTATTGAACATAAAATTGCATGCGCCCTCACGTATTTTTTGAATGGAAACTCCCTTAATAGAAGCTATATGGAAAAAGGGAAAGGGAGCGAATTTCACTAATGGATTTTTAATTTAGATGAAAATCATTTTTTGGATTGTGAAATAGGTTTTTAGTTTTCGAAACTAAAGACTCTGTGGTTAAATGTCATTCATATGAGTTATGAGTCGTTAAAGAAGAAAGTAAAAACTTGCAGCTCTTTACCTAATGAAATATGCTAATCACTTTTTATGGTGGTCTTTAATTATGAAAGGAAATATGGAAATTATACACAAATATGTTCGACAGTTGTCTTTATGATATGATATAAAATATAATTTTATTAGTTGGTTATTTTAAGTTAATTATTTTTTCTTTCTTTGCCTTCGATTAATCTAAATTTCCAATAATATAATTTTATTTACCTATCTATATACTGTTATACATATTGCTGATGATAACAATCGTATTTATAAAAAAAAGTGAAAGGCATTGTTCACAGAATCACGTGTAAATTGTTTCTACTTTTCCGTATTATACGGTTTTTGTTATTAAATTACTGAAATCAGTCGGGCAAGTGTCTGTAAGTAGGCTCAACATCGGTTTACTTCATGAATCATATAATACGTACAGGTCTCGATAATTCTGCCTTTATCGCCGAGATATGACTACAGAGGCAAAGTCTACAGTCTACATGCTTCGTGTTTACACGCCAGTTGATGTAACTCGACATTTTTATCCGGTAGTTCAAGAATAATGTTTCTATTCGATCCATTTTCTGCTTCGATTATTTCCAGTCGTGATTTTTATTATAATTCCAGTCAAAAGGTGAATGTCAATCAATGTCAATCAGAAATTGCAGAAAACTATGAGAATGTAAAAAATAATGATAAAGAAAGAAAGACAATCACAGCATCCTTTTCTTCTAATAACAAACTATTTGTTTTTGATTCAAAATATTCGTATGTTTGTAGTGACATTTTTTATCAAAGAATAACTGAAAAAATATATAGACGATTGAAAACATATGACTTTTTGCACTCACAAGGAAACATATCGAAGTTATATTCTTTTTTATCGGCCAAAAAACATTTCTATAGAGTAAAAACAACTCGTAAAGTTTACTTCTTAAAATTACTTCAATTGATTTAAAAAAAAATTTTTTCGCCTCGGAGAAGGACAAATCTATATGTTTCTTTGTCAGAAACATGTGACATCTTAAAGATGAAGATAAATATTGATGATTAGATTTAGAATTCCAATTCTCCAAACTTTTTAGTACTTTGTTTCATGTCTTCGTAATCTTATCATTTAGCATGCCTATTAATAAATCTTGTCGAATTTTAATTCAAACATAAACGAATATTATTGACCGATTTGAAAATGCTAAAATGTTTCGCATCGCGATTTTTTACTCTTTAATAATTAATGGCACGTGCTAGGAGAATAATAGGTACTTTGAACTTCAGTCAATCTAAAGTAAGTAGATTAACTGCCGTTAGTTGAAATTACAAAAGGTATTACGAATCGTAATTGCACGTTGCAGATACATACGTCTGATGCTGAGGATGCTGCGAGTGCATAACAAAACGAGTAGTGTCATGAAAAGTGATCGACGGCTCACTTACCTGTTAATCGTATCCCGCAGGATTAGCAATTGTCTTTTTTCTCTTTTTTCTTCAACACCACTAAGTATTGCGATCACTCGTGAATAAATCCCGTTCACTTTAGCGACGAATCAGATTGTCATAATTATTCATTGCACGATCACCCTTCGTTTGCGCGTGTGCGTTTCACGTACACGAGCACTGATCATTGAGCTTTTAAAATTTGTTTATTAACTATTCTTTAATCAAGTTCCAACTTTTAATTCATCATATTTTTGAAAACTTAGTATTAGGATAAAAATAGATATAAGCTCGTTAGTTTAGTGAATTGGGTCCCTTCAGAAGGCTCATTTTGCGTATAGATTATGCGGATTAATTACTCGTTTCGTTCGTTCGATTTGGGTATAAAATAAGAGTTGGATAAATTGTAGGAGGGGGAACTTTTGGGAGTTTCAAAGTCATTGACGCGATTTTGCCGGTTTTATGTTTAGATTTTTTCACCGGCCGATTTTTGAGCAACTTTTTTAATACCGAGTGATAATGCGATTAGAGTAATTTAAAATCGTATGCGCTTCGCGGGTTATTTTCGAACCCCATGCTTACGTCTTCACGTCCCAACCAGAGACTGAAGCGCCTACGGGCAGCCTACCCGTATAAATGCGATGTACAGTGTCTGCACGTCGATATAACTCGCTGGAAAGGGCAGCAGTTATTTGAATTTAGCGCCAGAGTCCGTTAGAGGACGGCGCAACTTGGAGAAACCTGTAAAATTCGTTGGTAAGGAAGAAATCCATGAAGTGTTGCAAAACTATATTGTTATCCGTTGCGTTATCCGTCTCCTACAGATATCTTTGCACAGTTACGCTCTGGTTACATATCTTCTATCTGTTAAGGTTTTATCAAAAGAGTTGATACACTAACACAATTTTACCTACGGAACGGATAAGAAATTGTTTTGTAGTTTAGAAAATATTCGCCGAAAATTTAAAGCAAGTCTTTGAAGTATAAATTTTAAACATTTGGCTATTAAGGACGTGTTGTAAATAACATATAAGCAAATTTAGTTTCGCCAACTTTACGCTTGCAATAATAACTGGAATATTTACCTCCATTTAAGAAAGTTAATAGCCTAAATAAAAGTAAAGTTGGCGAAAATAAATTGCTTTTATGGTAATCACATACCCTTAATTTTTAACGTTTTGTTAATGAATGAATGAATTAAATTTCATCATAAACTCTGTAAGTAAAGAAATTGCACTTTTAGATGAATATTTTAAATTTCAAAGAACTTCATAATTGAAGCTCGATTGTGAAGTATGAAAAATAGACTTCTTTTATCATTAAAATTTATTCTAAAGTTCTATAATCGGAAATGTTGAAAGGGTAGTTAAATGTTACAAATTAAAATGGTACAGTATATCTTAAAGAATGAAAGTATTTCAGTTTATATTCATATGCAAATCAAAGCAGAGAATTTGATGGAAGAGGTATTATTTGAATAATGATATTTCGAACTTGTCCATTGATTCTTTTACTTTACGTTTCATTTAAAATCCGCGAAATACCAATGTTTCAGAACTGAACATGTTTCCAACATTTGCATATTTTTATCGAACCCTATTCGTATTCCTCTAATTTTTTATTCTTTTCTCTTTACCTAGTCGTTTCCTGTAGAGCTCTTCCCCATCCATCCTCCCCTCTATCCCAATAGAATCACGTGAAATTATTCCTTTTGGTCCTCGGTCCTTGGTCGCTGGGCACCGCAAAGTTTTCAGTTCCACGTGACGAGCGCTTATGCTAATGAACGAGAATTCTAATCGGGAATTATAATTGTTAATTCGTTAAATGATCCGAATTCCTTGTCTCTCATTCGTTGAATACTTTCTCTTTTCTCTGCTGCCGCCTCCAACTCCTAGATGGTCTTTATGGATCCCATTCGTTCTCCATAAAGATCAGAAAGACAAACTTGCTGTTATTGTTCAAGGGAAGAAGCTCGTAATTCTAGATTTATTTTGATATCTTCTTTTAGTAAGAAATACTAAGGGTTGTAGCCAAATATAGCTTACAGATGTTCTTAACATACGTATGTTCTTTTTTTTTAGAACTATAGCAATACGTATATTAATTTATATATTTCTTATCAACTTCAACTTACTTTGAACAACTGTTTTAATTAATGTTACTGTTATTTACAGTAAACGAGAAATTGAGGTTCTCTGTGATGTATTATTAACGGAGTAAAAAGTAAATTCAATTTGTTTTTTCAACAAATACTTTTTACTCGCATGAAATATAAGAAAACACCTAGCTTAGATAGCGACTTTTTCCAGTTTGATATAAAAGCAGAAAGTGAAGTTGAGGTTTATTTGAAATGACCTTACACGATTTACGGACAAACAGCAACGTCAGACTGAGTTTCTGGTAGTTGCATTGGCGAAAAGGCCGTTTCGGTGGCCGACGACTTATTCGTGATGGATGAGGGGTCGCAGTCGTTGCTGACAGCGCAATACCAGACTAAGATGTAGACGCAACACGTGCAATTCGAAATGTACAACCACTTCGAGTTCGTGACATTTTCTCTCTAGATTGTTTAATTGACTTCTCAATTTCAAGTACTGGCAGAAAGGGCGAAAAAAAATTATGTAATTTAATCACAGAGTTTGAAAAGAAAATAGTACGCAGATTTACGTTGTAATTAAAAGTGAATACGAGAAATAACTAATTTAAATATTCATAATTATAATTATTAAACTGACGTATTTTGTATTTATAATTAGAGTATATAAAAAGAAAATATATTTAAATTACACATAATATGTTCGCAACCGTTTTTCTGGCATGCAACAATTCTTAACTTTTCTTCTGCTTGTTTATTCTTTATTTGAAGGAGGGCGCAGTAAATCCTGGCCCAAGTTTATCATGTAATTTTCAATTCTCAACATCTCTCCCTTATCCCCGAAGCCTGTACTGTTTTCGTGTCGCCTGTACACGTTCACCAGCAGCGCCCCGTTCGTTACCCTCCATTATTTACAGCTTCGAAGCGTCGAAGAGGCTCCTTTCCGCTCGACTACTCGAATATTCCGTCTCTAGGTTCCACCTCTGTTTTGCATATTATATTTGCACTTGTCTAGCTCGTCCCAGCGACAGAAATAAATGGCGACATTGACCGCCATCAGGTGAATCTAAAGCGAAGAAAATTCATTTTTGAAGACCGGAGAAGTGTATCAATTGCGTTCGCCGAACTGTGAAATTACTTCTCTTTTCAATCTCTGCGAGTTTATACATTCCTTGTGTGCGAATACAAGTAATACGTTTCTGGATTGCATTTGCCGGCATTATGCAATTTTAATTTTTGCCGTGGACTTTTAACGAATAATGCGTGTGGCTGAAGGAACTTTAATTGAAAGCTCCTTTTATATGAGATTTCGCTACTGATTTATAGTTGTCTGACGTGTTTACTATCAGCTGCAAGACACACTTCGGCTGCAGTTTAGTGCAATTCTTTCGATCCAGATTTTGTCTCCAAGATCTTTTTAATATACGGTTCGACATTCTGAGGGTCTCATATCGGTTTCACGTACAGAGGACTTTGCGATGGTGTTGAAGTATTCTCGTAAAAAGTTGCAGGCTTCACTCTCGACAGGAGGCTAGAGGATTAAACCCGACGAATCTCACCGGCATCTTTCAATAAGCCGCATCTAACCGACGCGGTTTTAGGTGGGAGGAAGCGACGGCGGCTTTTCAACTAAGGGTAACCAGCCTCGCTAGGGATGGGTAGCTAGGGGGTTGTAGAAGGGGGGCAAAGTTTGGCTTTGTCGCAAGCCGAGCTCACATGTCGAACTTATGAAAATTAATAAGAAAAATCGCCCATAAATTCGCGTTCCTGAAGAGAGCCGGCTTGCGTGCGCGGCCGGGACTGGCAATAAAATTAGAATTATGTCGCCGCGCCTTCCCTCAACCCCAACCTCCGTTCATGATATCGAACAGAATGAGGTGGGAGACTAAATGGTGCTGTGAGAGGGTGGCGTTTGTTACTCGATGGAATGTGTCCCCCGTCTTAACGTATGAGTTACCCCAAGATTACATCCATGTCTTACGAGCAGTATTCACCCCCAACCACCCCCCTATTATTATTAAATTCTCTTCCTCCTCAACCCTTCCTTCTCATCAGGCAAACACTGTGCTCGTTGACTTATAGTCGAACGGGTCGTTTCCCCCAAGAGTAATGGTCCATTTCGAGATCGAGCGATCCGTATATTGAAAATGTTTCATTCATGGACTCTCAATTTCGTCTATTAGTCATTCATTATAAAACAATTCCTTTTGGATATGTATAAAACGATTCTTGGCCTTTTCAATGATTTTCACAGAATTGAGTTTGCAATTTTGGAAAAAGTTTTTTAAACTCTACATGACATAAATTAAAGCGTGAGAATCTTGTAGTTTTCCGTACGATAAGCGAGAATTTATCCGTCGTTAAATTAAAAATACCGTCGCTACATTTTTAAGTGACATGCGCGTTTACGTGTTTTAAGTTGACGTAAATGCATAGGTGCGTTCACTATTTTAAAGAACGCAAAGTAACGTACTGTTAGAAAATTAAAATTCTTTAAAGTTCACATTTTCTAAAGAGGAATATTTTTTAATAAATTCTCTTGTTTACAAGTATTTTTCATTCTGCTTGATAATTAGCAACTGAAGCAACCAGATAAAGAGCATCTATTTCAAGATTTATGCGTTGTTGTAAATCGAATCAATTCCTCCTCTAGTTTCTGTATCTCTTCTTTAACAGCAGCTTCATAAAACATTTATAGAAGCAGCGAAGATTCCATTACGCCTTTTTAGAAAATAAAATACAAGTTCCAAATTTATTTTTGAACACATTTCCTCTCAGTATATAGTTCTCGACTATTAATTATATTCTTTATTTAAAAAATGGAATATTTTGACTTTTATGTCCAGAAAATTATTGTTGTAGGAAAGGTTCAAGCGTGACAATTATGTATTTTGTATGCTCGTGACGTGCTCGATTATTTTCGCAAACCGATTTGTCGGGATCGAGGTAGAAATGGTTGTCGCTGACATTTCGTCACCGGACCAACAACCCCTGTGGCTTTTTCGCATCGTGGCGACTAAATTGCCGTTTCGATGTATCTCGGTGGCGATTGAATGTTTATTCGATGTTCGTTGATCGTTATTATACACATGCCTCTGTGGCTGCTTGTAAACGAGAATAACTATCGACATAGGTGTACTTTTATTTTTTATCCAGAATACGAGCCGGTCGACTACATTCGATTTTCCCGCTGGGAAAAAACCAATATATGTCACGTTTACTCTACCAACCCTCTATGGCTCACCCTTCAATTTTGCATTTCCTACATCATTTATCTTCATTTGCTCATTATGTATTAAGTTTAATCGATCCCCTTTTCTCTTTATTGCTTAGTTAAGTTGTTTATTCCATAACAAGTAGTACTTGTGTTCGTTAACAAAATCCGTGAGATGAATATATTTTTAAAGCGTAAAACTCTGAAGATGGAAGTCAAATGTTCGTCACAGAGTGTCATATGCTCTCTCAAAAGTTTAGAATCACTTCTTCGAACACAAACCTACCCACTCGCTTCTTCATTCGTTTTACAATAAATGATCGATACATTTTATTTGACTCTTAATCGAACCCGTAGTAAGATATTGTCTAAAGGAAATTTACGCTTTTTTAGTCAATGTTTACGAGTGCTATGTAATTTTATAATTTAAAGTGAAATGAGAAGAGAAAATTGCATATTTTAATTACATCTGTTTTGTAAATTTTGCAGAAAACTGTGAACTGTGAAGTATGAAATAGGATCCTTGATAGTTTCTTTAAAAACGTTAACAAGTAAAATGAATGTGGTATTTAGAAAACTTTGGAGATGAAATATCTTACTGATATCTAAAACTTGCAGTGATATTTACTATAGAGGTTACTGACACTTCTGTTGTCACAGAGCATTACCAAGTCCTTGAAGCATTGAATTATAAAAATTTTCATATTTTTTAATTTTGTATTTTAACTTTCGGTAATTGAATTTTGTGACACATTTGCGTGACACAGCAAACGAAAATGGCGAAGATAAATAAATTAGTCTTCAAATTACAGAAGAGCTTTGTTGCCGGAGCGACACAGAAAACAGAGAGAAGGAGGGTGAATGATAAAAGGAGGGTGGGAAAAACAACAGTGAAAGCAGCGAACCCGAGGTATTTTCACGCGAGATTCGCTTTAAATCTTTGATCTCGGTGTCTCGAGTGCCTCACCTTCATTCTACTTGAGTCCCTTCCATCTTTTTTTTTTTTTATTTGTAAGCGGTTGTACCTTTGCCGTGCGTAATCGCTTCCCAAGCGACTGTAATAACTTGTTTGCCAGAAATGCCGCTGCATATAATCAGTATTCAAATCGTCAAAAGGGGATCTAGTTATTCTCAGAACTGAAAGTGCTAACCCCCTCTCTTGAACGAATGTGATCCAGACCATTAGTTGAAGCATCCGCTTTCCATACCCCTCGATCAGGATCGTAAAATACCTTTATGATCACCCCAAGCTTCAGCTGGAAAATTAAAAAAGAAATTAGTTTCTCTTTATTCGAATTTTAATTCGTTTAATTAATTTGAATTGACTAAAATCCGCTTGGAATTATTCCCATTTTCACGTGAAACTCAAGGAGAATTAATACTTTTTTCTAAAGTTCTTCAATTTAATATATACGAACTGTGATCTTTTTAATACTTTATTTTCTTATTATTGTATTTATTAAAGTAATATTACCCATTTCGGATCGTTTTATTAGATAGTGTTAGACTTTAGTTGTGACTCTATGTCCCTAAATTTTATAAACAAAGTAAGATTGACCTAACTTATTTTGTTCAATAACACAATTTATTTTTTTAACGTTATGGATTTTGTTACGTCCCTGCTTCTCGTTTAGATGGAAAGCGAAGAGGAAAAAACAAACGGTAGGAAAATTCATGGCATTGAAGAGATGAAGGTTGGGAGAAGAAAGTGAAGGAGAAAGATAGAGATAGCTCGAGAGATTGGTGTTAGTAGAATGCTTTTTGCAGGAACAAGAAACTCTGGTTTTGCTAAGCCCCTTTCTTCAATCTGTGGCACGTGCGTTTTCAAGATTCCACGTCTCGAACCTTCGTTTTTTTACTCTGATTTAATTTTATATTCCGTTTTTCCGTATTATTTTTTGTCAATGTAAGTTCTTATGGAGATTTCGTTATTATTATTCATATTCTAAACACGATGTTGCTACGGTGAGTGTTTTTAAAAATTCTTAATTAATAAAGATAATATTAATATTTATTAATAATAATATTAATTTTTGCATCACAATACAATATATTAAATTATACAAATAAATGAAAGGATAGGATTTTAATAAATCGCGAATGTAATCGTTTAATGGAAGCCGAGTTCGAGAATTCGTTGAACTCATTGAGCGTTTTCTTTTTCTCTTTGGGTGAAAGCTAACCACTAGAATTGCCATGTCCCATGGGAGGGATGTTCTGCCGTTCGCGAGATCAAATGCTAATTCCTTTAGGCGTCGCATCGCCGAAAATTTGTGCTGGATTAGGGAAGAATTACCCTCTGAAAATTTCTACCATGAATAATAAAAAAGCAGACAATCTGCTTTGCTGGGGTTCCTAGTGCATCGAATATTCAGGACAAATTTAATTAGGAATCCCATTTTACCAAGATATGAAGGAAAAAGTAGAATCATTATCATTTAAATTCGCATCAAGATGAAATTGGGAAATTGCGCTTTTTGGTAGACAACTTGTTTTTATTGTTGAAAGTAAATGGTTTTCTTTATCAGCCGGGTAAACTACATGTTTATAAAATGTTTGATAAACTCTATTGCCATATGTATGGAATTTTAATGCCTAATCGTAAAGTAGCACTTGGAATTGCATATATTTTTAATTTCAATAGTTGAATAGTGAACCACTGTATTTGGATTTGTGAAATGAAGTAGAATATTCCGCACTTGGGAAATCACGAGCAGTGTGAGAAGGCTCTCTGACTGGATGGCGTGATCAGAAGGCATAATCTGCGGACCGAAAGGTGGCAGTGCCTGTGTAATAGGCAGTAGGCGAGATAATGGCACGGTCCGCGAGGCTGCCGCTAGGCAATAATGCTGCCCTATCAAACATTGATTAGGACCTTCAAGCACCGGCAATCGTGCAGGCGAACGGCAGCCAGTAGGCTACCTTCATTAGGAAGATTACGAGAATCGTGAAAATTATTGCGGTTTCCAAGCAGAAAATCGAAATTCCATTCCATATAACTCTGTCAAATGCATCATCAAATCCACACATCAGTCCCTGCTATAAATATTGTTCTTGAACTAACAAGAAGAACAGTTGAACAAGTTTTCACGATTATCGTAAAAGCTGTTCATTTCCTGCATGCACTTTATCGTTCGTTGTAATCTAAGTCTTTATTAATGAACTACGTTAGCCAGTTTTTACACGTGAGTGTAATTGAAATTTATTGTAGTTCTGTTTTTACAGCTGCTGCTAGAATACTATAATATAATTATCAGATTTTTAGTAAAAAAAAAAAGAATAATAAATTTCATTTCGTAACAAAGTATAAAATTTAAGTAACCCGAGCAGAAATTTCGCCATGGCCCCGATCTGGCCCAGACCTGGCCAAATCGGGCCCAGATCGGGGAACCTGGTCTGGGCCAGACCGCTGATGAAACACACGGCCCGACCGGGGCCGAACTCAGTAGCCCGATCGGTGCCCGATCGGTGCCTGGTCGGTGCCTGGTCGGTGCCTGGTCAGTGCCCGACCTAGGCCCTACCCTTTCAATATTTACATCACTTCCCTTTATCACTTACAATATTTACATCACTTCCCTTTATCACTTCAATATTTACATCACATCCCTTTATCACTTCAATATTTACATCACTTCCCAATATTTACCACTTCCCTTTCAATATTTACATCACCTGCAGTGACTTAAAAAACACTTTTATTTTTTGTCAATAACTAAAACTTATATTTTAATTTTGAGGTTAGGTTTCGACGCACTATATATGTATATGTATATATAAACACTGAATGATTAATTTACCTTCATTTATATTTTCTAGGTAGGGTTGAATCGCGCGGTGTTTCCGGACTCGTCGTGTGCTCTTTGTTTTTGGCATTTTTTCATTTGTACAATTTAAATGAATATAAAGTTGATCAACACCTTTAAAAATTCACACACTGCAGAGAAATTGGAGCGCCATTTTTCCGAACATCAGCGACATAGTGGTGGAAATAGTAACCCGAGCCCGGTCTGGCACGACTCTGGGCCATGCCATTATCCCCGACCCGGTCCAGATCGCTTAAAACCGATCTGGGCCAGATCGGTAATCTGTAAAAAATATGGCAATTTCTGCACGGGAAAGAGTGTGAAAGACATTCGTAAGTAGATAGAGTCAGTTTCAGTCAGACGGGCGAAAATACATGAGGATAATTTCTACTTTTTCCAGTAATAATTTATTATATCAGAAAATACAAAAATAAGGAGAAAAATCGTAGAAATTGAATACATACGCGAAACTTATAAAGGGAGAACTTATGAAAGCATGAGGATTGATTTCGAGGGAATGCATTAAGCCACTATTAACACCCCGAGTTTCTCCAGATGAATGGTGGCAGTCTTACGCAATCAATCAAACGGAGGCAAATCACGATGGCAAGAAGGTGAAAATGGCGTCAGACTGAGAAAAAAGGAAAATTTCAGGGTTGGATGAAGGGGAGGCAAAATGGAGAAAGACAGGAGAACCACAAATCAAAGACGCGGTGACAGTTAATTCATAACTCGCGACCTGGCCTGAAACTCGACCCCGTGCCCCGACCCCCACGAACACCTGCTCGACCCCATCCCTGTTTCAATCTCTACTCACTCTGGGATTGCGTGCAACGTATGTGTTGTAGGCCAAGCCCATTGCTTGTACATTCAAATGAATGTTTTGAATAACCATTCGGTTGGTCTGCACTCAATTGAGTTTTAAAAATCCGATTGGTATCCACTTCCTGTCTCTATTTATGTCATTTCAACTTGCTTCTAGGATTTATTTTTTAAATATGCAAATCCTTCATCGGATTATTCAGATCCACTTTCGAAGTCTGCATAGAGTTTGTATTATCGTATAATGATCTATTAATATATCGAAAGTTTAGTAGGTATTGATCTGAAACTTAATTTAGGATTACCACTTTTCAAGATATCATTATTATCATCATCAGCCTTTTATTATCATCGTTCTTCATGCTTCTTTGCAATTGGAAGCGCAGAATCTGCCTGGTTGAAACAAATATTTGTCCTAAAGATAATCTAGCGTTTTTTAAAAACACATTTAGAAAAAAGGCATTTTTTGTAATTGATTTTATAGTTTCCGACAGAAAAGCATTTTTCCGTAGGGTGGTAGTGTTACAAGGAAAAGTGATTGATATCGAAGCGTATTCCTTTCAGGAAACTTTATACTTTATCAGCAAACTTATCGCCGAACGTTTGGCGCAGTCTCTTATCCGCCCCTCTGCTGCCACCCGTCCCAGCATCGATGTTCCGTTCGTACGCTGTAATTAATTTAGTTAATTATCTATAAAGTTTTACACCTAACGTATGGTGCAGGCAATTTCCATGCTCGTCGATAAAACTTTTGCAGATATTGTACAGGTCCCTCAGAGGACGTATATGTATCTTTTCTGAAGAATAATTTTGGGTCAGAGCTAACTTTGATTATGAGTCGATATTGAATTAAAGTGTGCTTAAATTAATGAAAAAATAAACTAGTGAATTATATGTTCCTAAGCTGAGAAACTTTACTTGATATAACATATTAAAGCACGTGTAAGGGGTTGTGCATAAATTACGTTGAGCTTTTTGGGGGGAGGGGGGGTTCAGTTAAAACCTACGGATAGTGTTACGGATAGTACATTGTTAGCCTGCGCTTGTCAACGCGGGGGGGGAGGGGGGGCTAAATATCCGGAAAAATCCTCAACGTAATTTATGCACAACCCCTAAGCACGTGTAGGATTTTGGCAAAGACTCTTCCTGTTACTTAACAGAATAGAAGATGACGAGGCTTTACAAGGTATCCGTTTTGTCGACGAGATAACGCAATTTAGAGCTAATTTAACCCTATCTGTGCTATAGCCCCTAAAGCTCCGAGGGGTATTTTCGACCTCGACGATTCTTCTCTCGCTATCTTTAATAGCTTCGTGATTTTCGTGCGGTTTCACTAATGAATTTAATTATAATTTCATTCATAATCTCGACCTTAGCGTATAGATTGCTGTCAAAAGCGGTTCAGCCATCGAATAAATAAATAAGAAACCTACAAAAATAATAGATTTCGATCCTTAAAGTCAGTGTCATAAGTTTCTGATTTTAGAATATATTAAGAATATACGAATGCAGAAGATGAATTTGGATGATCCATCATCAACACCGTGGCTCTTTAATGACTCGTAACTGACAGGAAAGTTCAGGGATGGGAAAAAAATAATATCAGTAAGGTTGTAGCTTTATAAGGCATGTCAGTTCGAGAATGAATGTGGCAGTCAAGTCGAATAAAAAACTTGGGCTTTATGAAATTACAAACATTTATTTGCGCCGAGTTCAAGTAATAGAGGGGCGCAGGAATTATGACGTTGTACTAAGGTTTTCTTGTCGAAAGTAGTTGTTTCATCTCTTACAGTTTTTTTTTTAACCCAACATGTGCTTTATTATTTTCTTCCATGTAACAATCCTGAACACTTTCTGAAATGAGTAAATTATACTTTCCATAATTTCAATTCCTGTTTCTATTATTTTTCTGACTATGAAAAATAAACTGTGTGATTGTAGAATCACAGAAACTGCTTCTTGACTTCCAATACTGGTTCAGTTTTGGCCAATCATATTTTTTAGATTGGATACTCTGCACTATGTTGTATTTTACATGACCTTAGTCTTCTTATATCTTCTATTAACGTTTTGTGTGTATAAAGAGTGTAGTGGATAGAGGTGCCACTCGAGAGGAACAAAAGTCGATATTTACTCGGTGCTACTTAGCAAAGAAACGACGTCGTTGGCTTCTACTCCCACTGCCGGAAGTTAGCTCGTTCCTACCACGGAACGGGAAATAATGCGGAGCTGCTAGGGTAGTCCCGACAAAATTACAATTTGGGGATGTAATTCCGCCCCGGAGAAATGGCCTCCACATACCTAGAGGGCAGAGTGGGGATGGGAAAGAGAGAAAGAGAAAGACGACTGGAAAACGATCTAGAGAGAGGGAGAGAGGGAGATTTATCAACAGCTCGTTTTGCCCTAACTAGACACGGTTTACTCTAGAAACTCGAAAGATATTACATCAGCTAGGCGATGATAGCAGGAGGACGGTGCATTAAATTGCATCCGGCCGTTGCAGGAATTTAGCCGCCATTATGACCCCTTCGGCCTCACACCTGAGCACCAACCTGTTCCCGTCCCTTGGGGGTGCACGTGGCCAAATGTATATATGAGGAGCGTCAATGTACATACATTTAGTCAGGCTTTATGAACTGGAACATTTTCCAGAGAGGACTCACTCGCTTTTACCGCAAGCCATACACATTAACAGTCTCGATGGGCATCCAGATTCACGAACCTGAAATTGAAGTACAACTTTTCTAATAAAAAAAAAAAAAAAAAAAACAAACAAATGTTCAAAAATTATGACTGTGTCAAGAGGAAATTTACAACTAGCTTGGCTGAGAGTTGGCCCAGTACTGGCCAGTGCCAGTACTATTAAAGATTGGTTAGCGAATCTAAGGAATGTTTCTTCCTTTGAAAATTCGATTTAATATAGAAATTACATGGCTTAAAAGTTTGGAAAGCATGAAGTTAATTATGCATTCGTTACTTCGTTAGTCTAGATAAGCACAAGTGCCTCAGCTGCTCGAGAGCTCATTGCTGAACTTTCTGCATCAGGATAATTTCTTCCACCCATAGTCGTTTCGTTGCTTCGCCCCATCTAGTAGGCTAATTTGTGATCCACCCTTCTGTGACGAGCTTTCACGCTATCCACCCTCAACATTTCTTTTGTTAGGCCGATAGCGAGGAGGAAAATCATATTGTCCTTAAATAAATTAAATATAAAAAACTTCACCCCTTTATTCAATTTGAAATTAAACAATTTTAAAATTTGATCTCTTGAAAACGTTCTATTTATATTCTCGTGCTTTATTTGCATAGAAAATTGGCTAAACATAAAACTTATTTTCCTTAGGGAGGTCGTTTGATATCTACAACTTTTAACAAGAGGACCACCGGGGGTGTACTTTAACTCGAAGTTTTCATTAATATTTTTCTTTCAAATTAGAAGAGCAGATTTTCCATGAAATATTTTAAATATTTTCTACTGTCTTGATATATTGTTGAATGATAATTGAAGAATAATTGAACTATAATTGAAGTTATTATTATCGTTATTCATTAAATTATCTTCCTCTCTAATTAACCAATAGAATTTAAAAATTATGCCATTGTTGGTGAAGCTGATAATAAAATTGCTATTGTAAATTTAGAAAGCACAATTGCGTAGAATATTAAGTAATTAAGGTGTTATGGGTATCAGATCATAGAAAGATTTCTCTATAGAGCAAACATAATCACGAAGATTTGGTGAATATCTCACTTTACAGATTACGTAGTGCATACGTGCTACAAACTGGTAAAGCAACGCCCATTTCCACGTACCACAGGTATCCTAATTCGTATTTAAAGCTTTATCGGATGTACCCGTACCCCATGCAACAATTTCACGGTTCACAGAACACATCCAGTCCTCTGACCTTCTCGCTCGCCCATATTGCGGAATCATATCTGTAGCCTTAGGCTTTTTCACTTCCTTTATGCTTATCCATTTTGCAAGACATTTTCAATATACATATGACCTCAAAATTGCTTTCATATTTAAAAAATTATCAAAAAAACTGAAAGTTACAAATAGCATGTGTAATTGTTTACTTTATATTAATTTATCCCTTACAAATCGGTGCGCTTATCTCAACAAAGTACAGCAAAATTTTTTTGTTTGAAAATCCTTATCTGTAATGCTACAGCGTGAAGCTATTAATTTTTAATGAAATTTCTCTCCTGCCTCTAAATTAAAACCTGTTTCTAATTAAGTAAAATCTTTTTACACCTGAGAAAGATAAATTTTGTGGACCCTTTCCATTTGGATAAAAAGATTTAGAACTTTCCGTCAATCTACAAATTTCCGATACAGTAATACTTTTTTAATCGAGTTCGATTAATTTTCTTCCGTAGTTATACCTTTCTCTACTTGATATGAATGCGGATAATATTTTTCATCCCTAGGGAATATTTTTTATTCAGCCATTGCTAATTCGCGCTGGGCGGTTGCGTCCCTCCGTCGACTCCTTAAATTGCTCCCTTACTCTTATGCCTGGCCGCACTTTGTTTCCCTTGGATGCAATTTTAATCTCGAATTCCGAGAAAATTACCTCCCCGTCAGACCCCTTTACCGGCTACTAGGTGAGATTGCCTCTGCTCGCTGTCAAGCAGCTTGACGTATAAGGGTAAGGCGTTCAACTTTTCGCTAAAGTGCTCTACCTTCTCGCTTACTCTCCTCATTCCACCTTCTCTTTCCAGTCCACCTTCTTAGCTTTTTCTACTGTGGCTTATTGCGACTTACCTGAATACTTCAACTCCGAAGAAAAACTGCCTCGAACTTTGATACAACATGCATCTCGAGATCACTGCTTTTCACACATTTCAATTTTGAGTATCCCTGATAAGATACCATCTTCATCTTGACAATTATTATGCCCCCTCGGAACGCCCCTTATTTAAGACAATCAGCCCCGTTTTCTAGTAAAATTCATTAGGTCTTCGTCTAGGACAAAATAAAGGTCACCATTGAATTACTCGTTGAAAGTTATTTCAACGAGTAATTGACCTTCCTGAAAAATATCTTACCTGAAGAAATATTAAGCTGTCCCGGGACTTTTGTGACTCCTTGTATATATTTGTTACAGTTCAGTACTTGGAACGTTTAATTGAAACATTTAAAAAATATTTGAAATTTTTACGTCTACAAAGCTTACTCAATGAGAAAGCAAAATTAATAACATTCATCTGCAGATAAAAATGTAAAATGGTATTTATTTTTATTATTCCTCGTTTACTGATAAGAAATCTGGGGGATAAATATCACACATTTTAAAAGAATAAATAAAAAGTCAGTAGTGTCAAATCTAACGTTCAACGATAATCGTACGTTTTATTGATATACAAGATATACATCGCGTAGCTACATATATTTTAGAGTAAGGGACCCTGATAAGAGGCTTTTAACTTTAAGGGCGATAACTTTGAAATGAAAAATTTACATATTCACATAACGATCTAAATAGTCTTCAACTACTTTTCATCTTTCATTCATTTAACATATATATGTATGTTAATATATAATATATACATATATAAGAGCTTAATGTATCAAAATATCAAAAATATCAAAAAACTATAAGAGAATGAAAAGACAAATTGAAGAATGTACCCCTAAAAATAGCAGTCAGAATTTTATAGTTACTCACTTACACGCCTATCTTTAGATCTTTTACAATATAGCACTTTCCTAATAACAGTCATCTTTCATAAAATTTAAGTACACACGCTCAACAAAATTTAGAGTATTTAAAAAATCCATCAGTGATTTTAATGTCTTCTTTCTTATTAGAGTTTCTTACTAGGGCCCCTTACCTTATAGATACACGGATTTATCATGCTGTTCAGAAAATTGCTTTGAAATTTCTGAACAAATCATGATTTTTCGAGAAGCTGGTGCTTCTCAATAACGGAAGTATTCCTGAAGCA
This sequence comes from Synergus itoensis, assembly GCA_904066005.1. Taxonomy (NCBI): domain Eukaryota; kingdom Metazoa; phylum Arthropoda; class Insecta; order Hymenoptera; family Cynipidae; genus Synergus; species Synergus itoensis. The sequence continues at coordinate 6,371,724 of CAJFCP010000036.1, read as the reverse complement.
GGACTCTGTCATTTTAAAATGACATTTAACCGTAACAGCGGACATATTCACGGCACAGAGTTCTATAAATCTATATTAATCCAGGTCAATAAATTAATTAATTATTTTATATTCTGAAGTAATTAATTAATCAATTAATCTATATTAATCATTAGTTTATTTAATGAGTTCGATATTAGCAGATGGTTTTGTCGGCCTGGCAAACTCCTTCTGGACTTGCGAGAAAAAGTTTGCCACTCGCACAGGCACAGAGTTGGTAGATCGTAGATTCCCGCTGATTCTGATGCGAGGACGATCGGCTGGAATATTGCTGCTGTTGCTGTTCTCGCGATGAATGTCCTTGAATTGGAACAGCAATTTTCAAACCTTTGAGGAAGACGGATTTCGACTCGAATCTGATTGCACCCTCGATACTTTGGAGTTGCATATCCGAGAGGCATGTGGCTGATATTTCACCCCCGAAGGATTCCAATACCACCCGCTGCGGTGCCTCAATTTTTAAGGACCTCGTCACCGACTCTAACCTGGAAACGGAAAAAGATAAAAAAGTTTAGCGATAAACTGACATATATTGACAGACCTTTCAGTAAAACTTCGAAAGATATTAATTTTTGATATTCTAAAAACTTTAAACATTTAAACAATTACAAATACATATTTGAGTGATTTTGAACCAAATCGGCGTTCGACTCGTGGTGAGTTTTGATTTGACGCGATTTGATATTAACTGCCTTGGGATATTTTACTTTATTTCGCTGTAGAAAATTGGAAATTTGATCGAAAGCGTTATTTTTGGTTTGAAATTACAATCCGCATTGAATCTAAAATATCGATTATAAAACATAACTGTTGGAGGAAAATTAAAAGGATTAAAATAACCCAGATACGTGATATTTGCAAAAAATAGCGCGTTATAGAAACAATATAAAAATGATTCTATTTTTTTTAACAACTCATAAATTTAAACGTTTCAACTTTCAATTTTATTTCAAATAAAATTGATCGTTAAATTAGAATTTGATAACCAGTTTGATATACATTGAATCAAGTCCTCTCTCCCGTGTGGAAAAATTTCGTGGCAGTCTTAAGTAGAGAGATGGACTGGCTAGACCGAATCGAGACCGTCTACTTAAGACGGTCTGACAGGGTGTTGGCCATGGCCCTTTCAGACCGACTCGATTGAAAATTTTCAAAGTATCATCGAGACGGTCTGGCTTGGCCCCGCTCAGACGGTCTCAATTGAAAATGTTATAAGTGCTATCATGACATTTTGTTGTTTGTTGCAAGGTTACAAATAATTAATTACAACTGTAATTACATTACCGAATTAAATAATAATTACATAGAAACATATTGTATTTATATTCAAAATAATTTAAAATTACAATAAAAAATTGTAATTGTACTCAAAATAATTAATTAAACATTTTTTTTTTAATTTTCAATTATACGGAAACCGAGAATCTTTATTTGTGTATTTGCCTACAATGAAAGAATGTTACATTAATTGTAATTGTAATTGTAGGTAAATAATATACACAAATATAAACTCTCGTTCCGCGTATAATTCAAAATTAATTAAATTATTTTTAAGATTAACTATTATTTAATTAACTATTATTTAAGATTTAACTATTTATAAAATGTGTAAAGCAAAAAAAGAATAAAAATATATTCCTCGCAATTATCTCTGGCTTTTCAGTGGAAGAGCTTGGCTGAGATTTTGTTCACGAACTCCAAGCGGTTGAATAGCTCAAGCGGTTAGGGCGTGCGTTTAGGATATTAGGGTCGGGGGTTCGATTCCCAGCGAGTGCGATTTTTCGAAGCGTGTGAGCGTGCGATTATATGTGTGAGAGTCCGTGCGAGTAATTGTTTAACTTAAAACATAAATTATGTGCAGTTATCATATTTAAAACAATTCTTCTTTTTTTTTCAAATTTTTCATTACAACTCGTTGATCTAGCGCCAACCGTTAAGTCTAAACCTTTCAATACAATCTCTATAAGATGGCACATGATGGAGATGAATTACTTGACTTATCTTATACTGAGTACTAGATTTCTATTACTACTCATCAGGGTTTTAAATTCGATTTCTCTGCGTGTACAGCCAAAAAAAAAAAAACATCTGGACGAGCTGACCAGCGGCTGGTCAGCATGATCTAATCTAGACCATCTCATGGTTTAGGCGTCACTCATCTAGCCAGCGGCTGTATAGACCGTCTGCCTAGAGACTGGACAGAAACAAGGACGGTCTGGCCAGTCCCCATCCAGCGCCCCGAAATTTTTCCACACGGGCTTACGAATATATTTCACACAGTTGATCTTCTTTCAATTTCTTCTTCCCAAGTTGACTACAATTCCCCATGTCTTACGACTTCTCACAATAATCGATTCAAACGGAAACAAGAAGGTGAATAGAGAACGAAGCCGCAACATCGTTTCTACGACCCATGCTTCGTTGATTTCCCTCCCTGTGGTATTTCATATCTGGCGCAAATCCAATCCTATGAATATAATTTTCCGCGCGAGCAAAGTTTTATTGTAATCGTAAATCCGTCTGTAAATTGCCCGGCGCTATCAATAACCAAGGTGGCAGTACGACTGCAAGCTATACCGATAATACTTCCCGTTGGCTGCCCGAGGTGAAGTTACTCAGAGTGAAAAGAAAGAAAAAGAATTGAGAGTAAAAGGAGACAGAACAGGGAAAAGGAGAGCAAGGAATCACCATTTCCGGTTGAACTATTTCCGAATATACTCAATAGTTCCTAAGTCAAACTTTCCAACAAAAAGTTGGAAAATTTCTCGCCTACTTTTCTTCTTCGATATTTTCTTCCATTGTTATTTTTTTACGAGGACATATACAATATCTCTGGAAATTGAAAATTTATAGGATATGGATTAATTTTGAGATAGAAAATGCATAATATAATTAGTTGCATTTTCAGAACTCAGTGCATGCTTAAGAAACTAGCGATAATAAACAAAATTCATTATTATTTCTAAACAATGTACCTAAGATTTTGTCCAGACTCTGCACTGACCAGAGGCGTCTGGACGCTTCCTTTAAAGATAGCACCTCCGAGTCCAGTTACCCTCAGCGTTTCCGCTCCCACGACAACTCGTTCTCTATCCGCGGAAAACAAAAGTCCACCTCGGGGGTCCGTTATTCGAAATCCTCTCGATACGCAATCTACTCTGTCTTCATCTGTAATTCAAACCGTAAACTTCTAAAAATCTACATTTGCAATTTTCATTTACTGAATATTTGATTCTTATCTCAGAAAACGCAAAAATTTTATGTGCCACATGAAGTAAAATTTCCTTTCGTTTTTATAGCTTTTTTCAATTATGGAACGAATCTTTCGTTTACAAAAGTAGAGATGGAAAAGAAATCATAAAACAACTCGTTTTGCTTTACTTTGTTTGATTGACAAAATTTTTCATGCTATAGAATTATTTTGTATATTATTTTTCTTACTGAGAGTGAATTTTGCAAGGACTCGGCCATCGTGTGACCTTGCGGAAGCTGTAAAGTTACCCCAGGATTCCAGTACTAAATTTCTACCTCTCCTCGACCTTACACTGGATGCTATCAAGGCATCTAAAATGGCAGCTTGACCTCTCAACTCGATTCCTCCTGGGACGACTTTTAAGGAACCGATACCCTCCTGAAAGAGAGAAAGTTTCAAATTAAGTTTATGATCCATAGTTTCTCGTCTTGCTCCTTCCACATTTAAATGCCTCTCGGCAGCCTCGGCAGGACTCAGAATAATTTTCCTAAAGTTTCAACGACTCGTATAATCCTGTTCAGAGAGATGAATTAACATTCTTTTAACGAAATGGAGGACTTTTTGTCATTTTTCAGTCAAATTATTTACCGTTTTTCATGAAATTAAATTATATTTGAGTCGAATTAAATTTACAATGTAATCTTGATAAAGACAATCATCACAGGTCGCCACAATTATTTGTTGCCTATTTCTCACCTATTTTTATAGAAAAAATCACCTTTTCATTTTTTTTAATAATAGGTACTTTAATGATTGTAAAGTTGAAGGTGAAATACTTATTTAGTCCGTCCTTACTTTTCTGATTATTAGTTTAATGAGATTGGGAACAAATAATTGTCGAAATCTGTTCTCAGCATTAAAACATTGATAAATTACAATTCCAGTCTCAATTTAAATTTAACGGCCAGTATCAGAACAGAAGTTAATTTGGTTTGATTACGGTTCTGGCTTAATTCAAGCTGGCTTTAATGATGATCAATTTTTGGGTGCAATAAGCTGGAGAATCGAAATATTCTCAGGGTCTTGTTGCATTGGAGCAGAGTAGTAGGTTTCGCTTTCATTGGTTCAATGTATATTCTCAAGTAAAATTTTGGATCTGCATACATATGTAAGCGAGCAGGGTTGGTTTGCGTCTATATTGGTTTCCGATGATTGGCCACTCTATCGGAAGCAATTGGCTCACCGCATTTGAGTATCCTATTTGAGGGCAGGCACCAGTCTAGGTTTCGTTATATCCTATCCGGTATTACGCAGAAAGCTAGAAGGTTGCAAAGAATGACTGAGGGCTGGGGAAGGAAAACACTGAAAGAGTTGGTCGAGTGCCAGCAAAATTGTAAAGCCTCAATAGAACAGCAACCACTTCCAACTTAATCCGAGTGATACTAATCTTTCTGTTTATACGATTGGCACACCTGACGGAGTCTCTGTTTACCGAATTAGCTTAATCGTTCATTTAATTACTGCTTTATCCAATTTGTGGATTCAAATATCACAAAGGAAAATTAATTTACATTTCAAGTTCTTGTTTGGGATATGTGGTAATTCCCATAAAAGCGAAACTAAATTTGCTCATAACAAATATTTTGTAACATATGCCCTTAAAATTCATTCAATATTAAATTAAATTGAGAATCGTTATTATTAAAAATCATTTCATAATTCAAGTTTCAAAATTCTGTACAATAATTCGTGCTCGATTATTAGAGGGTGAGAAACTCGATAGAAAGATCAAATATCGAATAGGTTGAAGTGTTCTAATTGGACAGGAATAGGATAGTAAATAATTCAGGCAACTGGAATTAATTTAATCACATTAAGTGGACAGTGGTCGATAAACATATTGAGAAAATTTTGACAGCGAGTAGATTCTTCAAAAATTACACGGTTCAACGCTAAAATGTTAACATGATTAACAGTGGCGTATAATCATTTTCTCTTCCATCGACATTGCTCAAATACGTGTGGACGTATAACACGCGGGTAACGGTAGCCGATAATAATTATGAAAATTAATCGACCTGGCTGAAGCTTCTGAAAACCGCCCTAAAACGTTTACACTTTACCAGATGCTGCAGCAGTAATTCTATTTTCAAATTTCATGTCCTATTTAGTGGATTCAATATCAAAATCAAACCAAAACAATTTTATACAAAAATCTCGCATTAAATGCGACTTCAGTAGTGTCAGTCATTTTTAGTCAGACGTAAGGGATATCAAACAGTGTAAATCAATAATATTGTTTGTTCATTACTTATTATGATTATTAGTATTATTATTACTATTATTGATTATGTAAATGTGTCAGTGAGCTTTAGAAATGTTAGACAATGCTTGAAATTTGAGGAGGTCGTGAAAATTTTAGGTCAATTGTTTAGGGAGTCGATTGTAACCAAAGCGCACATTATGTTGAGCTATATGGCCATAAGTGCTAGATGGACATCAAATAAGCACAGTATATGCTTCATAGGATGCAATAGAATCCGAATAATACCACCCTTATCCGCATATATCAATATAACGACGCTCTTAGTCAGAATAGTAGCCGTGCTTAGTCATAAATTAAAATAAAGTGCGTTATTTACAAGAACGAAATCCCCATTTCATGTTCGGACTGCAGGTGATCGAGTAGTTAACTTCTTACCCGCTCACGCGAAACGTTTAGTAGGAAGATAAAAATAATCCTTGCACGCAGCCTAATATGTCGTAAATCAGCGTGAAAAAATTACGCGCCCTCCAACCAGAATTTAACATAGCTTTTTTAATTGCTCCGGCAACGTACATTTCTTGATAAGATTTCCGGCTCAAGAAGTTTTTTCACATGTTTTAGACGACTTTTTAATTTTTAATGAAAAGCGAATATATATGTGGATGTAGGATTACGGTCACTTTTTTCCTGATATGTTTTACGGCATCTATTTCTTATTTGACCTAAAATTAAAATGAATTTGATGCAGTGTTTGTTAATTATTTAATTATTGAGTTTGCAAATTAAATCAATCTAGTTAAGACTGTCTATTAAATTTGAATTTAATTTCAAACACAAGGAGGGAAATTTACTTGACAAATAAGAGAAGGTATCTGCTTCGTGGTACTTATACAAGTTATAGTGTGGAAAGTTCTCGAAGTCCAGGAAATGACGTGCAGTTAGAACAAGTAATTAAATTAAAATTTACTGGCAATCTCATTTCGCATTACTCCTATTCTACGACGTTCTCTTGCTAAATATAATCTCTAAAGTAATATTGTATAAATGTTACAGGAAAAGTTTTTAAATTTAATAAATTTTAATTAAATTGTATTAATTAAAATTATGTTCTCAAACTTTATCCCTAGTTATCCATTTTTACAACAAACGTTGCTTAATTGTTTTTCTATTTATTCCGTCTTCATGCTTCTATTTTCATTGTCACTTCGTAATTAGCTTCCTTGTAGCATGAAATTAACTCCAAATATAGTCCTAGATTACAATGGCCCATAACTGACTTCAGAAACAGATAGGGTCTTCAGAAAACCATTGAATTTAATACTTGAACGGGTCAATGTAAAGTAACATAGAAATGGATGCTGACAATAGCCACTGATGGTGGATTCAAGTCCGGATTATATAAAAGCAATTAAGGTGGAGCTGTAGAGCTTGAGGTAATTATGTGCAGTGCATTAGACTAGCCAGTAATTTCTACAATACATATAATGCTGGAATGCTTCAATTCTCCTTTTACATTAATTCTTTGCTTTTATTCTAAAGGACATTTCAATTCAAAAAGTTACGTTGTAAACTGAAATGTTTTTTTCTTCTATTTGTGGATCGAGTTACGATAACAAAGAGGATAATAATCTTTTATGTAGACACGTACAATTTTTTTCCGAATGTTTTGATAGAAATGTAATGCTTTGTGCAATATAAATGAAATAAAATATAAATGATCCCCAGGGTATAACAATTATTAAATACTCGGAGATGTTGAAGGCTTAAAGCCTCGGGACATCATTACCGTAGATGCGCTTCTTTCCAGAAACCCTCTTATAGTATTTCCGTTTCTCAGACATCCTCATCTCCGCTCACCTCAACTTCCACACCTCTACACTCTCTGCCCTTAATGTAATAATTTATTATATTTTTCACCCTCTAATTAATAATTTCCCTGAAACGACACAAACTGCTCTCTAAACCTGAATTAGTGAAAAGTTGTAAACTTTTTTGAATTTTTCCTTTTGAAATTGATACTTTGATTAAACATATTAATTCTGAAAGTTCATGGAAAGTATTTTTGATAGATTGAGAAAGAATTCATGATTTTCTTGAAAATTTCTTTTTCAATAAATGATTTACGTTCTATGTCAGTAAATAATCTATGGACTGAAAATTATAGCGATTCAGCTTGTGCTATTCGATAGGCTTGAATGCCTGTTTACGGTGATCATTGACGCGACCAAAAACACCTAGCCGTAATACACCTTCATAGCCGATATAACCTCGAGAGTTTATAGGGAATCAAACGTTGCTATAAACTAATATGCTTTTGTACCCAGGGTATAGAGTCAATTGTTGTCATTCCAAGCTTCTCGAAACAATAATTATCTCGAATATCTCACTATGAGACAAAATAAGAGGGCTAATTTTTAATTAGAGTCCAAAATTAATAAATTTCATTCAAGAATTATGGTAAAACTATAAAAAAAATAGTAAATATTAAAATACCTGCTGGAAACATTAACACAATTATTATTCTTTTTAAGTTTACACGCAATATAAAGTTTATTAACTTTGCCAGTTTACAAGCGTAATTTTTTATAGTTTACCATTCAATCTATAATTTTTTACTCTTTACAACCTTATAGCTAAATTTTGAAACATACATATGCAAAATTACATTAGTTTAAAAGATAATTAATTTCATAATTGAATTCATTCAACTGTTATCTCGTGCAATAGAAGCCGTGGATTTTCGGTCGTAAGCCTTAATTGAGAAAAATGATTTAATTTCCCGGGATTCCGTAATATCAAAGGCGATTGTCGAGCGCGGTCGCGAGCGGTTTCGAACTGGTTGCGGGGAGTTTTATAGAAGATGAGAAACGAGAGGATGAGTCTCATCAAATATGAATGGCTGGAAAAGAATGGCGAATGGGGCAAAGAAAAGCGCGAAGGACATAAAATATTTCCCGATCCGCGAGTGCATCGCGTTTTACTCGGCGGCCGCAACGGAGGAAAACTTTAAGATGAGTATCAACGTCTTCAGAAATTCTTTACCCAACCCTCGCTAAAGATTCGAAAAGTAGTCTGAAGGAAGTTGTCCGAGAAGTTGGCACCTGCGTGATAAAGGAAGGTGAGTACTGTGCTATACTTCGACAGTATTGCTATTTCTAACTTTTTTCTTTCGAAGCTTGGAAGTGAGTCGACGTTTTCTTGACAATGGTTTGATTTCCAGTTTCTAGCGATACACAGGTGTGTCTATTTGACATTACCAGAACCATTACTCAAAAAGAACTAACAAATGTGTAACCTTTCTTTCATGTCAGCTTTTTACACCATTATTCAAATGAAGAAAGTTTCTCCTTCCATTTGAACATATTGCTGCGGGATTTCAAGTCCTACAAAAAATTAGCCGAAATTCTTTTAGAAAAAATATTTTGCAAGTCTTCAGAGCCATTCAAGTATTTTACCTTTGCAAAAATGAGTGAAGAAAATATGATTTCCCGGAAAATAGGAGAAATAGGAATATTTCAAAAGCTTACGCAATACTTAAAAATTTCTTTCTATAAATTCAAAGAGTACATAAAAATTTCAAATAGGAATACAAGATAATGAAAAGATTTAAAAAGATTTAAAATGGTTAAAGTAAAATGAAATGCACTTGGAGAGATTTTATGAAGTATGTGAGGATATTTGAAATTCTATGCGAGAAATTCTCTACATGAGAAAAATGTTAGCAAAGGAACGCTGTCTTTATACGATATCACATTTTCTTCAAAAAGTAAACTTGTTTCAAAAATTGATATACGTAAGTCCGAAGCTCAAGTTAAATATATGTTAGAAACAATTCGATTAACTCGATTTTTATTTAAGATTCAAAGAATATTTAAATAAAATGTGATTTACGAGGGTGAAGAATATAAGAGCTGTGAATTTTATTTACCATGCAAAGAAGAGGAAGGAGGAAAGACGACTGAAACACAAAAAACTGAGAAAGCAGCATACACTGGGACATTTCCCAAGGGATATGCTAGAAGCTTGAGAGCGCTAGATTCTTTACTTATGGATTGATACGCAATTCCCGTCGAGTTTAACCTGTTTGAGGGATCATTGTGCGAGATTGCTCTCAATTTCGTATAAACTCGATAATAGTACTGAAGAACGATATATAACTAAAATGTCCAACCTACCAGTTCCCAGGCGAAGGATAAGGATACAAATAAGGATGAATATATTTGTCCCCTCTATTGACGATTCTTCAGAAAATTCCACAAAAAGACGAACAGAGAAACCTTTCTTTAAATACTCGTTCATTCAGTAAAATGTGAAAGTTCGCCAGAATATATGAAAAGAAAGCCAGGTCGAAAGTTCTGAATTCAAAATTAACAAGCAAGCAGAATACATCTACATATAAAAAGGCAGATTTAGAGTAGAAAATTTTGAGCTTAAATAATAAAAAGGATAATAATGGTGAAAGAAATAATAGATCTCTCGACTAGAATTATATTCAAAATTTAGAATAATTGGATTACATTCATTATTATCCTTCCGGTTTTGTGCATTTTGATAATGTCAATATCGACAATATGTCCGAATTGTTGAATCGATTCTCATTTTTTACGGGACAGCATTAAATAAGGAATGTGTCCCATTTTTAAGAATAAATCTCTATATATAATGTTAACCTCTTGCTCTAGTTCTCGATCCGCTTTTCGTAGCATTTATGCATTTAACCCCCGTTAATAACAGTTATAAATAAATAATGAAAAACCAATATTTTATACGATTTGATAATTATGTACAATATTAAAATAACCCAAATTAAATACCTAATTTACATATATTAAAATTATACGATGACTCACTCATGAGGCGCATACATATTCATGAAATTCCATTTGATAAGTTTCATGGTATAAAATCAAGTTATCGAACAATTTACTATATTTTTTATTTATCCGAATTCATATTACTTTTAGACTAGTAGAAATAACTTGTTTTAGTCAGACAGTCTCATATTCGTGCAGACAGCCCATTTTTCTATTCGTATAAAAATATACTAAAATTTGTTTTATTTAATCATTCTTTCGGTTTTCGTAGGCGAAATCTGCGTGAATAATGTTAGGGGAGGAAGATTCTTGTCCCCATTATCATGGATAAATTTAGATTAAATGTCGGTAATAATATTTGCCTTGTGCATATTTAGGTGCGGATTTAAGGATAAATTTGTACTTACGAAACTAAATTCCATGACCTTTAGTAGCCAAAGGGTGAGGGCGAGATTTAGTATGACGATGATCATTAATCCTACTACAAGAGAGTAGAGGCACCGTTTTCTCCAACCATAAACGCCTAACCTAAATCCATTGCAGGATGGAGACGAAATTTCGTCATGAGAGCTTCTCCTCGAAGATGGTCCCGGTGTTTGTCGCCCTCCAGACTGCCGTGGTATACTGTTCGTATTTCCGGGGTCGTCAGACCAATTTGCCTGACCTCTAGTTACCCTGGAACAATAAAAATGCAAAATAATTAATTTCATTTCAAAAGCCATCCATAAATTACGTAAAACTTTCCCCTCTATTTTTTGCCCTCAAAAAATTGGTTTCAATTGAAAGACATTCGCAGGGAACGGATCCAGTTATCCTAAATTTAAACTGAAATTCAATGTTGAGATGAGAATGATTGATAATTAATGAAAATGGATATCTACTGTAAGTTTGCCAACATGAATGTAATCCTGTCGTAGCCGAGATTACAGATTTGGTAGAACACTACGGTATTCACTATGAGGGTCACGTGTTCGACACGACAGAGTAGTGCAGGTCGAGCACAAGTGGCACTAATCTGTCGTTCTCTGTACCTCGGCGTGAGTCCACCGAGAATCGAACCACTGCACTTTCTCAAATATTTAGAGCCTGAACCACAGCAAGTGATCTCAAGCTCTAGTTGAGGGAATTGGAGACATTGTGGTATTGAGTCTACACGCTACACTCCTAGTATGTGTATTGTGTATGTATAATCCAACCTCTCCTCTGACATGATGAATATCGATTTTAATCGTTGGAAAGAGAGAAAAAAAAGAAACTGTCAAAAGGCTAAAAATAATTACTACGTTCAACTCTTCTACTTGTGGTTCTTAGTCTCTCTTCTCTTTCTTCAGAAAAGAAGAGGATCAATATTAGCATTGTCTCTTACAAAACCTGCTTCCATGGAAACATTAAATCTACTTTTATCTCATGAAGAGGATCGATTAGATCATGTTTAAATTTGTATTTATGCCTTCCCTCGTGGACTGTGATGGGAACTCCAGTAAACGTAGAAGTTACATATGCAACCATTGACCGGAGGAAAATCAAGTTTGGCCGAAAAGTTTTCGACATAATGTTACGAGGTGCACTCGGAAATGAGTTCGTAACAAGTATGGAAATTCGTGATACGTCGAGCTGTCTAACTATGCATGTCTATTTTCTTCATCATTCCCAACTCACTACATGAGATCTAATATCGTTACAACTCTGATGCAAATATGAAAAAATATAATATTATCCGTATAGTTAGATCAGTACTTTTCTATTTATAATCTACTAGCGTTATGGGTTGTATATTTTTTACAGCTTTTACTTTAAACTGTTTTATTCTTTATTTACATCCTCCTTCAATTGACATCCCTTTCATCTTGTCTCATTCCAAACGGTTTATCTTCAAGTTTTTAAATTTAAACGAACACGCTCTTTGTGCTCGCGAGAGGCATAATTACCCGCGAGAGGCGGACGGCATTGAATATTTTATCTAGAACCACTGTCCTCGCTCCCCCGATACCGCACCCCCTACGAAAATAAAAAATAGGGAGTAAAACTCAAGAGAGACTTGGTGGTTGGTTGGTTTGAGGCCTTCAGGCCAGGGATTAGGAGGAAAGTTATATCAGGCATTTTGCAGACAGTTTTGCATAACTTGAATCCCCGCAACCCTTTCTATGCAATACAAAGGCCGAGGGCGTAACCTTTCTTCAATTTTTTTTAGAAACGGTTGCCTTTTATTGGCTTAAGACGTGATTGCTCGGGCGTTAATTTGAAAACAAAATTAAATTATGCATCTTACTCTATATTATTGCATAATAAATGTGCTGTTTTCATTATCGATCTTTTTACCTTTTGTTCATGAAACTACAATTTTATCTAAAAATCTAATATATTGTTTTGCCGTTTTTATTTCTGGGCGTGAATTATAATTAAAATATATATAAAAAAGAATTATTCATAATCTGCTTAACTCATATCTTAATATTTGTATGTTATATTCCAGTCCCCCGGATTCGTTTTCATCATTTATTCATTCAAAATTGAATTCCTATCCTTAAATGAAATTTATTCGTTTCTATCTTGTTTAGTCCACATGTGCGAAGGCAATTAATATTTGTATTTTCATATACATTAAATAATTATGTTTTGGGGCTATTTCAGTTTCATTATAATTTATATATTAATGAGCGAAACCAGGTCAAAACTGTCAGTGCTTCATTAACCCTTTAAAGTGAATGTTGCCCAGCTGCAACAGTGGTCGTTAAAGGGTTAAAGATTATTATTATAATGTTACATGTGATGAATATCAACATCATTTTCAGCATATATAAATATTTAAAATAGATATACATATCTAGCAAAAAACGACATTAATTATGTATACTAAATTTTATGGAAGTTTAAAATTAATCAAGAATAATTGGAAAGAATATTGCATTTGACTGTTTCTGGAAAATTTTAATGAACGTTAAATTAACATCTTGGAGATATAATTATGTCATTTAATTTCTTAAGAAAAGTACAGCTAAACTACTGTCTTATAAAATGATTAAGGAGAAAATTAGTTGTCGTTTATTGCGAGTTATATTATTTGAAGCTATTGGCTAGTTAGCTGGAGACCGCAATTCTGTGGTCCTTCAGTGTGGAGACGGTGGTCGTCGTGGCGATGTTGGTAGTTGAGATAGGTGTGTTGAGGCCACAAGCCAAACATAGTTTAACTCAAATTGCTGCTAATAGAGTCGTTCGTCATATTTGCATCGCTCTTGTATTCCCTCGCGGAAATTGCTTCATAATTTCCATGAAAAACGCGCCCAGTTTGCGATACGACTGTTTACCAGCTTCATAGCCACGCAAAACACTTAAGTCTATAATTAATATGCTTTCAGAATTCTCACCCGTGCTTTACAAACGATACCACATTTTTTTGCAGCGTAAATTTCAGCTCAATTTACTTTCAAAGTTTTCGTTTAATTATACAAAAGGTCATAGCTAGACACTTCGAATTGAAAATACCAAATTTGATTTAAAAAGTTAATATATTGCTTGGTTAATGATATGAATTTGTTCGGGGCTATGATACAGATAAATGAAATGTGAAAAATATTTTCATATGCAGGTTTTCATATTAGGTCCGATGCTTTGTCCTCTAATTTTGTTTTTTGTTACAGCATCGATGATGCGTGAAATGAAACATGGATAAGCTTTTAATTATTCGGGAATTACCAATTTATGTCGGGATTCCCGATAAAGTAAATTAAAAGGCAGACGTAGTGGCAGATAACTATCGGTTGTTTTGATTTCGGACAATGACGAAATAAGCGAACTAAGCGCAAATCAGTATTTCGATTGGACGTGTGAATATTTTCGATTCGCGAGTCATTACGGTATCGTAACGCTTCCGGCGAATGCATTCGAAATAATTTACGAAATAAATGTATCATCGGTAAATAGCGAACAACCTGCTCAGGATCATTGAGTTATGAGCGCGACAATGAGTTTGTCGTTTTGTATCGCGTATAATCCTATCGCATTTTGATACATGATCTCTATTCATCAGTGATATTATTCTCTAGTTTATATGACTGATTTGGATGTACACGCGAACCACCTTTTGTGTAATATACGCTGAAACTAGGCTTCTGCGATAAATCAATGTTTATACGCTAATTTCGCTTCGAAATTCGAAATAACACGAGTAAAATTAATAATTTATGTATGTAAAAACATTCAATAAGCGTCACAAAATATAAATATATACATATAGTTATATAAATGGCACAATTCATATGCAAAATGTGAGAGAAACGCTCAAAATGTTTTAAACTCGCGTAACTCCTTTGCTTTAAATACGAGTCGATATGTGATAGGGATTTTGAGTTAGTGAAGATGAAGTATATAGCAGATGAAAACAAAAAGCACCTTAAATCATGAAATTCGCGAGTGTATTCTCTGTGTGGTGATAGTACTAGGATCAGCCATTCAAAATGATTTACTGCCCGCCGGTACGTAAATTAAAGTCACCTTTGCAATTTGATCGAAGTGGAAGTCAAACCGAATCATCATTCACGTATAAATGCTAAATTTTCCAGTAAGGATTATCTTAGTATTTTTTTTAAATACTTTAAAACAACAAATGAACTCTCGTATGCTTTTAAATTTAGAAAATCCTGAAATGGAATTTTTCAATTGGTAAACGGGAAAAATTTCACTGTGTCAATTTAAGAGAGTATAAAGAAACCGAAAGAATTTTCGAACTTTTGAAGAGCTGTCTGGAAAATGTCCAGACACGTGGCACATGTATAAAAGTAAAGAAGAGTAGGTTTAAAGCGTTTGGAAGTGTAAAGTCTTTGATCGCGTTATCGTATCAAGCGTGCGGATTGGGAGGTAATCAGCTTTCGTCACCCTCAAGAAATTCGATACTTTCGCCTCTTTTGCTTTCACCGTGTCTGACCCTCGATAAAAGCTGAAAATCGTTCTAAGACTATCTGAAGGTCCTGTGAAGAAAAACATATGCAATTCTGACAGTCAAATATTTTAGTAAATTTCAGTATCGTTCCATTATTATTTTTGCATATTTTTTCCTCTAATCCTTGAAAGAATATTATTTTCATAAACTATAACGAAATTTTTAGAGAATATCGGTTTAATTTTGTCAATAGTAATTCTAGTTGTCGGTGACATTTCCCACTGGACTATACTAAAAGTGCAGCCTGACATTTTACCACTCGAGGCTGAAAAGTGGTTTCGCATGGAATATTCCGTGACTTTGACGTCACCGTGTGAACAAGATCAAACAGTCTACATAATTTAATTTTTTATTATTACAACGTCAAATAGATTATTATTATTACTTGGTAAAACCATTTCTCTCATAAAAGTCTCAAATATCAAACTTTTTTCAAGCTTACACGATCTTTTTGTCTTAACTACATGCGCAGCCATAATTTAAAATAATTTACATTTAATAAATTAATTAGAAAATAGCGAAAGTATTTAGACATTGCCAGTGGCGCCCGTGAAGTCGCGAATTTATTTCCGACCTACATATTTTCAAGAGAGGTGGCAAACTATATGTGTGAATTTCAGTTGGTTAACTTGGCTCGAATGCCTTGGTAGTTAATTTCCCAAGACTTCGACTTACAGCAATTACTGCACTACACTGTACATAAACATGCGTGTGCATAGGAATTGCACTTATGCGTCCCTCGCTCTGGATATTTCAGTTCGTGAACACCTACGTGAGCTGCTTCTTGCATATCTCGTCGAGCTTTTTATTAGGGAGCATCGCACGCTGTGTATTACGACTGGAGGAGTACTAAACTACTACGAGTATGTGCTATAGGTATATTCGTCACAGGAGGATAGGAAATTTCTCGCAGAATAATCTACAACCTACTCCTAAAGAAGACGTTCGTCAGAAGTTATATACACACTTGAGACTTTGATATTGCTTAGGTCCACTATTGTTGTCCATAAGTCCAGGTTGTCCTAGATTTATGATCTCTCTCGTGTCAGAAGTCTCTCTCTATTTCAGATGACTGAAATAGAGACGATATCGATTTCAACGAAATTCATTTCATGAGGTCAGTTCTGAATTACTTAAAAATAGTAAAAATCTACGAATTGATGACTGACCTCGTTTTGTTTTAATTAATATTGAAAAACGATACAATCAAAACTAAATTTGTTTATCTAAACGAATCTTTTAGATTTTGTTGATTTTAATTAACTAGAACAATTCTGTGAAATTAACAATGAATACTAATGACTCGAGGTGAGCGTGCAAATAATCGATTTATATATTTTTCTATTGAGATATTGGTTTAAAATATTGGCCAATACGTCATAAGAGAATTTAATTCTTCTACTGAATTTAGACTCGTATTGGAGGCTTCTGGTAGTAACGGGTACCGAGATAAATCTTCCTGTCGATAGCTCACCACCGCTTGGATTAGAGTCTACATTTGCACCCCCGCCAACGTCTCATAAATTCGCTCAGGCTTCGTTATAAATTCAACCCTCATCGACCCTGGTAGCGCTGACTTGGACTCTCGACAGAACTTGCCTGCGTTTAGATCAGGAACGAGAAATAGCTGCCAGGACAGGAGATCTAAAAGCCAATTCTAATTCGAAGATCAAAGAGCGAATCAGATTATTTGAACCAACTTATGCTGAGGATGCTTTAACTTCAGTGACACCAATTTTTCGCATAGAAAAAATTTTATTCTTCAAATACTGTGATAGAAAATGTCTAAGCTTTTATGAACTGATAATTACCTGAGCCAATTTGATTGATTACATTTTTCGCAAAAAAGACTGAAGTCTGTGAAATTCGCAATGTACGTATTCTGTTTCTTCTATATTTAGTTATCTATAAATAATTCAGTGATTTTTCCTAAAATAGACGATAAATTAAATCAGATATTATTAAAATTAATTCCACTATTTGAACTACAAGCATCACTGATCGAATCTAAATTTTAATTACCCTGTAAATTTTAATAGAGCTTAGTATATTTGAGTGATTTGTTTCACGTCTAAGCTCAACAACACTGCGATGCTTGTTTCGATGAATAAAACAGAATATGTTAACGAGCTGGTCGTTCGCGATAGTAGTTTCGGAACTTTGTTAATGGGATTGCGCTTGCTCGTAAAGGAAATATTAAATGTTAGACCCTGAATCCGTGGAGGCCTCAGCCACTGACCTAAACCTTATAGCTAACTTTGCCGGATAAAGTAAGTAAAACTTAAAACTTTTTCCTTCTAATGGACCATTTAACGAGCGAACGTTTTCTACTTGATCTGCAAGCTAATTTGATCAGAGTTTATGTCATACTCGTTCATTCTGTATTAAGCTGATAATTAGAAATTCCGAAATTAATTCCATTGGGTCGGATAATTTTTAAGTGGTACCGATGGCAAAAGGAGACTTTTGAAAAATATCAACGTACCGCGGGTAGTTATACAATGAATAATGAATCATCATTCATTAGTATGATTGGATGGACAATAATTCCTTCACGATCGTATCTCTATAAAAAGGATAAAAGCGTTTGATTTGCTGAATAAAAAAAAATATTCCATGACGAGAGGGTATAAAAATAAACTAGATAGAGGACACGCACTCAATCAGGTCATCAGTCATAAAAAAGCGGTTGCATCGATTAGAGAAAATATTCCATATCGGTTTCGACCATGACCTTTTGGTCGCATTAGTGCTTTATATTAAAACTAAATCGGCGGATTAGAGACACAAAATCGATTTGAAATGAGCGACCTTAATGATAGGAATGTTAGCTTGGTTCATGTCCGTGGGATTAATCTTGTCCCACCTTATGCTTGCGTTCTGAAGTTAGTCTAAACAGATTATCGTCCAGTTTACGAGACACAGCCTGATGTACAATACGAGTACAATTCGGTCCAGTAATGCATCGTGAGGGAGACGCTAATGTGATTTCATGCTGAGCTGCGGGCTGACCATCTCCTAACTCTGGACGTAACGGTTCCGAGAATAACCCGGACTTGGATGGATCATCTCACTGGATTTGTCTCTCAGAGTATGCTCTCAAATTCACGAACAGTTGGACTAACTAAGCTTTAAGAAACTGCTATTTACCAACTTTCGAGTTGGGATTAGATTGACTGTGAAGAGCTTGAGTTTCCAAAGTGGAATGCAAATTAAAGTTAATTCTAGCAGTAAAAAGAGAGATAGTTTCGAAATTTCAACAATCTTTTCTTTGTTGTCAGTTAATTAAATAAAGACCTCAATTTATACCAGCGGCAATTTTCAACAAATGGAAACCACCTAGAAAAGATAAAGTTTGGTTGTTGCAGTTTTCTTCACGAAATTCCTTAACTCTGAGTCAAGTACTTTAGCGTTTAGAGATGTATCAGATTGCGGACGGAACTTTTGCCGAGTTTCTCCCTGGCCGAGGGTCGCAGTCGAGTCTGGGTGAATGAGAATTGGGGTGAGGACTGCTCGGTGCAGCAGAGGGAGGTTGAAAGACGGACTCAGAGCACCAAGCAAAGCGACATCCGAGACGGAACTCAAACATTAGCGTAACCTGCGTACAACACTAACACATCCGATCCAATACATACAAACTTGCAACTATACAAGCTGTGTTACGTACACAGAGAATATCGCATAAAGTCAAACCGGAATTCTCGGTGTCTCTCTAGTTTAGATTATCCAGTTACCAGCGTGGTTTACAGGGCAAACAGACGAGTGGATGATACTTCATTGGTAGTCTCAATAGAGAACCCCTTGACATTCTTCTTAAATTAAATAAATGTTTCTGCTCCTGTTTATCGATGAATCTACTTTTGGGTAACGTAGAAGAATTTACAGTACAATTTTGGGAACATTCGGAAAGAATTCAAGAACTGTCCAGAAAACCCAGAAACCGTCTGACTATTTCGGTAATATCTACTGAACGGTGAAGATTTTGTTTCCGAGAAGTGGAATTTCTGTTTTCCGTAATACTTGAGAGAAAATCTCGATTATGGTAATCTGATACCTTGAAAATGCCAGGTATTGAGTATTTAGTACTAACAATAGGGATCCCGCCATCCATGACATCTAATGTTGGCTGAGATGAAGATAACAGAGCGACGATTGGTGTGCAAAGAGCGTCACTGGAATCTCAAGACTCACTAGTATGTGGGCCTGTTCGTACAATTCTAAGCTTTTAGCTTAGATTAGCTCTCGCGGAACTTCCGTAATGCGTTAATCCGACAGTCGCGCATTGTGAGCACGTAGACATCCTTGCTTGAAGATAAGCCTTATAGAGACCGGATCGTTGTGCTTTTCCTCCAATAGCCTACCACGTGTCCTACGTGATGTTGATCGCGCTTCGAGTTCCAGAAACTGTTCCTGAAACAGTTTTCGAATCGTTTCACTCCACTACTAGTCTCGTTAACTATTTGATTTACGATTTGCACTTAATTTTTATGAAATTATAATAAAACTGAAATGATGACCAGGTTATATTGTTTTAAAGAAATTAGCAAACCAACACGTGCGCTACGCGCACGATTATTTCTTTTCCCTTCTTATAACTTCAAGTCATTCAAAAACCAATAAAATTTCGCTGATTCAAATTTAGAGAGCGCATTTGCAACAATAATAAAATTTATGCGAGATTTTAGAGACATTTCGTTACATCATCTTCTTTATAAAGTTTCAAAAGGTTTCTAGGAATTTCAATGGATTTTGACAATTTTTAAGTGATTTTTTACAAAATTCTGAAGATTTTTAGAATTTTTAAAAGATTTCCTGGAATTTTAAGGTATTTCAGGATATTTTGCGGAATTTGAACGGAATTCATGAAATTTTAAGAGATGTTTTAAAGATAGGGAATTTTAAGGGATTTGAAATGTTTTGAAATTTTGAGGAAGATTATAACGAATTTTAAACGATTTCTAATATTTTCGTGAAATTTCGAGGAATATTAAGCGAAGTGAAAAGATTTTTATGATTCTTTAAAGATTTTTGTGAAATTTAATGAGATTTCTAATAATTTAAATGAATTTTAAACGATGTAAAGGGACTTTAAATTTTATCCTAGAATTCAAAGAGTTTCAAGAAGTTTCTGAGAATTTTAAGAGGTTTTCACCAATTTTAAGAGATTTCAACGAATTTTAAGCAATTTGGAAGGTTTTCGTGAATTTTTAAATGATTTTAGAAGGTTCCTGGGTGTTTTAAGAGACTTTTAAAAGAATTTTAAAGGATTTTGAAGGTTGCCGTAAAATGTTAAAGGATTTTATGAGATTTTTCTAATTTTTAAAAGATTTTGTAGAATTTTGAAGGATTTCATGGAATTTGATCAGATTTCTAAGGAATTTTTTGCGTCATTAGTTTGTTTTTCTTCTTTCAACTTCAAGTCATTCAAAAGCCAATCAGGTTTGCAACAACAATGCATGCGAGATTTTTGAGACATTTCGTGACACCACTTTTTTAAGATATGAAAATTTCTGTTAGCATATGAATAGTAGAGAAAGAAAGATTTATTATGTTTCTAAATTGTAAGCAGGGTCAAGAGAAAGGATTCCCAGCTAGAGGTAAATAAAAAAAGCGATATTCCACCTGACCCTGCTGCCACCCTAATCTCACTTTCGAAGTGCAATAAATTATTCAGGGACAAGAGGCACCTGCACGAAGCATCACATTGGACGTCTCACCAACCATCCTTCCCTGTAGAATCCTGAAAGGATCGTTTTTCTCGTTTCCCTGTCATTTGATGCACAGTATACTTTGACCTTTTCCTCCCTTGAGTTCCGCTTCTTTTTTTTTTCTATTTTCTTTTTCTTTTTTAGTCACACATCAGTTTGAACTCTCTTACATTTACTTCGGTGAACAATAGAGATTCTTCCCGAGTGTAGTTTCAACTTGTAGTTTATTTAAATATTATCAAAATAAGAAGAGGATAATATATTCAATGTTGGAGAAACGCAGCTTTATTTGTTATTCCGTCAGATCACTTTCAACCGAATACCTCTAGAGCAGAATAGCTTTTGAAATTTGACTATCTGCAATTTTTGCTCAGGTTTCCACACATACTTTTTCTGTAGAGATATTTGAGTACACATATGAAATTCGGTAAAAAATAGCTAGAAACTATTTGGGATTCTGGTTGATTTAAAGCAAGAATGAAATATAAAGAGGAAGAATTAATTTGGCTCGAAATTCTGGAACATCAATACTGATTAAATTTGAATCAGTTATACTTTTTACTAATTTTAATTAGGGCTCATCCGTATATTACATAACCCTTTTAAGTAGGAAGGAGGGTTCAAGAGGTTTTTAAACCCATTAAAATCCCTTAGATTATAATTATATGCCCTCAAACACCGTAAAATTTTTAGTATCGTCTAAAGTAACGTCAAACATTGAAATCTGGTCTAAACTTTAATTGAATTTAAAGTAATATAAAATCTTCTATGTTATATTAGCCACAAAATACATGGAGCTATATTTTTCTTAAAAAAAAAAAATTAAAAGAGGGATGTCAGGGTCTAAAAATCACCAAAAAAAAAACGTTTCTCAATGAGTGGACAACTCCTTAGTGACTCGATTCTATCTATAATTAGTAGCTACATTAGTAAAGATTATAACTGATTCAAATTTAGAGAGTATCTCTTCCCTGAGAGTTGATCTAAATTCATTAGACTGTGATTCAGGTGACAGTGCGCAGTTGCTTGGAAATGTATTTAAGGTGAAGGGTAGTGTGAGTATGTGAAGAGGTTTGGGAGGGTGGTGGACGTTGAAGAACCGATATATGTGTTGGTTGCTTATGCCATGAGTTAAGGGAAGTAATAAGTTAGGTTAACGTGGCGTACGTCACGTATGTAACTCAGAAGGGTTGCAAGGTGCTGGCAAAAGCATATAGTTGGAGTTCGTGGGAAAGGGAGAAAGAGAAGATTGGAGATAGGATTTGATGGTGTTGAGGGTGAAACCGACACAGGGGGTTAACTCCTAGCAGCGAACGCAGTTTGGTTCCGAGCGGGACTCAAACTAAACTTTGTTTGTCATCAACGCCATTCTGTTGTCTCTGTACTTTATCTCATCTCCTCGAACCCTTACCCACTCTCACGGTTATTCCATTATCGTTCCGACGTCTTGAGACACCATGGAATACGTCTATGACGGGACTTTCGAATGCCTCGGCGGGTGGTGGTCGCTCGTCACCTGAAATCCGGAGTACCTATCTACCGAACTTGCTTTCTTGGTCCAAACTTTACTCTTTTCTCCTCATCCTACTTCCTCTTCATTCTGTTTTTCTTACAAAGCACAAAGCTTTCTTTCTCAGTTCCTCTTTCGCTTCCCGACTGTCGAAACGGAATACCTAAGTTCGTGGAGAAACTTTTACAGTATTGGAATACAAATAGCCTAGCGAAAGGGTCCGGCGAACTGCATTAACAGGAAACATGGCAAACTCCATGTTTAATTTCCATCCGCGGCTTGTGCAAGTAGTTAAGCTTAATGTACTGGAATGTTACTTGGGCTTTTCTTTATTTTTAATGCTAATACGGAAATATATTTATTGGACGGTCATGTTGTTTCTGGTTAAGGGAGTGAGTTGTATGAGATGAAGTTATAATTTTAACAAGTCACTGTAAAATTGTTGGGTTTTTAGTGCGAGTGTACCTAATTATTTTTAAAACTTTTAAAAAGGATATTGTTGGACAGGATATTTTTTTTACAAAAGGAGTTTCATCTTCGACTCAGATATTTCAAATCCTTATTTCCTATATATTTTCTCTTGCTGATTCTTGAACTTAAGTCGTCCTGATTCCCTGGAAAACCTGTCAATACCGTGTGCTTTCGGTAACAGGTCGGCAAGTCTACTTTATAGAGAGTGCAAGTGGAGTGTCGGATTGAGATAGGACTAAAACTACCCTGGCAACAAAATGCTCGCCCCCAGAGTGGGAAAAATTGTCTACAATCAGAACCTATGGACTAGTGAGTTCTGATAGAAGCTTTAGAGGGTCTTCCAAGGCCAATTTCTTGTTCACAGAACCTTTCAATTGCGTTACCACTTTCCTCCTCTTCGATTCATCCACTTCAAGGATGATTTAAGATTATGAATTTTATAAAGCTGTTTTAAAAACTGTGTTCGAGGGAAAAATTTCAAGAAAAGAATATTACAATATTTAATGTTCTTTTAGACACAAACTAATCCTAAAATATGAGTTTCACTAAAAATTATAACATTTATCTATATGTTTAGCTAAAAAAATGTGTGTACTTTTTATCCAGATTCACAATTTATTCTTTAAAAGCAGTTATTATCAGAAAAACACTTTGTCCCAGTTTTGTCGGCAAAGTGCACGAAACAAGGAGGCAAACAATAATAAAGAGAATTTGCAGAAAAAAGTATCAAGTTTGAGGAATAAGGGGTGAGTCACATTGGGGTGGAAAAGTGAAGAAAGGGAAAAATTCCATTCAGAAACTTGAACAACCGTCCGAAGGAAGTTGGGCTAACCTTCTCGCTATTGTGCTCCAAATCCTCAACTGCTCTCACTCTCTTTCCTCTCCTGTCCTCCCTATTTCCTCCCTATTTCCTCTCCTTTTATTTTTCTTTTCGTGAAATGTCATATATCGAGGGAATTTGTTCGTTTCATTTACCCCGAGATATTTTCGCGATTTGACCGAGTGATAAGATAGAAGAGAATGACCAACGGAAGTTATATTTCGTTTATTGCGAAATGAAGTTGGCCTATCCGTAGAGTCGTCAGTGGCGAAGCTAAAATTTTATCCGCGTCGATGCGAAAACTTCTGTCCGCGACTTTTCGCTTTTGTGTCGAGACTTTCATTGTGTACACGCTGAGTTTCTAACGAATTGGTCCGACGTAAACTAAATCTCATCCCTCAAACCCCTCACCATCGTTTTTCGAATTTGTTGCAAAGCGCTCTTGCGGGAAATGCTTTTTTGTGCGTCCGGTCCTTCTGCGATTCGGAAACCTAGGTATGCGGAGATTGTCGATTTTTTGTTGTTGCCTCGTGTAGAGGAAGTTTATCTTTGTCTTCTTGTATTTCCCTGGAGAATCTAATGCGAAATACGGTCAACCTAAGTCTTAATAGGCTTGTATACCAAAAGCTGCTGAATGAACAGTTTAATCTCTTGTTAGTTGCCATCAAGTTCAAACTTTTCCATTATATCTTCAGAAAGAAAAAATAAATGGTGCAAAATATCTAGCGAAAAAATATTAAATTCTTCATGAGGAATTTGGAATTCAAAATCGATTCTATGATAATAGCCAAGTGATAAAATTGAAATAATTAAATAATAATGATAACAGTTTAGCGATCTTTTGAGGGTACGAAATTGATTGAACGGTAGACAGAAAATTCATGCTTCCTCGCCTACAGTTTTCGTATAAGCAGCACAAAGCGTTTAAAGCGTTTGTTCTTTTCAATAAGGTTGAATAAAACCTCTTTACATTTTCTTTTTTAGCCTCCCGCCAAAAGTGGGCTGTTTAAGTTAGAAAAGAATCTAGGTATTTATTTAATAAAATGCAGTCTGAAAGTCGGTCCTCTTTGGTGAAAGCTTTTAGACCAGGGAGGCTAAAAAACCATTGCAAAATCTTCAAAGAATTCATTTCTCCTGATATCCTTTCCTTCCCCGCACTTTCTTTTGCCAAAGGCGATTCAATCGCTTCAGCCACATTCGCGGTTCAGTTGTTGCCAGATAATACAATTTTTTAATTTTAATTTCAAATTAAAAATTAAGTGGTGAAATAATTAATCGTAACACTACAAACACTTCTTAACATTACTTTTTCCTTAATAATGTGCATTTTTTTTATTTAACTATACTTTGTGAATTTTAATCCTCCTCATCGTGCTTCTGACAGCTTTATAATAAAACAAAACGTTCTTGAGCCACGACTTTGTAGTTCAAGAGAGGAAAGGAAAAACTTTATTGTGAGAATTTAGGCAAAATTCTAATTTCATGTTATATATCTTTATAATTGAGATAGTAGCGCTGGTACCAAATTACTTTAGTAATTTAAAACAGAAATTTAGTAAATAATCAAGTAAATAGATATCAGTTGCAAAAGAACTGCGACATTATTCTACTTTCGACTGGCTATAAGGCCCTCACTCGAAAAATGGAAGTTTCAACACCTTTGCAGAACAAAAATGAAGTTGTGCGTTGGCATTCCTCACATTTCTTATTCCTTCGGGTAGCTCCTGGGCAATGTGGCCTCGAGATGAAGGAAGTGTTGGAGTCTGTGTTGGTACCTCAGCTAGATGGTTCTCTCTTTCATGGGGAAGATAAAGTTCGCAGCAGTATGCTGATACGAGAGGAGCTCTCGTACCGCAGGTGCATGACCTATACTACCGACTGCATCGTAACTTTTCAACTAAATAAACTACAGTTTGAAACCTTGGCCCTCGCCTGCGCCGCTTGGGACCTCGTTTAATAATCCACTCGGCGAGGTTGGTCAGCCAGGGGGACCAAGGGAAATATCGAAGAAATTCCATCTCTTCCCAGCAAATTACTAAACTATGAATTGATTGTCATTATGCAAGAAATGACAATTTGACTCTTTCTCTAGACAAACAAATTTTTCTTATGCAATATCGACTTTCGAAGCAAACAAACCTTTTTAAATCCTCTCAAATCCGTTGAATAGGTTGTCTACTGTGTGGAAATTTAAATTGGATCCTTTCAAAACAAACATATTGGGTCTTGATTAAAATATGTATTATTTTAAAAATGGCTCTTGTTGATATTTTCACGAAGCCAATAAGCGTCAGATTTATAATATTATAGATATTTATAGATATTAAAAATTTCCACCTGAGTTCATTGTTTCATGCGGCCTGTTCTGTTTTGTTTCTATTGACTGATCTTTTTCAGACCCTCAATAGCAAGATTTCGAGACAACGGCCATGCCACGCTGTAAGCGCCAGTTCTCGTTCGATCACTAAAGTTAAGCAGCGTTGGGTGCGGTTAGTACTTGGATGGGCGACCACTTGGGAATACCGTGTGCTGTTGTCATTTACGTTACTTGATCATGGCCGTATGTGCAAAGCTTTTAGAAGCAGGCACAAGCCAATGTGCCCTACCTAATAACTAACTAAAGTTTTATAAGTGCTAAATAAACTTTGTCATATATAATTATTGTATAATTTCGAATCTTAAAAATCTGACTTTTTTTTTAAATATTGGCATTATTCCAAAGATTTATTCAAGAGGTCTACTGTGCAGGAATTTAAGGAAATCCAGGAATTGTCCGGGAATTTCGTGGGCAAAATTTAGTAGACACCCTGTTGAAGTTTTATAAAATCTGAATTATCAATCCAACCCTCCTAATCTGAATTAGTGAAAATTGTATTAATTCTAGCCATGAATTTTAAAAAGATGTTCATGGCTGTTGCACCAGATTATCAGTATTATCCATCGAGTTCAGAAAAATCTGGAGCCGTTAAATTCCAAAAACCTGTTTCGAAAATATGCCGTTAGTATATTATTTCGAAATGATACCATTATGAAATCATTCTATTATGAAATGATTCCATCGGGTATAAACTTTCAGATGACGAACGAGTAGTTTTGAGTGAAATTGCTACTAAATTAAGTAAACGCTCATAACGAGCGTCCGGTTCGATCTCGGGGTTAAATAGAAGCCCCCCCAGTCTATTAATCTCGTGGATCGTTAACGAATCGCGCTAGGTCTTATACCAACGGAGCACATTACGTGATCTCGTAAAAATGTTAATGGCATGAGAGCGGGCTGGTATCGTCGCCTTTTCAAAGACGTGTAGGGTAGGTACCTCATAGAGGTGTTGGTGTCGGTACTCGCGGGGAAACTCAGGGAAACCTAGAAGGTACGTGGCACCACGTACGAGAGAAATAGAGGCAGAGGCTTGACTCGCTCTTCTTTGGCTCCACTTCCGTTTTTATTCCCTCGCATCTACCACCCCCTTTCTCCCTCATCCACTAACAAATCGTTCTTTTTTTTTCCCCCTTAGATCTGTACGTACCGGCACTTCTCGTTCCCTTTGCTTTCCCAGACCCCATGCCAGCAAACTGAACTCTTAAATGCCATTTGTCCTTAGTTTATGACCCCCACATAAGACTCTGATATCAACACCATTGTTGACGACATCCATTTGGATTTGTGGCCTTAAAAAAGACCTTAGATCATTTAAAGGAGAGGTGTGTTCACAGTCATGAATGTTGAAAGCAGACAAAGAATATTTTAAATGCTGAGGATCGATTACATACTTTTCTCACTTTAATCCCGACCAACTCACGAGAATTGGCTAATAAAACTATGTAGTCCATGTCGTAGGTTAATTTTCCACAAAGGGGTAGCATTTTGAATGATTTGGTACTAGTAGGAGCATATGGCAAAGGTTATCTTTTAATGCAAAACACATGACCTTTACAGTGGCACATTGCCATAGAAATCACATGTTATTCAAGTCATGTACATTTGTAGCTCGCTTGTAGGAAGTAAAACCACGATATCTCTGGTGGACAGTGCGGGTGTTGAGCAAGGTAGCTAATGCTGGAGATGATAATGTAGACTCTTGGGAGCTTTTCTGTCTCGTATCGCGAGACTACCACATTCCCTCTAGGAAATAACCTTCTTGATTCTAAACCGGGACAAGAAATAGGAGAGTTTCTCGACAGAGGTGCTGGACGACGATTATTTATCCTAGTCCGGCTTTCTCAATCTCCCTCTCTCTTCTTTCCTGAATTTTAGAGTCAACGGGTCGTTCCGCTGAATTTAATTGTCGCGGCGAAACAAAGAATGGGAGCATAACTTAGTAAGAATGTCAGAAAGACGCCTTCTGAAGGTGTTCCACTATTTTCCCGTTTCTCACGTTTTAATGACCTTTTCTTTTTACTCGTGTTTGCACGAAAGAAGAAAAAGCGTGGTGATTTACTTAAAGAATCGTGACTCTAACTTGAGGCGATTTTTTATATTGGGAAATGAATCAGTGAAATCTCGGTGGAAGTGATTTAACATCTCTAAAGGTTTGTAAATGAATATCCTTTTATTAAATCGGATGAAAAAAGAGTAGAAATTAGTTGGCAGCGCAATAGCACCATTTACAAATGTTGTTTGTTCGAATACCTATGTTTTTTTTTTATATAATCACACTATATGTATAGAGCTGTACTATAATTCAAGCGATAAAAGCTATTATAACTTACGTAGGGTTTATTCTGTGTATACCTCAAATATGCGTTAAAACCGATTTATGAGTGGGATCATACTCGAACATTACTTCCTCGAAGCTAATAACTTCCCCAGAAATAAGCCATAAAATCGAGCCACATCTTATTCCCCTTTTCTCTTCGTTAATTTTATCCCGTAAATGACCTTCATCAAAAGAAACCACCATACACGTGGGTTTTGATAATATACAGCCAATTTATGGGCTTACGTGAAATATATAAGCGTAAGTAATAAAGTAGATAGATATTTATCACCTGATACCTTGTTGTGGTAGAAATATTACATTTTTGGTCCAAGAAGAAGACCAAATTGGGTCAAATTCAGCTCACAGAAAATATGTTTCCTAATAATTCTTTTATAAATTTTATATCTTTTTCAGTTATCTCAGGCTTAATATTTTATAGTTAGTATATTATCACACATAATATTATTGTAAAAATATTGCCAACCAGAAAATGAGTTTTTACTCTCTTTTTTCTTAAATATTTTCAAAATGAAGCAAGAAGGAATGTCTGTTCTTGAGCTACTGTGTTTGATCAGTTACAGACGTTATGTACACGAAAAGACACAAAGGAATATCTCTATTTGTCTGGCCCTTCCCGTTCTCACTTCTTCCGGCTGTCTCTCTCGGAAGGCAAGAAATTGAGAGTGTAGGACCAAAAAACCTCAATCGGAACAGACGAGATGTCGTAAATATTGGAAAATTGGAAATCGGTTAGCTTCGGGTCTGAACGACTCTGAGGAATATTTCGCCGAGGGTGGAACATCCAAGATGTAAATCCACTACATGTTTTTCATTGCCAGTTACTCACAATCGCTGTATCGTTTAGTACCGTAATTGCCAATAACATTTTAGTGGTACTCAATTCATAAATAAAATCGCTGTCTCGTTAAAACAGTAGCTTCAGATGACTGCTTAATATTATTTTATTATTTATTCAAGCTTTGATGGCATCTTCAAACCTTTTTCATTTTTTCACGTTAAATATTTTTTACTTTATTTTCAAAAACACTTTTTGCATTTATTTCTCTTTTATTGGAAATATTGGATTTCTTAAAATACGACAATACATACTCGGATGACTAAAACTATAAATTTTGAAGTAAATCGATCATTGAATTCACGAAGTACTTTTTCATGAAAAAGGAAAAAGTTTAGGAGATTTTTGGAAGCTTCGATAGGGAAGGAGATGGTCCCGCGAGAAAATGCATCCCACACAACGAATGGGGTATAGTCGCAATGCAAGGGAAGAGAAGGATTGCGATCATTGCTGGAAGAACAAACGCCCTCAGATTTATATCCCGTTTCTATTGAGACAAGACCGTTTATATTCGGAGAATAGAAATTCGCATTCGATCCCATCTTGAAGCGCACTTTTCCAGTCGAGTGTGCGCACATGTTCTTTTCTGCTCTTTTATCCACTGTTTTACTCACTTCTTGACTCGTTTAACATCCATTCTTTTCCAGAATGATAATGTCGGAAATAACGGTAGAAATTTCTCCCCAATCGAAATTGGATGTTAACACGCGACCTTGTGTTGACCGAGATTGGGGAAAATCGATCGCTCAACAGTTTTAGAATCTTTCATTTACTTGTCTTTTTTCACATACATGTTCGTTTATTATTTATTTTTTATGACCCTTCTTTAGTAGATGATAAGGACTTGTTAAAAATATTCATTAGCTTCATTTGTTAGGAAAGGTTCAGTATTTTTCTTCCTATGGTTTCCCCTTTTTTTGTCGATTCCAATTCGGCTTCCAGTATTTGCTTTGAGGGATGAAGCTACCCAGTGGACGGAAGGATGGAAAAGAAAATTTGAAATCCCTGATAGAGACTCCCAGTGGTAGAAATGTCGGTCAGGATAGCAAATTGGACGACCTGATTGTCGGGAGGATGGTAGATAAAGAAAAGTTGATTGTGCAGTAAAATTAAACGTGACTTAAAAAACGTGATTATTTATGCTAGTAATTCAAAATAAAATTAATCCTAAATTAATTGATACATTTATAGAACGAACCATATTTATTTTTCATGGACTGCAAATTACTTTACGTATTTAAATAGTACTTTATAAAATTTCCACTTTAAAGAGGTGATAAACTGACTAATTAGAATTTGAGTACTGTTAGCTTCTCACTTTTATAAATAATTAATTCATGATTAATAGGTTTTAGTTTCATGGTTAGAATGGGCAGCTTCCCTGGTAAGCAGGCGATTAATCAAGTTTTTCGAATACACCCGTTAAATCAAGCGTGACGTGAAAACGCATATAAGCTCTGTTGCCAGTGACGTTAGCGAGTAATGCAATCTCGTATCGCTGGTCATGCTTGTCTCAGGTAATAACGATTATTTTGCCTGCTCTCGTTTCCTGCATCGGCATATGATAATAAAAATGTCACCTCACTTTCACATTATTTGACAGATAAGCACATCAAAATGTCAATTGGAAATTACTGACAATTTTAGGAGGTACATCAAATCAGTATATTATGCACCAAGGGGGAAAAGTGAAACTTTTTACGACGTATGAACTGAAAGCGTTAAATTTTTTCATTGTTTAAAAAGGTTTCGCTAAAGTGTCGCCATTAATGGGTCAACGAAATCAGCACATTAGACGGCAAACGGATTTTCTCTAAAGGTCTTTGTCTCGAGCTTATTTTTTGAATGCAAATGTTCAGAATAATCCATATTTTATGTCGAGATGATACCAGGCCGTCGCCCGCTCAAGGAAAGTTTATTTGCAAAGTTTTCGACTTTGGCGGTATGCCGTGAAAAGAAAAGAACAAGAATGAGAAGCCGGAGGTGCTAGCAGCTTAAAGCGTGATCGAAGTTACTCGGCCCTAAAGCAAAAGGTTCTTCAAGACCGTATAAATATCGTCGAGAAGTTCCTCTTTTCCGTCGGCGACAGAGCTCTAGTTATTCAACTTTCTTTTTCATTTTGACTTTCTTCACTTTCTTTGCTGTACCGTAATATTTGCGGGAGTTCATTTACTGGAATCAATGAAGCTTAAAAATCAAGGTGGTAGTTGGTCGAGCATTACTCATCTCAAATTTGCTTTGGACTTGTGCCATGCTTTCTCGTCTCAAATGCATCCGAGTAAATGATCCATAGTCTGCTGGATACTTGTACACGTGACAGCCAAACTGTTTTCTTATGTGTCAAAAATAGAATATTGTGCTGAATAATCCGCAGAGAGACATTTTGTATTATTCTTTTTCTTATTGATCTATTTATACATTTTCTATTTCAAAAATGAGATATTTTTACAATCTGATGTCCCATTTCATAATTTTTGGATGGTATTTGTTATTAAATCATTTGATTGATCAATATTTTATTCTCATTTTCATATTAACGCCGAAATCTTATTAACGAAAATTTGAAGGAACCTGTAATAACTCCACCATATTTTCTTTCAATTTAGCCAAATTGAAAAGCCAGAAATTGAAGTGAACGAATTATCTTGAAAATTTCCTCTATCAACTGTAAATTTAAGAGCACCGAACTCAAGTAAAAAATAATGATAGTTTAATATCGTTAAGTCCAGCCTATTAATTTATTTAATTAATTTTGATATTGAATTTTTTTTGATTCAGAATTAAGAATTAAAACTTTTCGAAAATAAATGACATCTTTTAGCGTATGTTAATATTAGCAAGATGTATGAGTGTACATTGTACATTTGTACAATGGTGCGGAGTCAATTCTCTGGCAGGATAGGCGGTGCTAATTGAGCTATTAGTAGTCGCGCGGGGACTAATTAGCAGGTCGAGAAAAAGCTAGGATAATTTTTCATTAAAGAGTCTCTCTTTTCGAACCTTGGCTGTTGCTGTGAGTATAACGGAAAGAAATATGTAGGAATAATGACGAAGAGATTTCAGCATGACGTACTCGAATATACAAAAAGTTACCCACATGAATTTTTATACAAATCTAAATAATGAATTATCCTATCAAGTCTGCATTACAAGTATTTTTTAAAATATTTTTTGTAAATATCCGTCACTTGGAAAAAATGCAAAATCTATCAATAAACAATTTCTTAAAATAATTAAAAAAGACATCTTAACTAGTTTTTGAATTCGCAGAATTCTAATCTCTTCCTGCTGATAACAAAACATAGGGAAGAGATAAAAATTTTCATATAAAACTGGACATAAAAGGGTCAGAAAAGAAAGAAAATGGAGATAAATGAGAAGTCTTGAAAAATAACACCTCTACCGAATATACAATGGTCCGAATCTGTATTTAAAATGTGTTTATCCTTTTATTCTCATTAGAGTGTAGGTCAATGTAATTTATTCTATAATTACTGACTTATAAATGATTTGAAGGCTTGATTTTCTATTGACTGGAAGCTATATTTCATGGAAATTCAGCTAAAATCTTTTACAGATTGTGTTGATAGACAAAAAATACTTATATATGGAGATATGAAAATGGAATTGGAAAATGGATAATAAAGGGAAGTCCGGAAAGCGGTGATTAATCAAGAATAAGCCTGAGAATCGCAGGTGTTAGGGGAGATAATCGCTTTCGCGCTGACTCCTTCGTTCGTCAGAATTTGCCGTCTAACACGAATGGTGGTGGCATCGACCCGTATCGCAATTGGGTTCGCAATTACCTGCAATTATTTTCGTACATCGTTAAACCGCTGGTCTACGCAGCGCGTAATTGCGATCCCGGAATGTACAATCATACATATAACCGAATAGTCGTCTTTTAGAATATAATTATTTCACTCCCACCAATTTCAGAACCTGCCGGCAGACGTCGACTTCGACCTGTCTGGCAGCGATTCAAATTCTGTTGAATTTTCACTATAAATTTAGTATATTTCAAAGCGCATTACAAGCAATATATGAGACAATAACCGAAATAAAAAAAAATTCGTTCTAGAGAGCTGTACTGAAATTCCACAAAATCGAACTGAGAGAATTGGAATAAACGAGTAGTATAAATTATATTCTTCCTCTGTAGCGTGCAAATAAACGTTCACTAGTTTTACTGTTTTTAAAAGCTTGATAACCCGTGTTCTATAAATTTTCATTGAAATTAGCAAAAATGTAACGTATTTTTGAAAGAAATAATTTTATGCGTTTACCTTCCATAAAATTTTATTAGTATTTTTTGTAGAAGGTACTTTACGATGAAAGTTTTCCATATTAGTTGAAACAATGTTGTACTAAAATGTAAACATGAAAGGATTGTTAGAAAAACGCGAGAATTTTTTGAATAATCTAACAAACATAGATTTTCAAAATTACTCTTTCGCCAGTTCATCGTAAAAACTTTATTGGAAGCTAGTATACAAGTAACGTTTTACGATGGATTCAAATGTGGTTGTGGTGGTTCTACAACTGCAGTAAAATCCTTCAACAAAACGACCTTACGAAAATTGCATTATAAGAAGAATTTAACAATAAATCTAAAACGACGAACAGATATCACAACGATAACAGAATCCAAACTCGACGTAATCAATTCATGTGTTTAGATCTTTTAGGTACATTATTTATTAATTCTGTAAATAAATATGGAACTTTTATCATATTGTACATTTTGTTTTTCAAGTTAGACTGAAGAAGTTCGAGTTACTTAAAATGATAGGAAATTTTTTCTCTGATTTTTCAGTTTAAAGCCGTTCGTCCACCAGCAAAGTTTATTTTTCCAGTATCTCTTTGTCTAATGAAAATATACACGATTCTCTTTCTAGTTCAAGTTATAGCGATAAATTAAAGAGAAAGTAACATTCTTTCAAGATCTATTTAGGTCTATAACTATAACCCTACTGTTAACATTTCCGCGAATTTTTATTTTGAAAAAGAAGCAGCTCACAGCTGACAGGTCTGTAGCGGACTTCAAAAATAGTGGTACATTGATGCCACTACGGAAGTGGATATATTTCTCCTGGTTTAGTCGGCAACGTATCGAATGTTGTGTTTAGTTTAGGCGAAAAAACAAACCGAACTTGAAAAACCTGTTTTCTACTTTTTTCATGAAATGCAAACTTTGCAGTGAATTCGATATAACTTCGATGGCTGTTAAAGATTTAAAAATACCGACTATTTTCAACAGTATTTATAAGAATTTCGTAAAACTTCAAATTTAAACCTCCAAATTTCAAATAAAATTTCGCCCCCTTTTCCAAGCTCACTTTGGAACTCATTTCTCGCCTTTTTTCATCACTTCTTGTAATCCCTCTATCCGAACAAACAAATAGATCTAAAAATATTCCTTGGGGAGGTAAAATTGCAGTTGACAATTAAGCTATATGTAACTTTCAATTATTTTGCAAACTCACCTCAGCTTGTGTTCCGTGTGGGGTGATTCCCCTGTCGCCTTGAAGTCATTTCCAGTCTGGAACAGAGAACAAAGACAGAAATCAAATTAACTCCTTTGAACTACCTTCCTTGTGGGCCACATTCAACCAAACTACTCTATTGATTTGGTCTTTGTTTCTGCATCGATAGATAGAGTAGAGTTGTACAATCGTTAAGGGGTTAAAGTGCTGACGTAGTTACATCTCAAATGCGCAGATCACGTCGTCGGAAAGACAGTAAACACGACTCTAAAACTGTTGACGTCCTCAACGAATACGAGGACTCGGAAATTCTCGTCAAATAACGTTCTACTTGGCAATGGACACGTTCATGACATCTGGCAGAATAATGTCACGACAAATTATAATTACTATGGTTGAACTATATTCGGGTCAGGATTTCAAACATTTTTGAACTCACAGGAAACATAAGTAAATATGTACATATGGTTACGTATCATATTTTCGTTATATGATATTTTGCATGTTTCTATTTTATTTCCCAATTAGAGGTATATAGTTCAATTAAATTTAAGTTACCAATTTTCATCCCCACTAATAATATATTTTATACTTTTTTAAATATTAGAATTACTAGTTATTTGTCAAAACAGTACTTTTATGTCATCTAGCAGTAAATCAAATATAATTTACTGACTCACTTCAGTTAATCCGGGTGTACAGAATTTTTATTGGCTAAATAAACATCGATCTGCAGTGCAATTCAGTTATTGGCTGAGCAATTATATTCAGAATTGGTGTTACTACGATACCAACCATTACTCGAATAATACAATTATTCTGGGGAATAATGAACGAAACACTACGCGTTTAATATCCCTTGTTACACAGTTGTGTAAGAGAATTCGATGTTATAATCAAAGTGCTTTCAAATGTTAAAAATCATACTCTAAAATAATTGAATTTTTATTTATGAATTATATTTTCTTAATTAGTTACTCATAATACACACCTCTTTTAAAGCACTGATAGAACTTCCCGCTTCTTCACCTTCCATATTGCACTTTTAATATTTCTCCCATATCCCTGACTTCATAAAATGTCGAATTACTCATTGCTGATCACACTCCCTACACAAACATCGTTAAAATCCTTAACAGATGAACCCTTTGCACTTTTACGAACATCATTTTCATCTCGAGATTATTATGATTTACTTAAAAACTTTACGACTTTGAGTTTGAAATCAGATCGAGAAGTATGATTCTTTATTAAGGAAAATACTCTAGATTTTATACTTTAGTAACAAATACAATGTCATAAAATGTAATAGAAGTAAAACCTTTAGTAAAAGATATAAAAAAATTTACTATTAGAAAACTCTTTTTTCAAAAATAGAGGGAAATGAAAAGTTCGATCGAGCATTCACTAGTTTATCAACTTTATGACTTTGCGCTGAATGCAGGGCAATAGGTAGAAATTGTCCGAAGAAAACTTCATTTCAGTTAATGGTTGTTAAGATTTTATTGTCAAATAACAACAACATTGACAAGCTCTTTTCTGATAAAAACACTTTGAACTTCATATCTTTTCACTTATCATCGATTGAGTCGATTCCTTTGAAGAAGTTGTCTTAAAAGAGTTTTACTATTGTTGCTCTAGTTTTCAACAATGTTCTATCAGAGAAAACGCGACAAATGGTTCGAACCGGTATTACGTGACGTTATTCGCACTTGATGCCTAAAGCGTTTCACCCTTGCTTCGATAAGCAGTTAAATCAACGACACGAGCAGTGAGCGAACTAAGTGGCCTGGTAACTGTTTTCTTGGACTTTCACTCGATTGAACCGGCGCGTGCCAAGCTGAGTTGTGCTTCTTGGCTCGAAAAGTGCCTCTTGCCAAGAGTTCTCTATCGCGAAAGAAGCGTGGGAGGAGAAAGATGTCGAGGACAAAGAAAGGGAAGGGGAAGAATAAGTGGACGCGAAAGAAAAAGAGGTAGGAAGACGAAGCGGAAGATGCAGACGGGCAGAAATAAACTGGTCCATACTCCACCGAGTCTAGTCTATTTCTATGGTTCACCCGCGACAAATGTTACGCTTGACTTTAAAAAAGGAACGACGGGAAAAGCAACCATCTCCGAGAAAAACTTTGTCCCAAGGATGGAGTGTCTCTCCTAAAAAAATGTATGTGGACTATAAAATTCTGTACTGAAAAAGTTCTATTGAACTGTGAAAGGAAAATCCTGAAGGAGGAAGCCACTTTCGATAAAACGCTTTGCTTTGAATCTCGTTCAAAGTAAATGGAGCCATGATGGAACAAAGAGAAATCCCTTCTATTCTATAACATGTTAAACCTGAACTGTAGACAACAGTTTAGGGTTTCTAGAGAATCAAGCTAATCATCCGAAAGTGTCGCGTTGTCCATTGCTAATTCTGAGCTTCCATATCCCCGTTCACGATAATTGTGGCAGCGTTGTCGATTTACGCACGATACGATTCGAGTACAGATTGTATTGCCAATTAGTGTTTTGGTCACCCAAAGCACCCTTGCACTTAACAGCTCAACATCTGGTGTGAAACTAAGCGTAGAAAAATACGATTCACTTTAAGATATAATATTTAAAAAGTTATAGAGTTGATGTGTATAAAACGATATTTAATGAAGATTGTAGTAGTAAGATAAAGTGGCATTCCATAAAAAGATAATGAAATAATAATGTATCGCTCCATAAAACGATGAATGTGGATAGATAAAAAAATTGATGTAAAATCTCTTTTACGCCCTAGTATTTATTTTTTATTTTTACATTCTTCTGGCCGAAGAAATTTTATGTAACACAAATGTTTATAGACTAGCGTAGTATTTAAAGTGCAGTTCTGAAGTTATGAAAGTAATTAGTGATTACGTCTCACAAAGACGAATAAATTCTAAATTCCTGGCAATTAAAACCTTATTTGCGCTTTTGTTCCATTTATGCAGGCTAATGTATTGTGAATCACTTCAGTAAAAAATGAGCGGCTGAACATCCAAGAGATAAAGTTTCAGTCGAAGCCGAATTAGAAAGTAGGAAAGCTGCAAAAGCTTCAAAATTATGCAACGTGCAGACGAGAGAAAACAGCTCGGCTGATAATTATTATGTGGAAAAAGGTTGGAAGAGGTAAAGGAAAATGGAAAAGCAGAGAAAAAAGGGGACCTCAGGGTGCGTGAGAGAGGGCAGAGGAAATATTTTTGAAGCAAAGAACAGGAGGTTATAATAGAGTTACCCTCTAATTAGCTCGGTATACGGGAGACTTTTTGTTTAATTAACATGCGCGTTATAAATTATATATACACATGATATTCTCGGGTTTTTACACAATATTTTTTAGCCTCGATAATTTATTCTAATTTCCCTACATTAATTAAACAAGGCTACTCAGCTGAAGAAGACATTGAAATAATTAAATAATCAATTGCCTGACGTATATGCAAATAGTTTTCTCAAGCGTGTTCATTTGTCTCTCGGTGAGATGCGGGAGAATTTGGGAATGAGGAATTTGGTACGCATGAAGGGATGTAAACACGCATGTGATTTCGTATGGGAGATGTCTAGGAACATTGGAACATGGTTCTCGAGCTTCGTTCCTCTAGTGTGGCACGACACTGTTCTATTCAGTCTCGTTCGTCGGTGGACGTTAGGTGCAGGTGGCGCAGGGTATTTATAGCCAAGCCGTGACTCCTCTTCCTCTTCACCAAACAACAGTGCCTAGTCTCTAAACTACGTAACCCATCCTCTGTTGCCATGACTCGTTCTTCAATTCATCTCGACTCGAGCGGAGGTACTAAACTAACTTGCGTAGTCGAGGAAGCAGCATGATCAAGTGAAACTACTCAAAAGAGCGAAAAAAAAGGATCTTTTAGACAAGATTCTCTCAAAAGAAGCAGACGTTTATTTTCTACTTTGAACCTTACTCTAATAAATCGCTTGTTATGTTGCGTAATCGATTTCCAAGTCTTTTTCAAATTTAATGAAACTAAGGGAGGTACGAGTCTCTTAAATAATCTCTGATGTTGACGAAAGCATTTTATATCTGGCAGGAAATGATTCTAGAAATTTTAACGGCATCATCAATGCTTGATTTGTATATTTTGAGCAAATATACACGCCCATAACTATGCCTTTAAGACTCGCCATATAAACGCCTTATAAATAGGCCTTATAAATCTATGTGTTAATCGAGTCAAAGATAGTGAGGTAAAGAATCATTATTTGCTAGAAAAATGTATCCTCTTCTTGCTGATAGTCGCTTTAAGTTCTCTTTTTAGTTCCTAGAAAAATACCCTCCTAACACAATAATATAAAGCGCTTTGAATTTGATCGCCCTCGTATTTTCCACTGAAAGGTTCGGAAAGTGAATACAGAGGTGGAAGGTTTGATCCTACCCGATAATATGTATCCGAGAGTAAAGCAAAAAAGCAAGGACTCAGAGTAAAAGAGAGCAGCACGAGGAAAATGTTGACGGCAGATAGTCGAACGTCGCGTCGGAAGTGGCAGCGATTTTTCTTCGGTCGCCTTGTATGGAGAACGTGAGTTCCTTTTACGTCCTTCTCTGGAGGCCATTAAGGTGTAATGATCGATGACTCGCGATAATGGCGGGTATACCTATCGACACTGAGTAAAGTGGATGGTCGACACACACTTGCTTATGAGATACGCCTGGGTAAATAGTATAGGGGTGGAAGCAGAGGGTGCTCATAATCAAGCTTCGACACTATACCGACACTGTATAGCTCTGGTGTAGTGCTTCGTATTGGAGAGTCACTGAATTGTAGATAGCCGGACATACCGGATGACAGGATATGGGCTGCTATGATGAGACGTACCAATTGTTGTTCTTGTTCTATAGACCAGTTCCAACCTGCTGCTAAAGCTCGATAATGCAAACATTCAATCCTCGAGGATGGTTTACCAATACATAAATGGTCAATTTAATCTGAATCTGTGCGTAGGGCAATAGACTTAATCAACGGGAAATACATCATTGAATCAATAATCTTTGAAGCAGTAGTACATAATCAATCAACCAACTAAATTGGTTAAGAGAAATTAATTCAGGAGAGTTAAGCAAATTTACCACATTTTTCATTAAACCTGTTGTATGAAGGGTGATGAAGCTTCAATATTGATAAATCAGTCAGATTGATTACTTATTTTAGCAAATGATCTACTATGATTTTGAGTCCATAATATTAGCATAACCGATTTAGTAAGCAATTTGATTCGTGTTGCACTTATGGTTTCGTGTTTGGTTCATTAAATTACTAGTTACAGGTAACCGAATGTGCTTATTGTACAACACGTGCATCAAACACAATAAATTGTTTACTGCGTTCCATCCGTACTAGTTGCATGCGAGATGAGATGTATATTCGGCTTAACCATTAATACACGGTTATATACATTGAGAGCTACGTAACGTTTTACAGCTTACAGCGTATTCATATAATATATATAATTATGTATCTATCTGATATCTTTCGTAAATTAATCAAACAAAGTATTTTACATTCCTCGAAAAGATTTAAGAAGATACAACACGAAACTGTTTTATTTGGTCTTAAAATCTAATCACATCGCTCTGCAAACTACATTATTTATCTCCCTCATCTATTTAGGAAAGATGTAAAGAAGATACGACACGATCGGATTGTTTCTTTTTCTTGTTAGAAAATCTTGCGTACTCTCTGAGAAGGAAAGGTCTGTGTACAATGTACGTGAAGACAATTCGTTTCTTCGAAACAAAAGTTAAAGTGCGTAAGTGGTCTTGAGTCGCGCCTTGCGCTCTTGAGATCTTGTCTCATCCTGAATAGGGCCGTCGCTTGAGAAGGGTAGAAGTGCGACAAGAAAAGATGAGAGAGAAAGAGAGAGAAAAAGAGTGATGTAAGGGAGTAAAGAGAGAAACAGAAAAGCGGAGTCGGCTGGAAAAGCAACAGGTGGCGTCGACGGCTAGCTAGCGAGCAACCGTTTCCTCTCACTCCCTTATCCAGTCTCTCTTTTCCACTCTCTCTCAGCCATCCTTTCCACCCTTTCATCCTCCCGCAGATCCCACCGAGATAGCAAAAATGTTTAATGGGGTGAACTCGCTGGAAAATACCGGCGTCGACGCGGCTGCCTTGTAGCGCCACCCAGAGAATATCGTCGCTTCTCACGATAAGTTTCGCATTAACGAAGGAAGCCTCTTCTTCTTATCAGAGACCTTCTTTTTTTTCTCGTTGAAAATTCTTCTCGACTCTCATTAAAGAAGACCGTGGAGATTTGTCCAGCGGGCACGTCTTTCTCTAGAAGGGCTATGTTTTCAGATTTGAATGGAAATGAAAATAAGAATGAACTCATTCTGCACGAGCGGCAATAAAAGCGCGGTTTTCGTCCCTTTATTTTCTACTTTTTTGCTTTTCCGGCATATAATTACTATAAGGAAACCGAGTCGAGGACAAGACTTTTGAAAAAAATTACGAAAAATAGGGACGACTATTCATATTCCAGAATGACTTTATTAAATTATGTCGGGCTTGGAACAAAGAATTAAAACTGGGATTTGCTTACTCCACATTTTTTTATGAAAATTAAATGAACGTTCACATGTATAATAAAAAGAGATTGGAAAAGTTCATCTGGTAATATAAATTGCTAAAATAGGTCATCAGAGTGGATTGAAGTGGAAATAATTCATGGACAAGGTCAGAATTTCATTCTTAAAATAATAGAACTCTACAGAAAGTATTGGAAAATTTTTCATTTTACAAAGACCTTTTTTCTCGTAAGATTTTCCATTTGAACATTTGAGATGGCGTAAACGAGATCAAAAGCTTCCAGAAGGGAAGTTACTGGCGTATAAAAAGGATAAAGATCAGATAGAATACTCAAAGGTTTAAACTCGACCCTCTTGATAGTACTATGGTGTTCGTAGTGCGAACGGTTATGGGTAACGGTCGCAGGACACGACATTCGCGTGACCAGTATGAATTCATATTTTAAATTCTGCTCAGGACTTTTACGAGCGGGATGCTGCTTTGTATTATATTAACGTCATCGCTGGCCTTTCTATGCTATTTTCCCTACCTCTACCTTTCTTTTATTCGCATGCATAAATCAGAGTTCTTCAGCTGTGCAGGCATATATTTATATCACAAATTTTCTGTTCTTTTTTACTATTTACTATTTTCCAAGTTGTATATATATTTTCCATTGAAATTCAATCTTAATCTCAATTAAACTTACAGTTTTTTTAATTAGACTACTTTAGTGAATGAGGTAGGGATATATAAATCGTGTGGCTTCTGATTGGACTATTTTCTAGACTAGACTCTATGTATATTAATACAGAGAGTTGAATTTTGTGCGGCTAAAGTATGAAATTTGAAAAAATTGAGGTGGCCTTCTATGCTAATGTGCTTTTGGCATCGACTAGAAACTTTCATAAACGTAACATTCCTCCTGGCGAAATAAGGTCGATGGCTGATACTGTTATGCGCGCGGCATCTGTTTCCGTACTATCCGATATGATACTTTGTTTGCTGGTGTATATATAGGCAAAGCTCGACGCCAAATCTGTTTTCTTCGGTTAACTGAATAAATCTGAATAACATTCTGCACTCGAGCCTCGAAAGAGGCTTCCGCCAAGTCGGCAATTTTTCTTGTATTGATCTTCTGGAATCAAGTGTGTCCTCTTTAAGAAAACTTTTCTCTTTCCGGATTCAGAGTTTTCTTGAAAGCAGTGCACCACAATATGCGCAATTCTTATTCCTTTCCAAAGGAATTATATATTACTATATATAAAATTTTATTTACATAGTATCAAGCCTAAATCCAGCTTAACACTTTTGTAGTAAAGATATTTATTCTAAAACAATTGTAGAAAGGAATTGGGGTATTTAATTTTGGGACCACTGCTGCCGCGTGTCTGACTAAATATATACTTTACTACTTAATTCATTCAAGAGCTGTCCGCTTTATCGATTATCACTCAGAATCATTTTTTTTTAATCACAAACATTAGTAAATGAATTATTTTTTATCGAATCTAGAAATTTGTAAAGTTTTAGCAAATTCAAGCTACGCATCTTTGATATCTTTTTCATGTTCCCGGGAACTCATATAAAATTTCAAAACTTCTGGAAAACTTCATGAAATTCATGAAGTTAGAAATGTATACTGTGACTTGGTCGAAAGTTGATAACTATGCTTTAAAACATTTCGGAAAATTGAGGGAAATGTTAGGTATATTTAAGAGTTGTTCCGCAAGAACAGTCTTTTGGAAACATAAAATGTCTGATATCCTTTCTCAATAATAATTCTAATCTAGAGTTCTGCGGTGTTTTCGAAAATTGAAAGGGTGTTTTTTAAAAACTCGGTGGGATAGTTTAGCTTTGAGAAAGCTTGGATTTACAAATGATATAATAAGCGAAAGATGGTAAGAAAATTCTATGAGAATGCAGACGTGATTAGACGTGATTACATCACTCACTGAAATTCCTGACACGCACCAAGCATAAGGTAATTTCTGACGGTTCCAGGAGACCGACGCGGTAGAGAATT
This sequence comes from Synergus itoensis, assembly GCA_904066005.1. NCBI lineage: Eukaryota > Metazoa > Arthropoda > Insecta > Hymenoptera > Cynipidae > Synergus > Synergus itoensis. The sequence continues at coordinate 6,328,375 of CAJFCP010000036.1, read as the reverse complement.
CGGACCGGTGTCTAGGTGTGGTAATCAAATCTAATCCCTAGAACGCTAACTGGTAACCGATGTTACATCGGCTTACGGTGTTATACGGTGAGCGAGCAGGACCTCTCGTATATAGATTTCAGGATAACGAATTTCGTATTCAAACCTCGTGTCCTGTACGTCGACGAAGGGCTCGAGCGTTCGAGAAAGCGAAATAAACGAGGGTATACGAATAAATATGCTTGTAGTTATTAAAATGCATTTCAGCCACAAATATAATTTTAATGCATGTTTTTCATTGAATCTACCTTTAGAACGATTTTTCTTTTGCATATATTATTCAAGAATAATACATGAATCAATACATGGAATCAATACAAGAATAGCTTCTTTAAAAATTCCACAAGGTTACAAATTAGGTAATTTAATGAAAGACAAATGTTTTATTTAAACTTTTCATACTAATAGAAACTACCATTTGATTTTTATATCTCTGCTAGTATTGGATGAAATATCTGACGTCTCTTAAAAATCCTCGTCACGTTAGACGATACCTTTGACTCTTTTCTTAGATCGACTTGGTTGATTCGAGAGACGGGGGAATTGCGGCGGACGTGCCGTGCGGAAGAGCGTCTCCGCAATCTCGCATGCAAATCGGTAAGACGAAGCGAGACTGGCCGGTTAGGTGTTTCTGGAAAAAATTTGTTTTCTGGGAGATTTCTATATGCAAATCTGACACCTAGCTAGATTTGCATTTGTATACTTCTGTATAATAGTGCAGTAACGTGAGGTCAGTGCGTTAGAATGGCTTTCGAATAGAAGTTGCACTAAGTTTTTCCTTCAATTCTCGCCCACTTTTACACCTTAAAAACTCCTTCGCACCATCAGTAGAAACATCTTGCAAATTTGAAATGTAAACCGTTCTTTAGAACTTTTAAGCCTTTTTTTGTTAAGGTAAAAGTACAGCTTTCTTGTCCTGAGAAAAACTGTATGAATGAATAAATAATTACGCTAAAAAATATGAATTTTAATATCTTCTTTTTGTTCTAATCGTTGAATTTTATAATTTAGTGAGAAAAGTGATTATTCCATTGTTATAATTGGTAAAAACGAAATGGGTAGAAGAAGTAGTTTCAGGATAGACACGTTCGAAATAGGATAGGTCTAAACTCGGGAAACCTCGATCAGATCGGAAGTGGTGAATCGATGTAGACAGTACAAGAGTCTGGTTCATCGAATTAGAGACCACGAGCATGAGAAAACCGGAAAAAGAGAAGGAGGGATAATACAATTCCTGTTCTAAACGGCTTCGCACGAAAGTTCGTTTCACCTCAGAGTGAAGATAATTTTTTTTTCTTCACCCTCGTGTTTAACCGGTTGGAACTCATGATTCTCCTTATCTGTGAATTATCACTCCTGTTCTTGATACTACCTTCTTGGATGCAACCCTAGAAAATACCCAAAATGCACTCTTGATTATATAATACAATATCTTTCTTCAGAAAACTTGGCTTTTCTATTATAATGTTCATTTGATGAAACGATTCATGAGATAAGTTAATGATTCATAAGAATAGTTAATTGTCATTCTGTAAGTAGAAGGCAATTAGACGCTTTTAACAGAGTAGATGGTTGTCTCTAAGGACACCTTCCTAGTTATTAGGTTTACCCGGGATACCGGCAGCATCTCGGGAAAGCAAAACAGTCACGGCAACGATTTGAAGAGGGGTAAAACTATTTCTCTTACTGCGACCTGGTGTGATTTGAATACACCCAGTTAGTAGGACGTGCTTGGAATTCGAAATGGCCACAGGAGGACTCATTACTTGGCTTTCAATGTTGGATGCCATTTTATAGAAAACTCCTCCGTCGCCAGCAAAAAAAAGACCAACTACGTGGCACTGAAATATTTAATTAAATATAGCACTGCTTCCTCTGCATCGAACTTTCCACTTTGGAATCTTCAATCTGTTTGCTTTCTCACAGTATAGCTAAATTCAAACATTTTCTGAGAATATTCTGTGCGTACGGACAAATTTTCTTTTTTATTACATTATTGTCAGTTTTACTCCCTTTTCGCGACAATTTACAATCATCTAGAAGATCAAATTAAGACAAAGTAATTTAATTAATTAAGATTAATTAATTAATTAAAGATTAAATTAATTAATTAATTAAGACAAAGTCTTTGAGTTTTTAAGGGGAGACACCACCGAAATTTTAACCCGTTACATGACGTATTAAAAAAAATATATTATACAAACATTTTTGAGCTATGTAGAATTTTTATTTATTTTCGTATAAGAAATAATAAAAAATGACAATATAAAGACAAATTTTGGACTTTGAGAAAGTGTTTATTAAGTTGAAATTATTTAAACTTTGTCTTTAAAATTGATCTTCTTCTGCAATTTTTATTGTTTCTCATTGGCAATTTTTGTGTATACTTTTTTTACGATTTTTAACAAACTCTCGTATGGATTTACCGATATCTTGAATACTTGAAAAAATAAAAATTCTACATAGCTCAAAAATGTTTCTATATTTTTTTAATACGTCATGTCATTCTACGTCGAAAATAATGCTATAAAAAATCAACACACTTTAGCCATTTAAATTTAAACGGGTTGAAATTTCGGTGGTGTCTCCCCTTAACCAACTATTTTTGTTCGTGTGTGGCATAATTTGTGCCTTTCTTTCATTTAGTCTTTCACACTTTTTTAGTTTGATATAGTTGTCTTATAGCTTGCGTAAATTGCAAGATTTAAATTAAAATGTGGTACGATGATGTTGAAAGTTGACCAATTTACAAGCTACCTTCGCTATGTAGATGGAGTGTCTCCTGAAAATAGTAAAGGCATACCCCTAAGTACGTCGCCATTCTAGCAGCACGTTCTTCGGAGCCTTTACATAATTTGATATTTAAATGAACTTAAAATAGTTCGCAACAGCAATTTGTCTTGCAAAGTTACTGAGGAGTCTTCGTCCAAGAAACATAGAGTTCCGACCTCGAGTGTCGGAACCACCCCTCCTCACTCCTCCCACACTTTCAGCTTAACCCTCTGTCTCCCTGTTTACCTAGTTGGCATGTGCGAAGTGAGAGAGTCCGATGCAACCCGGTTTATTTCTCACTGAAAACTTATTATGATTAAAATCACCTTGTATAAAACAATCTGACTCTTGATTTCTGCTTTCAAACATATTTTGCAGTAAATTTACTTTATTTCTTAATTAACGGAGTGTGTATTCGTCCAGTTTTTTCGACGAATGAAATTAGCGGGTCGGAAAAATTTGCCTTCCCTTTTTCAACTCAGCTGGACGATTAGCCACGGCCTTTAATTAAACTTGCTTTTACCAAAGATCTTTTATCAAAGAGAAATAGAAAAGAGTAAACATGTTAATTTTCTATTTTCAGTGATAAAATTTTGTTATTTGAATGGTATAAAAGAGATTAGAGTTTTTGTAGAAAGCTTTGGTGGGAATCTAGCATGGACTGTTTTTAAGTGGGGAATGGGCAACAGCTTGTGGTAATAGTCGTAAAGCAGTCCGTTTTATCGCTTTCATAATAATAATTGTTATTTTACATGTGATTCCGACCACAATCTTGCTAATTGCCACACGTATCCGCGTACGAAGGCGGGTCTTGCCTTCGGAAAGCCGGGAAGTGAGCGCATTTCGCGTGACGACCGACTTCCGGAATTAACTATCCTCCAAACTAAAGGCGCTTTACCGCTTTACCGTTTCAGATTCCCTCCCAACCAATCAAAAGATTTTTTTTTTTAAGGACTTGCTTCCAATTCAAGATTCTTACTCTATACATTCATATATCTCAAGTTACGTTAAATGAAAAAGAAGGATATAAGGGATAGTGAAATATTTGAGAGTGAAATTAGTCTAAACTATAAAAATGATAAGAATTGACTAACAGAGGATATTGGAACATTAGTTAATAATTCTTCACAACTTTCATTTTATAAAAGAAGGAAAGAAAGTTTTTGTTTGAAATTTTTTAAAAAAGAGAGGAAAGGCTGATCCGCCTAAATAAAATAGAGGAAGATATGGAAAGGGAATCAGAGTCTGTGTGGAGTACCAAAGTAGTAGAGTTTGAGAATAAAGTTGATATTAAAATCAATCCGATAGTCGACCGAGAAGTTGGCCAGAGTTTGTAACCTCAAGAGTGCCTTTTACCTAAAGGTTGACTGCAGTATATTGAACTTCAGTCAAGTTCACTCCACTATTTGCATTCCTTCGCAGGAGAAGGCTAAGAAAGCAAAAAAGATGTGGGAGGTGAAGATTAGGCGGTGAAACTTCTTCCTCGTGGAAAGTCGAGGCATCGAAAAATTACATCACCCAAGTCGTAAAGCTTTCGGAAGCTCAAGAACTTCCCCGGGTACACTAATACTTTTATTTTTAAAAAAAGATAGAGGAAAAGTCGCCTGCTAAAATTATATTTTTAGTACAAAAGGTAAATTGAATTTAAATAATTTGAAAAAAGGACCATGTTTATTTGCGATATTTTCTTAATCAATGAAATAAAGAAGGACCGAAACGTCTGCCTGGAAGTTTCTCGAACTAACTCCTAGAAGACTAGAGAATTGGGATGTCGTTAGTGAATACAAATCAGCAATTTCACTTTAGACTTTAACGAGCTTCGAGTTCTCTCCATCTAGGAACGTTCTGAAATGTCCCGCCTGTAAGACGAAGTAAATTAAACATTTTGTATTGGGTTTATCTAGAGATTCGATTTTACGCTATCAGATGAAAGTTCTGGCCTGCGAATCCCTTTAAGGCAAAGAAAGAGTACTATTTCAAATTACGTTATAACAAACTCTCTTTAGGAACCAGTATAACAATATCTTGTAAAATAGTTTAAAGTAAGACCTGAAACGTAAATCTAATTTAAAAGTAAAATAAAAATGTTTAAAAGGGGCATTAGTATGAACGGAATTATTTATTTGCGTAATATCTAATAATGAATATCTAATATAAAATAATGAAAGGGTCTCTTTGAATGAATTTTTAAATCGATAACGTTAATAGTAATTGCTTTTTAAGTATTTTCACTTCTTTAGAAACATAATTATTTCATCTCAAGTCTCAAATGGGTTGAGAATTGAAATCGAATAATGTACTTCCTTATCAATTTAAATATGATTAAGATTTGAAAAGATTTTAACTGGAATATTATTTCACATTTATAAATATTTAAATTTGAATGCAATTTTAAAAAGGTTTCCGAGATTCGTTTTAAACTTATGATGTGATAACTGAATCCATGTGAAATCGGACAAACGTCAAATTTAACATATTAAATTAGTATGCAAAATTAATATTTCGAATCATTTTGAAACATCCACGATAAATTATTGTTTTATAATTGAAAGTGGTTTTTAATTACGCAGGGTCTACTCGTTCAGATTTTCTGACGAATGGTACTAGTGGGACGGTAAAATTTCCGTTTCTCTTTCCAATTCAGTCAATTACATTTGCAAGATTTCGCTATTGGCTTTTTAATTATGTATAGTGTATATATTACAATATATTCAGTGTAGAAATAATTAAGTGTTCGGTATGACGCTTTTTGCAAACTAAATTTTCTATGCTTGGTTGAACAGTAAATAAACTGCTTTGATAACCCTGCACTTGCTCTAGGGTCATTAGATTACTAATGTTCATGATTTATCATATAGTGGCGAAATTACGTTACAACTGGCTTGATTTTCATTAATTGTTGCTGCGACATGCAAAGTTGCTCAAAGGCAGTTATAGTAGTGCAATATAGAGCTTGAGAAAGAAGGTCTTTTAAAATCCTGATAACACTCGGTACCTAAACGACTGCAACACAAGAACGCGTTTAGAATTCGTAATTAAACGAAGCTCACTCTGGAGCAACCATCGGCTCCTGTAAAAGCCTCGAACCGTAAATGTTTTATGTCAGTCAACATTATAGAACGACCCTCTGCGCCTATATGTATATAAAGGGTCGTGTTTTATAAACGTGACATGTTGTTTAACAAGTCTCGTATTTTACGAAAATTTTGACCAAAATTCTTGTTTCAAATTTTATGTTCCAAACATTAACCACTGAATATTTCATTATTCACATTTTTAGTGTCTTTTCATATGTTCTCGCTTACAAGCGGTTGCTTCGGGCGAAAAGTGAAAAATTACATATGTGTGCATAAATTTTCATGAATTTTATAATAATTATAAGCTTCTAGTTGATGGTAAAAATGCATACTAAAGTGAATTAGTAAACGAATCAGCACTAACCTTTTTACGGTCAAGTGATTTGCACAAGGTGAGAGGGGGTGAGACTTGAAAAATGTGTTTTACATATTATTTAACGTTCCCGTACTCGAGAGAATACTTTTAAGGGATATAGTTCTAAAGAAATGCATAAATTTCAGATATAGTTATCTACAATTCTGCAGTTGTAGAAAGATGGAAAGGAAAAGGGAAAGAGTTTGAGGATAGACGGCGTGCAAGCTCTCAACGTGACTGAAGCTTGTTTCGTATTAAAGTTATGAATATAAATCATATCTCACTCGCTCTTTCATCCCTACGCTTTCCACTGAATCCAGATTTTAAGCCGTCAGATTGGTTTTCAGAAAACGTAAAAAAAGAATATAAAGAAGACGAGGAAAAAGAATCTGCACTTAGAAAACAATCTAAGATTTACTAACCATGATTTGAAGATTCCTTTTATGCTGTAAAAATAAATGTGGTTCAATAAAAAGAGTATAACATCATTTTTTCTTAATGGATACTCTTCTTTTCCAAATCATGAATTTAGTTCTACTTTATTTTAATTACGCTTTTATTCTAAATCAAAAAATTATGTTTTTAATAGAATTTGCAAATTCTATATTTTGTTTCCTGATTTTGACGAGCACAAGCTGTGAGTTAACTACCATGCGTCGATTTCCTTTTACTTTGCCCCCAGACTACCTGCCAGAACCGTTCTACCTTTCTGGTAGAAAGCTCGGAAAGCTCTCCCTCTTTGACTCTGCATCCTCAGCAAGCATCGAGCTGCCGAGTCGAAGGTAGCTCCTGGTGTCAAAGTGCCGGCCCATAATTCACCCTGTCTTTCTCGCACGCACTCAAACACCCTTTTCCCCACTGTCCATTACTGCCCTCCTCTGATAAAGATGGTTTGGGGTTGTTTGTTAGAACTAGGGGAAAACTTTAGTAGCCTTGAAGATATGATTCTTTCATTTTCGGTTGACGTAAGATGATTTATCGATGTATATAATCCATAAACTGTGTTAGAGATATATAATGATTATTATTTGATACAGTATTTGGGATGTCAATATGGGAACAAGAGACTTCGTAATTTTTGATTAATTTTTGTTTATTTAATGCTGCTCGGTAAAAATACTAAAATGGTTATCTGTATTACAGGGAAAGTTATTTGTTGTTTTTCAATGGAGTTAAGATGACACGTATTTTACCGATTTCGCAAGTTGTCATAACCATAATAAGGCAAATAAATTTCGATTTATGTAGTATTTCTCGCGTAGTGAAGAAGATATATGCAGGGTTATAGAGGTCACGAAGCTCAGAGTGGGTTAGATGTAATATCATGGTATGTATCGAAACCCGAGGGATTTTGGTGATCACGCACGGACGCGCGATTCAGTGCATCTACGCCACGAATCCAAAGTATGGAAGAATCCGATAGTTCGGTGTCATATATATCGGATTTCAGAAAATCGTGAATTCTTCCCGCTTTTTTATCAGGCGCAAAGATTTTTCTGGCGCAGGTAAAAAAAGAGAAAAGACGGGTTACAAGTAGATTTCTAGAGGTCTGATTAATTAAATTAATTAGCACAACCTCCCGTATTTTGAACAGTAAAGATTGAAACTGAAAATGTAATAAACAATAAAAGTCTTTTGTTTGTTCATACGTATAAAACGAGACGTAAAGTGTACACGTGAAGTACATAAAACATTTTTGTGAGTGAACCACATGAAATGTTGCGTCAATTTAAGTAGCGTAAGAGGAAAGCCACCTACAAAAGGTGTTCATTTATGAAACATACCTTCATTATGAAACGGTACATATTTAAAAACTCTGAGCACAATCTGCTGAGTACTGCTAATAGCACGCAAACGTAATGCTGTTTACCATTGGATAAACGAAGAGCTTTTGAAAATAAATTGTTATCAAACTTACAGCACAACGAATAACATTGTAAATAAATTTTAAAATGCTATGCTGTTCTTACGCAACGCGTGGAGATTTTTTGCAATGTGATGTGCAAAGCGGTTACGCCTTGCGTAACTTATTTAGATCCTTCGATTCTAAAAACGATTAAAGAGAGTAATAACATTTTATATATAAGTAAAGCAGGGTTATAAATATCATTTGTCTCTTTACCTGTCAGAAGCATGCGGGAGCTTGAGAGAGAGTGGTCTGAAACCACATTTAGAGCGATATTATATCGGAAAACGTATTAAATTAATCGAGAATTCAAGTGGATACTGTTACTTCTTTTACTTTAAAATGAAAAAAACCTTAAATCTCAAAAGTACTCTTCTTAGGACAGTCCATGAAGTTTCCAGAATTACAAATTTAAAAGCTCAAAGGTAATTCGCCATCTCCTTAATTGCAACTTCTGCAGCAGCTTCCATGAATTAAATATTACTCTCATTTACGTCCAGGGAATGGATTGATGATAAAATGCAGAAGAGTGCTCAGAATATTCGAATATATTTGCCGCACTTTTCACTTAGCACCAAAGTCGATAAAAAAGTTAGGAAAAAGAGACCATTGGGGAGAGAAAGTTTATTTTTGCGAAAGGTAAAAGGCTTTACACTCAGTTCCTATGAGTCTGATAAATTTCAATTACTTTATTTCACCAATGTTTATTATATGGGACGATTTTTGTCTCCAGCATGGATCCCCAATGGCACCTTTGGTACAATGCGCCCTTTCTTTTCTTTCGATTTCCCCCTTACCCCCACCCATTGAATGCCTTAACGCTATTTTACGATCTACCGTTTCGCGCTTAATCACCGCATCACGCTCGAGGTATATAGGTCCTAGCGTTTTCCGATAACTCCGATATTATAAAATATTACAGCTCCTGGTTTGATTAGTCGCGACCGTATATGGCTACGCTTGCGGCCAATGCCACCCCTATTTCCCCCGATGCCTCCATCGTGAACTCGCAAACGTTATTCAGTTAATATGCACGTGTGTGCTTACCTTTGCTCCCTGGATGCATCCATTACTAAGCCAATGTTAGTCAAGTTGACTTTACTCTATTAAAAATTTACAATCCTGGAATATATACGTGCAGCACTTTTACACCTTTTAATGTCCTTAAGTAAAATTAATGGAAAAACCACGTTTTCACCCCAATGAGCTACAAAATGTCCCAGTAATCGTGACGGATCTATGAAAAGAGGTTGTAACTTAAATAAATGATAAGAAAATGTCTTCAAAAAGACATTTTATAATAAAAACCCTTTGACTTCAAGCATTTTAAAATATATAAAGCAATTACAATTCATTAAAATTTAGATATGAAGATCAGATCAAAAATCGAAAAGCGGGCCTAAAAATTTGATAATATTGATTATTTTATTTGAATAAGACACGATTTACAATAGAAATATCAATGTTTTTACCAATCGAGTATTCATAACTCAGATTTTCAATAATATAATGGGCGATTGAAAATAAAGTCACGTGTCTCTAAATTGATTCCACTAGAAATCAAAGTGAACTTTTCCGTTTATATTTCTCCTCTCGATGCAAATGAAGTCTACGATTTTCCGGGGATGTATACTTGGTATTGGAGAGAAAAACAAGAATTATTATTGTTGCAAGCAAAAGCGAATCTTTCTGTGTTGCGTGTCGGATTTAAACGGGTCTGCGGTAAATTCGCCATTGCTGCCATCGAGACTATCGAGAAAAGCTCAAAATCAAAGAAAATCCCAACCGTGTCGGAAGAGCTTTCGACTCTTTGATTTACCGCTTTTGCCTCCGGGGGCCTCCACCCTTTACTATCTCTCTAGTGGTATCTTTTTCTCTCACCTCTCATACCCTTTTCTTTTTCCTCGTTGCCATCGTTGGCATACTGCAAGAGTGGTGGGAGGTTTGCGGCTTCCCTATGAATAACTCAAGGCACCGGCGCCTATACGCCACTACAGGTACTCGAGCTGTTCGTGCTCTTGTCCGCATGTTTCAAGCATAGACAATAAGTAGAGTGCTCTGCATCATCATACGTTTATAAGCACGTAATGTATGCTAATTGGCATTATTAATTCGGTTTAAATAAATAACTCTTCGTTATCAAATATTTTCATTCTCATCAACCCAGAAAAAAGACGCTGAGAGTTTCGCAATGCATGAAAAGAATTGGCACACCTTAAGAGGTACTGGGGATTGATTACGTAACTTTTCTCACTTCTCATTTGTCACATTTTTATGTACGGAAAGAATTCTTGTACACGGAAAAAATAAAATTGTTGAATTTACCATTTAAAATAGTGAACATGCGCTCTGAACGCATTTTTCCAAGAATTCAGTAAGTTTTACTATTTAAAATAGTAATTTTTGCTTAGAAAATTACAAAACCTGTTTCTTCATTGCAAAAGTTACAATTTGAAATAGTAAAAGTTACTGAATTCCAGGAAAACTGCGTTCAGAGCGCATGTGAACTGGTTAAATGTTAAATTCATGTTAAATGGTAAATTCAGCCATTTTCTTTTTTCCGTGTATGCACAAAACAACAACGGAGTGATTAGAATTCCTTCGAGGAAGATCACCAAGTTGTTTCTCTCAAGATGATCAATGCAATGAGTCTAATCGTTTTATCGTGTGACTGATATCAGCTTGAAATACTTTCTTTTTTCCTGGGGTATATTTCCATAAAATAGTTGTTTCGATCGGCGAACTGCGAAATCCTCAAGGCGGGACCCATTATTTCGACGAGAGTATATACAAGGACAAAGAAATACGTGCGGCATTCGAGCATTGCATAATGGATAATTTATCCACAAAATTTTTGACAGAAAAAAATGCTGGTGGTTATCGACAGGTGCTGGTGTTCCTTCTTCACTCTACTGCTTTTCTCAAGAGTGCTTAACGTATTTATCTCTTTCTACACTTATTCTCTCCCTTCATGCAAACCTCTCTCAATCTCTTCATCTTTCGAACACTTGAAGGGTTCTTGAGTCTTAATAGCTGAAAGCAACAACGAGAGGCAAAGAGATGAGAAGAAAGTCAGTTGAGACAGAATGAGTAGGAGGCGAGAAATACATAGACAATATCACTTCAGGTTAGAGCACGCCAGTTAATTACCATTGAGATTGACTCGAGACAACAGTAATTAAGACGAGCCACGAGCTTTGAGGTCTTAGGATTCCAGCTAGAGAATAAGCGAGATGAACGTCGTAAAGGGGCTGGTAACGCAAGAGTAAAGGAAGCGTTTAAACGTGAAGAGAGACCGTTGACTTATTTGCATATAATGGATCGCGGCTGACTCAATAATGACTGTAACTACTGATTGCCCTTAGCTACTATGTACGTATGAATATTCCCCTTTTGCTATCGTGATACACCATTTTTTAATACACGCATAATCGGTTCTTTGAAGAGCTATTCACTCTGGAAGTCACAGAGGCTGAGAAATGCGATTCCAGCATTATGTAAGCCTAAATCAAGTTTGAGATTGTAAAATTCGAAAAACTATAATCCAGCTACCTGCAGACTAGATGTATCTACATGGTCGGCATCACATTTAAGGATAAGTCTTCAAATGAATTTACACGGAAATCATGGTGAATTTCTGTGGAAGACCTGAGTTGCCGCTTAACGCATTCCCGTTTTCTATAGGATGCTCGCTAAGGTGAGATGCGATGAAACCGATATCAAACTGCTCGCTCTTTCTATTGCGCACCTGTTCTCCTTACCTACTGGATACCACTTAAACATTCATAGAAACTCCTTGCTTAGTACAGCACGTAGGAAGCGTACGTGATCTACGTCGAACAACGGCATCATGCAGGCATCGGAAAGTAAAAAGCATCGCAGAAGCAAAGAGGAAAAGGGGGAAAGAAGAATCTGTTTATAAATTGAAACTGCATGCTGTTGAAGAAACTAAGAGTGGAGAATAGGAAGAATTGTCTGAATAAAGAATACATACGCGAGTCAGATGTGGAATTTCGTAGAAGCAAAAATAAAATTTAATGGAACGGGGATAGTTGGATTAGAATGTCTATTCTTCTTCATAGACAGAGAAAACGTCGAATTTCTAGCCATTTTCTGGGAATTAAATTTTTGGGACGTCGATCACAATTTGTTATTGTTTTATTATTTTTCGTTTCAAAGAATTGCTATTTTCGAGATGAACATGAATACAGTACGTGTCTCTTCTTAATGATTAATTTTCCCCATTTTCTGAAAATGGCCTACTTGAATAACAAATCTGGTTATCCTTGAATTTGGACAACTTTACATATCGAACTAGTTGTGGAAGTTTTGCGTCAAGTCAACAGGCGAAAAGTAAATCTAGTCGCTTGGGAAATCGCGATATGGATCGAGGAAGTCGATCGAATCATACCGCGATCTGTGGGACAACCACTTCGAGTTGTGGAAGTCGAAGGCTGCTTGAAAGTCAAGAAGGGTGAAGGTTTTGCTATCTCGTGGCAGGAAAGGTAAAGCCACGAGTCTCCGGGGATGTTCCGAGATTTACAGCCTTTGACCTTCCTAGTCCCAGCATCTCAAACAAATAGCACTTAATCAAAAAATAATACATTAGGATCCTTTTTTTCAATCTCTTATAACGGATTTATTACAATTCATTGTAATAGCTTTTCTCTGGAACCTTTTTCTCTCAATCAATATTTATCTGAATAAAGTGAAATTTCTCCATCATTAAAATCGCATTTCCAGGTATTTTAAATATCAAATAAGGTTTTTAAATAATCGGAGTTATGTGTTTTTCGTAACATTATCCCACATCTGATTGTTTTACTACTAAGGGCTCACTGGCGCCATTAGTGAAAAACTGTTAAGTTTCATAAGTAGAAAAAGCACGATGTGTTCAGACAGTTTTTTAATGTGCAAAATTATATTCTAATTATCCGGATTTTTATTTTATATATTAATTCGATGTCTGACTCTTACAGACCTTTTCTACTGTGTCTGGAGAAAGTCTATTTAAATTAGATGGCTGGCAACAACGTGGTTTTACTACTAACAATAAGGGCTCACTGGTGCCATTAGAAAAAAACTGTTAAGTTGCATAAGTATAAAATGCACGATGTGTTCAGACGCGTTTTTTTAATGTGCAAAATTATATTCTAATTATCCGGATTTTTATTTT